>CM052650.1:103602927-103651139 GCA_028533165.1 Leontopithecus rosalia
AAAAAAAAAAAAAAAAAAAAACAAAAAAAAAAAAAAAACTAAAATTATAGACTAGAGATTTTCCAAACAAGATTATGAAATGTAGAGCAAGAAAAAAAAAATAACAAAGCCTTGTCCTTATGTTGGGTAAAGCAGAAAGAAAGAAAATGATAGATTTGGTGAAATTTAAAAACTGGTAATGTCAGTAAATTAGGTGATGCAAAGTATTGGAATGATATTTGGAGTGAGAATATTGGAGTAAGTAATCTTGAAAAATAAATGAATGCAGTCAGTAGCTAAATGTTTTAAATAATTTTGGAAGTAAGAGTTACTGATAAGATATATTATATATATCTTATAATATATATATATATATATATATATATAATATATATATACACACATATGCATACATGTGCACATACTAGTGTACCAGTGTGCACTGTGGGATAGTGAAAATTAATAAGATAGGATGTGGATGATATTTTTTTCTTTGATAACAAGTGATATATATCCTGTCAGTCTCTGAGGTAGGGAGGAAATCAGTCTCACCAACTCACCTGCCTGTCTTAGAGCTGACTGAGTGAGACAAAACAGATCCATCATCTAATGGAACTCAGGGAAGCATTATCCTGAAGCTGTAACCAATATTGTGCTAGTATTCTTCTTTATCATAACTCCTATTCCATGTCCACAAAATATTTGTTAAAATCTTCCATTTGGATTCAGGAAAAGTTCTGTTGCTGTCACTAAGGTGTAGCATGAAATTAGTTACCTCTGTAAAAGCTAGAAGGAGACTATCTATCCACCAGCCACTACTCTATCTCCTCTCCCATACTCATAAAATACTAACATAGTGATCATGGGAAACCCCAAAATATAAAAAAGAGATACTCAAAATTGTGCTTATAATTGAGAGAATAAACATGTAATAAATAAAAATGTGTTGTTATAATAACTGTTATTGTCTTATTTAATTTTGGCTGGCATAGCAAAGGATTATAGACTACATGGCTTATAAACAACAGAAATTTGTTTCTGAGATCTAGAGGCTGGAAGTCTGAGATCAGGGCATCAAAATGATCAGATTCTGCTGAGGGTCTTTTTCTGGACTACAAATTGCAGACTTCTCATTGCATATTGTATCTCCTCCTGTCATAGAAAGAGGCCTCAAGAATTCTCTGGATTTTTAAAAATGGAGACACTAGTCCCATTCTTGAGGACTCCACCATACAAAGTAATTTCTTTCCAAAGACTCCATCTTCTAAAACTCTCACATTGGGGATTAGGATTTCAATATATGTTTGAAGATGACACAATTATTCAGTCCATTGCAGTTAACATAATTTTTCTTTTAGAATTGCACTATTTGAAATATTTCAGGAAACATATGAGAATAAAGAAAACACCCATAGTAATGCATCTTAGTGAAGATTACAACTGCTTTAAATAGAAGAATGGAGAAGTAGATTGTATAATACCAGGGGGTAATGCAACGAATAAACTATAGCTATTTTCACATCATAGATAAATGTCCCAAATGTTCATAGGGAAATGTACACAAGTCATAAGTATACAGCTGAGTGAATTATTAAAGTATAAAATGGAAGATTATCTCACCAATTAAGAAAGATAAGTAAAAAGGTTATTTGAATTATTGCAAAGTAAATCTTCAATGAAGTAACACATTTTCCCAGTGAGATAGGCACAGACATAAAAGGTGATGAAAAGAAAGCTGAGATAAGTAGGCACTCCTTACATTTTTCCTGCAGATATACCCATATACCCATTTATGATCATGGGTTAACTAGTCACCAGCACCAGTTCTTTAAATGTTCACAGCCATTTAATTGAGATTGTTCACTCAGCAATCTCACTTCTTGGAATAGATTTTGTACATGTATTTGCACATTTTTTTAAATAATAGCAAAATAAAATAATAGATCTATATACTATGTAAGGTTACATATATATATGTATATATATATATAACTTTATATAATAGTTCGTTTTGCTATTATAAACTTTGTATCTATTAAAAGTGTGATAATGGAATAAATTATATACACAGAACAATAAAATAGCTCTCTTAAAAAGACACATAAAATGTGAAATATGTTTCATTTTTTAAAGTGTATATGGCATGTTTAATTGCGTGCTTTATACTTTCAATTTGTATTTGTGGATTATATTGTTTTCTTGATCAATTTAGGTTTTCCTTTATTTCCAAAGAATATGCTAGAGCACTTATTTCTCAAAGTATTCATTTATATCTGTCTTAATTTATTAGTAAATTTCTCTATTTTGTGTAGGTAATACCTTTCTTTTAGGTAATTTATGCCTCTTTTACATAAATAAATACTGCTTTATTTTTTAAAACTCTCCTATTTTCTGAGATGCATGTTTATTTTATTTACTTGGCTTTTAATTATTTTCTTAAACAAATTTTAAAAAATATTTTTATTAAGATGGAGTATCACTCCATCTTAATAAAATTAATTAGCTCTTAATTATTTCTTAAATGTTAATTATATCTTATGTTTATAGCATGTATTTCAATATTTTAAAATTTATCCAGTCTCTCAGCTCTTTGCTACATTTAATTAATGTATTTCAATATAACTATTAATATGATTATTGTGGTGGGGATCGTCAAGACCACACCCAAGTTTGATAATTCACAAAGAGGATTCATAGGACTTAGAATATATTCATACCTGTCGCTATTACTTACTACAGTGAAAAGATTCAAAGCAAAATCAGAAAAATAAATAGATGTAGGATAAATTCTAGAGGAAAACAGGTGCAAGCTTAGAAGCTTAGAAAGAGTATTCTCTTATTGAAGTTACACAATGCATGCTTAATTCCTCCAACAAGTGTTCTGACAACAGGTGTTGAAGAGACTCAATGTCCATGGTTTTATTAGGGTCTAGTCATGTAAGCACCCTATGCCTAACACATACGAAATATCAGGCTTAAAGAAATTAGATATTCAGAATAAGCCATATTGTTTTTATGAATGAATTTTAGGCAAGCTGAGCCATTCTTTTTTAGTTTTGAGAATAGTGGGAACTTTCCCAAAATCCAGGTTCCCAGATGCCAGACGAGGCAACCTTGCCAGCAGGTCTTTATAAGGACAGCAACCTCAGGCCTTCTATGTTAACCCCTTTCTAAGCAGCCACAGCTTTGACCCTTGGCCATCATATTCTTTTTTTTTTTTTTTTTTTTGTTTTGTTTTTTTTGAGAAGGAGTTTCGCTCTTGTTACCCAGGCTGGAGTGCAATGGCGTGATCTCGGCTCAATGCAACCTCCGCCTCCTGGGTTCAGGCAATTCTTCTGACTCAGCCTCCCAAGTAGCTGGGATTACAGGCATGTGCCACAATGCCCAGCTAATTTTTTGTATTTTTAGTAGAGACGGGGTTTCACCATGATGACCAGGATGGTCCCGATCTTGTGACCAGGATGGTTCCTACCTCTTGACCTCGTGATCTACCCGCCTTGGCCTCCCAAAGTGCTGGAATTACAGGCTTGAGTCACCGCGCCCGGCCTTCACTCTCAATGAAGTAGCTCGTTGCCACATGAGAAATGCTCCAGCAATTTTGAGACAATGCATAAAATAGCTAAGAGCATTTGTAATCTTCCCTTGGCAAGGTTCAGTAACAAAACCTTCAAAATTTCTCAGTGGCTTTACAATAATAATAATAGTTTTCATTTATGTCGCTTTTGGCAGCCAATAGTAAGCTACAGTTCTTTGCTTCTGTGTTTATTTAGTTTATCTATATGTAACAAGATTAAAAAAAAAGCATGAGTGCAGGCAAAAAACAGCCATGGCTCTAAAACCTGTTGCATTTATCACTTCTGCTCATGTGCAATTGGTTAAATCAAGTCACATAGTGAAGCCCAGCACTAATTTTGGAACTGAGTGTACTCTTCTTATTGGAGAAGACTGTATCATGCAACAACAGAAAGGAAGGTCAATCTTTTTGTGAAAAGAATTAGTAAATAAATGGAAACTGTTACATCACTAGTGTTATATATCCTATTTCCACATGATGGTCCAAGTGTTTTACATATGTTAAGATGAATTATTTACCATGTTTCAAAGAAAAGCATAGTTTAATATAATTATTCCTTAAATATTTAAAATTGTCATTTAGTTAATTTAATTGTGCCTATAATTTTTAACATATCGATCTAATATTCAGCAATTTATATCACAAAAGAATATGCACTTAGACTTTAGAGATTTTAGTATAATGTCCAGTATATATGTATAGACTTTACTAAAGTCACATATATTCTGTTCATTTCACTGTATTTTTACACACACTTACATATATACTGATCATAAAAGTATTCAGTCACACTGCAGGCTATACGCTATAATTGCATCTATGGGAAATTATGTTGTTCATCAAAGCAAAATATGAAAGCTATTACTTCCTGCTGCAGATTGAAAACGTTACTTGATGAGGTATGGCTATCAGTAATAGAAACACTGTTAACTACAGCAATATATTTGTTTATGAAAACATAGAGCATTTTATATAGGATCTAGAAAGTAATTTTATGTTTACTTATATTTTTCTGGTTCTTTATAAAGTTGTGATAATAAATAGGATTTTATGTAAGTTAAACTAATTTGTAGAAAGTACTTGGATCATTGTATGAAAATAATACATATTTAGCATCAATAGGTGCATTTTTATTTTATCTACATAAAATACATCAATATGTAAGGAAAATTCCAACATTATTCTTTATTACATAATATTTACTTAGTATTATCAAAGATATTTATCTTGAATATTAACTTTTTAAGCACATACAGTTCAATATAAAAAGTTTCTCTAAGTTTTCACATTTCACTAGAGAGGTTAAACATCTGAAGGAAGATAAATTTTGGCTTGGGGATGAAAAAAAGCTTGAAAAATAGAAAAAAACTAAAATGTATAGGATTTTGTAATTTACTGTATAGCAATGAAAGTCAATGGTAATTTTAAAAGTTATGGCTGTATACAGAATGGAGGATAAAGGCACAACAGAGACAAGGAGCAAAGTAGAAGAATGATTTAGTGAAAAATCAATATTTGAATTTTACTACTTCAAAATGATGACAAAAACCTAAATTTTGGAGTTTTGTAAATGTGTATTAACTACAGAAACTCATACTCAGTGCAATCCTATAAAGACAAAAGTATCTGCCTTTTAAGAATACATATTCTTGCATTAATACAAAATGCATTGATACTATTGATAAAAAAGTGAAACAAAAGTCTTGGGATTTGATTTGTTATCAATACCTATCAGAATAAATAAGGACACTCAAATTTATAAGAAGTCATTTCCCTGTCAATCCAGATTTGTACATTAATAGAGAGAAGTAAAAGAAACTTAGAAACTTCATACAGATAATATACCATGATATATTATATATTATATATATATAATAAATATAATATATAATATATCTATAAAATAAATATAATATATATTTTTTATTTTCTCTCATGCTCCAACATTCTTTTGATCATTTCCATAGAATTAAGTTTATTTCATTGTAGCTCAAGATATGAACTATCTTAAGTACTAAATTTAAATACAAATTAAAATTTGCCTTAATATTAATTTCCAGGAGAGGTTTCCTACATCTTGGTAGCTGTCTGAATCAACTCCTGATTCCCTCCGTTTTCTCTGATCCAAGACAAACATCCCTAGCTGCTATAGGTTACACTTTTGATGACTCCAAGTTATTATATTTTGGGGAAATTCACTTCCAATATTTTTAGAATTATCATCTGAGCATGTTAATATAGTTGGAGAGGATTAAACTTATCTATAGTCATTAATTTCATGGAAATTCATTTGGAAATTTATCTGAAAACTTAAGGACAACAGTGTTGGAAAGCACTTGACTTTTCTCTGATAAAAAAACTTAATTAAAACATCATTCTGCTAGCACGTTTGGCTCTCTTTGATGTTCATGTAATTATATTATTTGGATATGATCAAATTATAAGCCAAAAACCAAGGTAGGCAAATGAGGAGATTAGAAAAACAATTTAAGCAACTTGAGTCAGAATTTTTGTAGGGTTATCTTCATTAAGCTGATTTCCAGCAATTCTTACATAATGAATTCATTTGAAATTTTCTAAGAGGTTTGAGGAGAATTCCTTCTTTGATAGGGCATATGAATGTGAAAGGGAGCATGACCAGTGGCCGTTGTTATACATCTGACTTCAAGTAGCCAGTTTTGTGACCTTGAAAAACTGGCAGGTAAAGTTCCAGATAAAAGGAAAATAAACCTACATTCATGAGGAAAAGAGAAAAAAACGCATAAATAACTCTTGTAGTTATCACTTATCAAGCTTCTACATGTATTTCAAACAGTAGATTTTATATATATGTGTGTGTGTATACACACACATACTCACACACACAGCTTCAATAATTACTACTTAAGAAAGGTTAATGCAGAAAGAAAATTAAAACAGAACAAACTGAAGTTACAAACAATATTCAAATTAAAGGAGAACAGTTTTGCATAATAAAATAAGATTCTCAATCTATTATTTAAATAAAATTAATTTCCTGATTTGTGAAAATTGTACAAATTAACATTTCTCAAAAATAGCATTTATTAGACATAACAAATTATATTTTACTTAAGAATAGGCACAAGATATGTGCATGTTTTTAAAGTGTGAAATATGAAATCGTATTATTTAACTGGAGATTTCCTTTGTCTATAAAACATAGTATTTAGATGAATAACCATGCTAGTACTCCAATTGTTGCCACTTAGAAGCTGTTTCAAAGAGAAACTACTTTTTCTAAGTTAATCATTAGAAATATACGCGAGCAAAGCAGAATAAGCACCAAATAAGATTTTGCATTTTAAGCAAAAAGAGGAATACACTTTAAAAATAACCTTACCATCATTTTAAATTGCCCACTACACTTACATGATTTTGCCTTTGGGAAGACACAAGATGGAAAGTATATTTCTAGCTGTACACACACACACACACACACACACACAACGTTGTTTTAGAAAGATGTTTTTGCAGATGCAGGGGAAGAGAGAAAGATTTAGGATGTGCTCTGGCCAAGCAGCTCAAAAATTACTCTATCACAGATTTATAAGCATCCCTACCAAACACACTGCCACCGACCTTGTAGTTCTGTGTAATAGATAATGAAAAAACATCTGCTTATTGCAGCAATTTGCCAAGAGCACATTCTAAAATATTATTTCATTTTGCTACACTTAAAAATGAAATAATAAACAGTATTTCTGAATAAAGTTTATTTTTTTCTGCAACGTTTGAAATGAAGGGGTCTATGAATACCTTGACAAAATCAGTTGTGGAAATAATAAATTTTGTTTTATAAAGAAAAAACAAAATGACTGTTTTTAATGGCTTCAAAAATAACAAGACAGATAAAAACAAAAAACTAAGGTTAGTTTTGATTACTCTTTCGTATCTACTTATCTCAAAAAAATAAATAAACTTCTTTTCAGATCAGTTTCAGGTTTACAGAAAAATTGAGCAGAAAGTAGAAAGACTTCTGCATACTTTCCATTTCACTGCACTTAGTTTTCTCTATCATTGACATCTTGCATTGATGTGATGCATTTGTTACAATTGAAACAATAGTGGATGGGCACAGTGGCTCACGACTATAATGCCATCATTTTGAGAGGCCAAGATAGATGGATCACCTGAGGTCAGGAGTTCAAGACCATTCTGGCCAACATGGTGAGACCCTGTCTCTAATGGAAATTCAAAAGGAGACTTCCACCAAGATGGCAGAATAGGAACAGCTCCAATGTGCAGTTCCCAGTGAGAGTGATGCAGAAGGCAAGTGATCGCCACACGTCCAACAAAGGTAATAGTTTCTTCTCAGTGGGACTAGTTGGACAGTGGGCATAGCCCAAGAAAAACAAACGGAGGGAGGGAGGGGTGCTGCCTCACTTAGAAGTGAAACTGGCACTAGCCAAGGGTGCCCTCTCTCACCATTCCTATTCAACACAGTATTGGGACTTCTAGCCAGAGCAATCAGGCAAGAAAAAGAAATAAAGGTATTCAATTAGGAAAAGAGGAAGTCAAATTGTCTCCATTTGCAGACAACATGATTGTATATTTAGGAGCCCCCATCATCTCAGCCCCAAAACTCCTTAAGATGATAAGCAATTTCAGCAAAGTCTCAGGATACAGAAATCAATTTTCAAAAATCACAAGCATTCCTATACACCAATAATAGACAAAAAGAGAGCAAAATCATAAGTTAACTCCCATTCACAATTGCCACAAAGAGAATAAAATACCTAGGAATACAACTAATGAAAAATATAAAGGACCTCTTCAAGGAGAACTACAAACCACTGCTCAAGGAAATAAGGGAGGAGACAAACAGATGGAAAAACATTTCATGCTCATGGTTAGGAAAATCAATATCATTAAAATGGCCATACTGCCCAAAGTAATTTATAGATTCAATGCTATCTCCATCAAGCTACCAATAACCTTCTTCACAGAACTGGAAAAAAAAACACCTTAAACTTCATATGGAACCAAAAAACAGCCCACATAGCCAAGACAATCCTAAGCAAAAACAACAAAGCTGGAAGCATTATGCTACCTGACTTCAAACTATACTACAAGGCTACAGTAATCAAAACCACATGGTACTGGTACCAAAACAGAGATATAGACCAATGGAACAGAACAGAGGCCTTGGAAGTACCACACATCTACATCCATCTGGTCTTTGACAAACCTGATAAAAACAAGCAATGGGGAAAGGATTCCCTGTTTAAAAAGTGATGTTGGGAAAACTGGCTACCCACGTGCAGAAAGCTGAAACTGGATCCCTTCCTTTTACCTTACACAAAAATTAACTACAGATAGATCAAAATTTAAACCTAAGACTTAACTCTGTAAAACCCCTAGAAGAAAACCTAGGCAGTACCATTTAGGACATAGGCATAGGCAAGGACTTCATGACTAAAACACCAAAAGCAATGGCAACAAAAGCGAAAATAGACAAATGGGATCTAATTAAACTTATGAGCTTCTACACAGCAAAAGAAACAATCATTAGAGTGAACCAGCAATCAAGAGAATGGGAAAATATTTTGTAAGCTACTCATCTGACAATGGGCTAATATCCAGAATCTACAGAGATGAAAATCAGTTTTACAAGAAGAAAAAAGAAATCAAAAAGTTAGCAAAGGATGTGAACAGATATTTTTTGAAAGAAGACGTTTATGCAGTCAACAAACATGAAAAAATTCTCTTCATCACTGGTCATTAGAGAAATGCAAATCAAGTCCACAGTGAGATACCATCTTATGCCAATTTGAATGGTGATCAGTAAAAAATCATGAGACAACAGATGCTGGAGAGGATTTGGACAAAAGGGAACACTTTTACATTGTTGATGGGAATGTAAATTAGTTAAGCCATTGCAGAAGACATTGTGGCAATTCCTCAAGGATCTAGAAATCGAAATACCATTTAACCCAGCAATCCCATTGCTGGATATATACCCAAAGGATTATAAATTGCTGTATTATAAAGATACATGCACCCGTATGTTCACTGAGGCACTTTTTACAATAGCAAAGACCTGGATCCAACCAAAATGTCCATCAATGATAGGATTAAAAATGTGGCACATATACACCATGGAATACTATGCAGCCATAAAAAAAGATGAGTTCATGTGCTTTGTAAGGACATGGATGAAGCTGGAAACAATCATTCTCAGCAAACTGATACAAGAACAGAAAACCAAACACTGCATGTTTCCCTCATAGTTGGGTGTTGAATAATGAGAACATATGGACACAGGGAGTTGACCATCACACACTGGGGTCTGTTGAGGGATAGGGGGCTAACTGAGGGATAGCAGGGTGTATGGAGGTTGGGGTGGGATAATATTGGAATAAATGCCAGATGTAAGTGACAGGGGCATGGAGGCAGCAAACCACTATGGCAACTGTGTACCTATGCAATAATCCTGCAAGGTCTACACATGTACCACAGAACTTAAAATATGTATATAAAAAAGTATAACTATTTTCGTATTAGGCCATATCAACAACGATGCTAACATTTAAGCCAAACATTAGAAAACAACCTCTGTAAATATATGCTTTTATGTATTTTCAGGTTCAACAAAATAATTTATCAAAAGACCAAATATATATATAAACCAACCGGGTGTGGTGGCACAGGCTTGTAGTCCCAATTATTATGGAGGCAGAGGCAGGATAACTGCTTGAACTAGGAAGCAGAGGTTGCAATGAGCAGAGTTCACATCACTGCACTCCAGACTGTACAACAAAGGGAGACTCCAGCTCAAAAAAAAAAAAGAATCAAAAGAAAATAAATAATACTTACTGACATTACAGATATTACAACTAACATCTACAGTTTCCATTATTGTTCACTCTGCGTTGTAACACATCTATGGATTTTGCCAAATGCATAATGTCACATAGCCACCATAACAGTATCATAAAAAATCCCTGCGCTTATTCATTCCTCTCTCTTACCCACTCAACCCCTGGCAACTATCGATATTTTTATTGTCTATAACTTCACCTTTCCCAGAATGTCATACATTATGTAGCTTTGGAATGGTACACTAAGTACCTTCTCAGATTGGCTTCTTTAACTTTTTAATATGAATTTAAGTTTACTTTGTGTATTTTTGTGGCTTGTTAGCTCATTTCCTTTTGTCACTAAATTTTGATAGAGGTATAGTGCTGCGAAGCCATCAACAGAATCATAAAAATTAGCATAGTCATCAGTCCCAACAGTTTTTTTTGTTGCGATTTTAAATTAATATACCATTTTTTAGAAGTTTTAGTGTTGTGTAATTTTTACAATTATTGAGCCAAATTAGATACATTATTGTTATTATTTTAGATCTAGTTTCACTCCTGTTGCTGAAGCTGGAGTGCAATGGCACAATCTTAGCTCACTGCAACCTCCACCTCCTGGATCCAAGCAAGCATACTGCCTCAGCCTCCCCAGTAGCTGGGATTACAGGTGTGCACCACCAGAACCAGCAAATTTTTGTATTTTTAGTAGAGATGGGGTTTCGCCATGTTGGCCACGCTGGTCTGGAAACTTCTGACCTCAGGTGATCCGCCCACTTCAGCCTCCCAAATTCCTGGGATTACAGGTGTGAACGACCATGCCCAGCCTAGAAACACAGTTATTACCTGAATTCCATAGTTTACACTATGTTTCACATTGTGTTATATATTCTATTAGTTTTGAAAAATCTGCAATGGCATTTCGATTATTTCAGTATCATACAGAATACTTTAACTGCCCTGAAGATCCTCCGTACCTCACCTCTTCCTCTTTCCTTTCCCCACCTCCCAGCTGCTGGTAACCACTAATCTCTTTACTGTCTCCATAGTTGTCTCAAAGCAACATGTCTTTGAGGTTACTTCATATCTTTGCATGATTTGATAGCTCATTTCTTTTTTCTTTGTTTTTATTTATATCACCTTTAGATCAAGGTGATCTAAATAAAATAAATTTTTTTTAAATGTATAAATAAATAAATTTATTTTTTTATAACTTTGTGTGCAGATTTGTTAACTGAGTATATTACATGACACAGGTTTCAGGAACTAACCATTCCATCACTCAGATGGTGAGTATAATACCCAATAGGTAATTTCCTAGCATTCGCCCCCTCCTTCCTCCTTTGGTAGTCCCCAGTGTTTATTGTTCCCATCTTTATGTCCATGTGTATCCATTGTAGCTCCCACTTGTAAGTAAGAACTTGCAGTAATTGGTTTTCTGTCTGTGCATTAACCTACTTAGAATAATGGCCTCCAGCTGCATCCACGTTGCTGCAAAGGACAAGATTTTATTCTTTTTATGGTTGCATAGTACTCCATGGTGTATGTAAACCACATTTTATTTATTTAATCCAACTTTGATGGGCATAGGGTTGATTCCATATCTTCACTATTGTGAATAGGCCTGTGAAGAACATAACATATGAGTCCACATGTCTTTTAGGTAGAATGATATTTTCCTTTGGGTATATATGCAGTAATGGAATCGCTGCATTGAATGTCAATTCTCTTTTAAATTATTTGAGAAGTCTCCAAATTGCTTACTTCAGTGACTGGACTAATTTATATTCCCACCAATAGTTCCCTTTTCTCCACAGCCTCACCAGCATTTGTGACTGATAATAGCCATTCTGACTGATGTGACATGGTATCTCATTGTCATCTCATTTATTTCATAATTAGTGACGATGAGCATTTTATAATGTTTGTTGGTGGTTTGTTTATCTTCTTTTGGAAATTGTCTGTTCATGTCCTTTGCCCATTTAAATGGGGATCTTTGTTGTAGGTTGTCTGTTAACTCTAATGATAGTTTCTTTTACTGTTTGGAAGATCTTTAGTTTAATTTGGTCCCACCTGTCAATTTTTGTTTCTGTTGCAATTGCTTTTGAGGACTTAGCTATAAATTATTTCCAAGGCTGATATCCTTAATGGTATTTCCTAGGTTTTCTTCTAGGATTCTTATACCTTGAGGTATTACAGTTAAATTCTTAATCCACCTTTAGTTAATGATTATATACAGTGAAAGATAGGGGTCCAGTTTCAGTCTTCTAAATATGTCTAGCCAGTTATCCCAGCACCATTTTCTGAATAGGAAACCCTTTCTCACTATTCAGTGCTTATTTTTGTTTATTTTGTCAAATAGTAGATGACTATAGATGTGTAGTTTTATTTTTAGGTTCTGTATTTTGTTCCATTGGTCTATGTATCTGTTTTTGTACCAGTACCATGCTGTTTTCACTACTGTTAGCTTGTACTATAGTCTGAAGTCAGGTAATATGCTGCTTCTGATTTTGTTCTTTTTGCTTAGGCTTGCTTTGGCTACTTGGGTTTTTCTTAATTCCATATAAAGTTTAGAATAGCATTTTCTAATTCTGTGGAAAATGACACTTGTAGTTTGATTGGTATAGTGTTGAATCTGTAGATTTCTTTGGGCACTGTGCCCATTTTAACAATATTGATTCCAGTGCATGATCATGAGATTTATTACAGTCCATGATCATGGGATATATTTTCCACATATTTATTACAGTACATGATCATGGGATATATTTTCCACATATTTATGTCATCTATGATTTCTTTCAGCAGTTTTGTAATTATCCTCATATGGATCTTTCATCTCCTCAGTTAAATGTATTCCTAGGTATTTTATTCTTTTTGTGGATATTGTGAATGGGATTGTGTTCTTGCTTTGGCTTTCAACTTGTATGTTGTTATATAGAAGTGGTCATGATTTTTGTACATTGATTTTTGTATCCTGAAACTTTTCTTAAGTTGTCTTTCAGATGTAGTAGACTTTAGACAGAGACTATGGGGGTTTTCTAGGTGCACTGTCATACCATTTGCAAAGAAAGAGTTTGTCTTCCTCTCTACTTATTTGGATGCCTTTTATTTATTTCTCTTGTTTTATTGCTGTGACTCATGGTTTCAATACTATGTTGAATAGGAGTGGTGAGAATAGACATCGCTGTCTTGTTCCCGTTCTCAAGGGGAATGCTTCCAGCTTGTGGTCCTTTAGTATAATGTTGGTCGTAGGTTTGTCATAAATGGCTCTTATTATTTTGAGGTGTGTTCCTCTGATGCCTAGTTGTTGAGGGTTTTCGTCATGAAGGGATATGGATTTTATTGAACGCTTTTCCTGCACCTATTGAATTTATCAGTGGTGCTTGTTTTTAATTACATTTATGTGGTGAATCACATATATTGGTTTGCATATGTTGAACCAACCTTACATACTAGAAATGAAGCTACTTGATCATGATGAATTACCTTTTTGTATGCTGCTGGTTTTCATTTGCTTGTATTCATTTCTCTTCATTGATAAATTATAATCTATTGTAGAGATTATAGATTATAATCTATTATAATATATAGATTATAATAATTTATAGATTATTATAATAATATATATTATATTATATTATTATATATTATATATATTATTATAATATTATATAATATATATATAAATCTCTCTATATAATAGATTATAATAATCTATATATATTATAATCGATTATAATCGATTATAATCGATTATAATCACAGTGTTTTTCCTTAGTCATTTATTAAAGTTCTAGAAATATTGATGTGCAGGGTTTTCTACATGAACTTAAGTTTTCAGCTTGTTTACATAAATACCTAACAACACATGGGTGCTAGATCTTACCTTAAGAATATATTTTTCCTTTGTAACAAACTACTAAACTTTCTTCCATAGTGGCTGTGTTATTTTGGTTTTGCATGAACAAAGTATGAGAGTTCCTATTGTTCCACATCCTTCCCAACAATTGGAATTGTCATTGTTTTAGATTTTAGATATTCTAATAGGTACATAGTGATATCTCATTGTTATAATTTGCATTTCCTAGGCAACATATAATATGGAACATCTTTTCAGAGACTATCATCTGTTTATCTTCTTAGCTAAGGTTTCTGTTGAGATCTTTGCTCACTTTTTAATTGAGTTGTTTGTCTTCTTTTTAAAGGTGTTCTTTGTATATTTTGGATACAAGTCCTTTAACAGATATGAGTTTTGAACCTATTTTCTCCCAGTTTGTGGCTTGTCTTTTTATCATCTTAAAAGTGTCTTTCACAGAACAGAAGCTTTTAATTTCAATTAGGTCTGACACCATTTTTTTCTTTTATAAACATTATTTAAAATTTCATTGCTTAACACATGCCCATCTAGTTTTTATTTCCTTTTTTTCTAAAAGTTTTATAGTTTTTACATTTTAAATATAAGCTCATTGTCTAATTTGAGTTAGTTTTAATGAAAGTTTTAAGGTCAATGTTTAGATTTTTTTTTTCATATGGGTATCTAGTTATTTCAGCATTGTCTGATGAAAATATTAGTTTTTCTTCATGGATCGTTTTTGCTTCTTTGTCAAAGATTAGTTTACGATATTTATTTGGATTTATTTTGTGGCAATCTGTTCTATTCCATTGGTCTATTTGTTTACTTGTTTATTTTTGGCCAATACCACATGGCCTTAATTACAATGGTTCTAAAACAAAACTGAAGTACAGTAGCTTTTGTCCCCAAAATTTGTTCTTCTTCAGTATCACATTGGCTATTTTTAGACTTCTGCTTCCATATAAACTATAGAATCAATTTATCAATATTTGCAAATTAACATGCTGAAATTATGAGAAGAGTTGCCTAGACTTTGTGGTTCTGATTGGAAATAATTACCTTATTAACAATATGAAATCTTATTATATATGTGCTTGCAATATCTTTTTATTAATTTAGGTATTATTTGATTTTTTCATCAGAGTTTTGTAGTTTTCCTCATAGAGAACTGGTTCATATTTATACCTATTATATCATGTGTTGGTGCTAATGTAAATGGTGTTATCTTTAAATTTGAAATTTCCATTACTCTGACTATGTCAATAGATGCAAAAAAAGCATTTTTCAAAATCTGACAATAACTTATGCTAAAAACACTGAGGAAACTAGAAATAAAAGGGAAGATTGAACACTTGACAAAGAATATCTCCAAAAATAATTCTACAGCTATCATACTTAATCCTGAGTACAATGGACCAAATGCTTATGTCTTCCCACAATTTGTATGTTGAAATCCTAATTCCCAACATAAAGATATTAGGTGGTATGGTCTTTGGAAAGTTATTAAGTCTTCAGGGCTGAATATTCATAAATAAGATTAGTTCCCCTATAAAATAAGCCAAAGGGAGTCCTCTCACCCCTTCTACATGTGAGGACACAGTGAGAATGTACCATCTATGAAGTAGAAAGTGGGATATCACCAAACACAAAATCTGCTGATGTTTTGATCTCAGACTTACCAATTCCAGAATTGTGGGAAATAAATTTCTGTTTTTCATTAGCTACCTGGTTTACAGCATTTTGTTATACAAGCCTGAATGGACTAACATAGTAAGAAACTAGATGTTTTCTCACAATATCAGGTACAAAAAATTGTTTGCTCTAGCCACTTTTTAAAAAAAATTTAATTGAAATTTCTAATACAATAAGACAAGAAAAGAAAAAACAAGGTATACAAATCAAACATGTTTGTCCATAGATAACATAGTTGTCTATGTAGAAAATCCTAAAGAATCAACAAAATTATTCTCCTAAAATAATAATAGTTATAGCAAAATTTCAGAATAAGAGATCAAAATTTAAAAGTCAACCACTTTTATATATAAATAAGTGGAATTTGAATTACACACACAATACTGTTTAAAATTAGCAGCTCCCAAAATAAAATGCTTAAGTGTAAATCTAACAAAATGTGTATAAAACATATATGAAGATAACTACTCTGATGAGTGAAATCAAAGACAATATAAATATTTAAAAATATATTCTATATTCCTTTGTGAAAGGACTTAAGTTGTATAAGACATCAGTTCTTCCTATTTTGATCTATTGATTCAATGTAATCTCAACCAAAACCCCAGAAAGTTATTTTGTGGATGCCAATAAATTAATTCTGAAGTTATTGAAGGGTAAAATACCCAGACTAGCCAACACAACATTGAAGGAGAAGAACAAAGTTGCAGAATTGACATTACTCAACATCAAACTCAACATATTATAAATTTGTAGTCATGAAGACAGTGTGATATTGATACATTAATAGACAAATATATTCTCAAAACAGAATAGAAAGCCCAAATATAGACCAACTGATCTTTGACAAAAAAGCAAAGGCAGTACAATAAAACAAATACAGTACTTTCAACAAATAATGCTGGAGCTACTGGATATCTGTATGTTAAACAAAATTAATCTAGACACAGACATCATGCTCATTATACAATTATCCCAAAATGAATTACAAACCAAATGTAAAATGTAAAACCATAAAACTCCTAGAAAATAACATGAGAGGAAACTTAGATGACCCTTGGTATGATGATAAATTTCTAGATACAACACCAGAAGCACAATCCATGAAAAAAAATTGATAAACTGCACTTTATTATAAACGTCTGAAATCCATACTCTGTGAATGACAATGCTATAAGAATAAGAAGAAAAACCACAGACTGGAAGAAAGTATTTGCAAAAAAACACTTCTGATAAGAGATTCCTATACAATGAACTCATAACTGGAAAATAAGAAAACAAGCAACATGATTAAAACTGGGCCAGATATCTTTTTTAATTTTTTTTTTGAGATGGAGTTTCACTCTTGTTACCCAGGCTGGAGTGAATGGCACGATCTTGGCTCACTGCAACCTCCACCTCCTGGGTTCAGGCAATTCTCCTGCCTCAGCCTCCTGAGTAGCTGGGATTACAGGCATGTGCCACCATGCCCAGCTGATTTTTTGTATTTTTAGTAGAGACGGGGTTTCACCATGTTGAGCAGGATGGTCTCGATCTCTTGAGCTCATGATCCACTCGCCTCAGCCTCCCAAAGTGCTGGGATGACAGGCATGAACCACTGCGCCTGGCTGGCCAGATATCTTAAGA
This sequence comes from Leontopithecus rosalia, assembly GCA_028533165.1. NCBI lineage: Eukaryota > Metazoa > Chordata > Mammalia > Primates > Cebidae > Leontopithecus > Leontopithecus rosalia. The sequence goes on from CM052650.1 coordinate 103,620,476, forward strand.
GACACCTCAACCAAAAAGACATACAGATGATTAGCAAGTTTATAAAAACATGCTTTATATCCTATGTTATCAGAAAATGAAACTTAAACAACTATGAGATACTATTACACATCCATTAGAATGGTAGGTACCAAAACCTAGAAAACTAACAACACCAATATTGTTATCAATTTCTATAGAAAATATAAAACCATTAGTAAACTCTAGATTAAACTATGGATGTGGGGTGTTTATGATGTGTCAATGTGGGTACATCAATTGTAGAAGAGGTACTATCTTGGTGGGGATAATGACAATAGAGTAAGCTATGCATGTGTGGGGACAGGGCTATATGGGAAAACTGCGCTTGCTTCTCATTTTTTTCTACGAGTGTAATGCCACCTGGAAAAAAATGTCTTAAGAAAATATCACTTGCTCATGACTAGTATGTAAGAAAGCAATTACCTTTGTATATTAACCTTGCATCCTATAACCTTGCTATATTTTCTTATTAGCTCAAGTAGTTTTGTTGTTATGTATTCTTCGAGATTTTCTACATAGCCTGTCATGTCGACTGCAAAGAAATACAGCTTTATTTTTTTCCCAAACTGTATACAACACTTAACTTTTATTTCCTCTTGTCTTATTGCATCAAGCAGAACTTCAATACAATGTTGAAAAGATGCATGCTGTTAGCTCTACTTTATTATTATTATTATTTGGTAGATTACGTTATTCACCAATTTGAGGAATACTTTCTCTAGTCCCAATTTACTGACAGCATTTATCATGAATGAATGAAATGATTTTCTTTTATCTATTAATATAATCTATTAATATAATCATATGATTTTTCCTTTTAGCCTGTTAATATGATGGATTACATTAACTGATTTTCAATTGTTGAATGCGTTTTGCATCTCTGAAATACATCTCACTTGGTCTTAGTGTATAATCTTTTATACATTAATGAATTTGATTTGCTAATACATTTGAATATTTTGGTACTTATGTTCATGAGAATTATGGTCTGTAGATTTCTATTCTTGCAATGTGTTTGTCTTTGGAATTATAGTAATACTGGCCTTACAGGAAAAATAATTATGAATTTTTATCATTGCTTCTATTCCATGGAGAAAATTGTAGAAAACTATTACCATTTCTTTCATTACTGATTGATAGAATTCACAGTTAAACAATTCTGGGACTGGTACTTTCTGTTTAAAAGGTTATTATTTGATTATTCAATTTCTTTAATATATATAGTTTTCGTTATTCAGTGGAGCTCTATGTCATTGTGTGAGTTTTGGTAGATTTTGTCTTTCAAAAACTTAATTCACCTAAGTTATCAAATTGTAAGGAGCAGAGCTGCTCATAATATTTCTTTATTATCCTTTTAATGTCCATGAGGATCAGTTTTGCTTTCCCTTTCTTGAATTCTGATTTTAATAATTTGGATCTTTACTCTTTTTCTTGGTTAGCATGGCTTGATGTTTATCAGTTTAACTGATTAACAGTTATACTTTTAGTATTATGTGTTAATTATAATTTCTAGTGTTGGGAAGAATATAGAGAATAATAAATAATTTATATATGATATTCACAGCTGCAACTGAGATGATGATGCATACCCTGTAGAATACTCAGAAAATGTTGTAGATTTGTAAATAATAAAATTCCATGTAGTGGTATTTCTGTAAGTAAGAATTAGGGAGTCAATTATAGGACAACTGCAGTTAATTGGAAAATAATATGCTTGGTAAGATTAGTAGTACATATTGTTAGAAAGCTGAATGAAAAATAGTTTATGCAAAACCATGAGTAACTGTCACAAAATGTGGAAGAATGAAATTTGGGGTGAATTTAGAAGTTAATAAATTAGTGCCATTTATTTACTAATTGGAAGAAACTTAATTAAGTAGAAATATTTTAAAATAATATATTCTCAACAAGTGAAGTGTAGATTTTGCATACTGGTTGGTTATGTGTAAGAAAGTCATATTTATAATAAATCTGTAGTTAACAAATAATTATCACAAAATTAGTTCACCCCCTTAAAATGAACTTGTTTGCTATTTTAACAAATTCAAGTAGTTTTTCAACAACACATTGAACATGCAATCAAGGTTACAAGTCAACAATGCAAGTCAAACAAGAATAATTAACATTTTGAACTAATATTAAATGAATTGCCTTTCCTAAACTGACTTGTGCAGAAATTCAGTTTTATTTTGACCTCTCCTCAAGTACAGATTCTTTAATTTCAACTAAATTGATAAAACAATTACAGATAATCTTTAGACAGAAAATGACATGAACCTACTGGTTATGTTTTTCAAAGTACATTTTCTTACCTTGAGTATAATTAGTTGCATAAAGAATCTGTAATGATTACAATATAATCAGTGGAAATTTTGGTATTTAAATGCAGATAAATTTTAAAATTTAAAGATTTTATGTTAACATATGGAGTACTGAAAGTATAAGTGATCTTTTAAAATTTACTCCATTCTCTCAGACAGATATGATCAAAAGATTTTCATTATTAGAGAAGATCTCCCAGAAATATGCCCTAAAATAAGATTTAAATTAAAGTAGTTTACTTTGAAAGTGATTCTCAGAAGAGCTAAATGTGGAGTCTAGAAGTGAGACAGGCCAAGGAGGAAAGTGAGACGGGCCAAAGAAAGGTTACATGGAAGAGCAGGTTATCATTATGTCAAGTAGTAAGGCCTACTCATGCCAGGGACATCTCAGACTGATTGGGCAAACCCTGTGAGTTTCTCCATCTTAAGCATGAAGAGGCTGGGATACATAATTGCAAATTCCTGTTCATCATTGTTTGAGGGCTTCATCTGAGGATATTAATATTGTGGTACTCCAGACCTATTTCATGTGTCACTGGTGTTTGCAGTGAGAAGGCTGTAACATGGTTGGAAAAAATAAATACAAGGTAGTGTAGATAAGGCAGGGATAGTGTCTACTACAATCTACCCCTTGAACCACTAAGATCTACTGGTGATACTTCATGTTGACATTAAGAACACTGATTCTTCCAGATGGTGGCTGGTTATAATTTCTAAAACAACCATATAAAAGAAAAAATTAATGAAGAGTAGGTAGATAAGCCACATTTCTCACTGCCATAGCTCATTTTGTATTTGTCATCCATTACCAAATTTGTATTTATCATCATTTTCCTCAACACTCATTCTAGATTTGCTTTACATTTGGCCAGGATTTCTGTTCATCTAGTTTTCTTGTCTGGTGTCGCAAGCTACATATATACAATTAAGATGTTTTAACAACTGATTAGTCTGCCCAGGATTTTTCTGTGATTATAACAGAAAATTCTGTTTTATGTAATTATTTCTGTCTACTTTCTTCCTATATGTAAGTTTATGGCACAGGTTGACTGTTTTAAATTCAGTTCATGGCAATATTTCTCTTCATCAGTGCCTTTTAGGCACTTATGAAGGCACTTAGGAGAAGCTGTAGTAAGATACTGTATTGATCAGAGGTCTCCAGGGCAACGGAACAGAGAGAGAGGGAGAAAGGAGAAAGATAGAGAGAGAAAGAGAGAGATTATTATTAAAGAAACTAGCAACATAGTTGTGTAGACTTAGCAAATCCAAAATTTTCAAGTTAGGCTGGCAGGCTGGAGACCCAGGGAAGAGTTGCAGTTCAAGTCTGAAAATAAACTGCTGGCAGAATTTCTTCTTGCTCAGTGGTGGTCAGCCTGTTCTATTAAGACTTTCAGCTGATCAGATGGGGCTTTCCCTCATTATAGAGGTTTATCGACTTTACTCAAAGTCCACCAATTTAAGTGTTAATCTCTTCCGGAAAACACCTTAATAGAAGCATCAGAATAATGTTTGATGAGATATCTGGGTACTACTGTCTGCCAAGTTGACATAATATTAATAATCACAGGCCCCAGTATGTCTAGCACATCTTTCACTATCAAATCATTGTAGGGAATTACTCAGATTTCACTGATACAAACAGGAAGAGAGGAACTGAAGCAAGGCAGGTAAATGACAATTAAGTCAACAATTCTGACTGTCCATATTGACACTAGGGATTCCAATTCCACACCACCATCTCTTTCCACTTCTTTTACTTTCTCTTTCTGGGTCTACTCAGAACCAACCCGGAATATGCCATCTCCATTATGTAAAGTGTTTGAACTATACTCATCCAACATTTGGGTTTGGTGGATCTGACAAGGCTCAACTCACATGAAGCAGCTTCAACAGAAGCATACTCACTTGACATCCAGCAGTCAGGGATTCAATCTCCATGAGGTATCCACTGCACTCCAGAAGCTACTTTTTAAATTATAAAAAGTTTTCTCTTGAAGATAGCATAACCTAGGGTTTTATTCTATGACTTCTTTATTGAGGACTGTCCAAGACTTCATGCATCATCCTTATGACACAAATAACACCATACGACTTCAATCAGGTCACATGACCCACAAGTTAGAACTAATTGAACTTCAGGCTAAACCTAGAGCAGAATTCTCTTTCTATAGGTTCCACTTAAAACTGCCAGCCTTCCAAAATCCAGGCAATACTTGTAGATGTGACATTTGCTGTTTCCACTTTCTAAAGCAGTCTATCAAGTTCTATCCTCCTTTGTTTTGATAAGAAGTAAAGTGTATATTAACTTTTAATTCAAGTTGGAGGACAGACCTGCCCAAGTATATGCCAGAAAAACTGACTCCTTAAAACTTCTGACGTGGCAGACCTATGAAAATCTGTACAGATGATCTCTCACTATCGTGTTTACATGCATCTTATCAGGAAAGGGCATCCAAAGTATTTAATTCTTACTTTCAAGTCTAATCAACCAAATCACATCATTAGAATGAACCAGTGCATTTTCCATTATTATGTCAAGATGGTTAAATTTCTTTTCTTTTATTTGTTGATAGAGAACAAGAGGGTTTACTTTGCCCTGGGGAAAGGCCTTGGGTGACTGCAAACTACTTTATCTTAAATTTTGATGAAAATTAGAAGAAAAATATTCACTAGATAAAAGGATATAGTGTCAGAATATGTATAAAATATTCCAAAACATGTGCTTGAAACTCTAAAACAATGATGGCCTATAATAAAAAAAAAATTGTTGGCAACACCTATCCACCAGAAATATGGCAGGCAGGATTTCTAGGATCATCAGCAAAGTTGAAAAAGCAAATAAAAATCCTTGACTTGCAAGAATCTGTAGTGGAAATAAGCAGAAAAATAAGAAGCAGCTGCAGTTGGGACTACACAATCATCTTTCATGATCCCCTCTAATTTATGTGATCAAATCCATTGAATTAAGTATGGTTCTCTGCATTCCTTAAGCCTTGAGGAGTGGCATTAATCTATGCCATTCTACTTGGGATGTGGCACTGTTTCTGATTTACTATGTTGGCTGTAAAATAAGTTTCAAAGGCTTCCACTTGACTTCTCCTAACATAATTTTTATTGCTGCACATGAAAGAGAACCAATGTAATATTCTACCATCTGTTAAGCAAATCCATGCCAATTATTCACATAGAAACTTGAGAAATAACTGCAAGATGGGTTTCTAGAATCTTTGGACATTTGATATAGACCTAGGCCAGAAGTGCATTTGTCACCTTGTATCCATATACTCCTATTCTAATGAAGACATCTATTTCATTTTGGTTCATCTGGTATTACTATCAGCTTGGCTACTCATAGAAGTTTCTATTTAATCTGCTGTCCCAAGTATACGTCACTCTTTTGGGGAATAGCCACAAAATACAGTGGGCAGAATTTCAGGGTCTTTGTTCAAAAAATATGTAGATAAGTTTTTTATTCAATCAACTGACTCTGGATTTGAGATTTGGCTCAGGTGCAGAGATTGAGTTAGATACTATGATATTTCCATTGTAGTAGTAAATATTAGACATTGACTTACCCACTGTTGATATTTTATGGCTATATACGTGAAAAAAAACACACTCAAAAAAATAAAACAACTGTTGGTTGTGCATCTCTCTCATCCCTAAGAACACCATGGTCTATCAGCCATTTCACTACTAACTTTGCGAGTCAGGAGCTCTAATTGCAATGTCAGTTTAATGATCCTTGAAGTAATTCTGCTTGCCTTGCTTCTGATGGTTACATTGTGATAATGGTTCTCACTTTATTTCTTTTAATAAAGGCCATTATTATTTCCAAGTTTTAAACAGCCATGATAATGGCAAATAAAAATTATATAAAGGCATATTCCCTGAATCAAAAATGTCCTAGTATCAACAAAATTTCATTTACCCAGCCTTACTGTTCACATTCTGTGATGTAGTATTTCCAAAGTTCATTCACAAGCATGTCCTTGTGGTTCTTCCAGGAATGTTAGCTAGATCTTGCAAATTTTTTGATAAATGTCACATTTTTCCTTCTGGTTGGATTAAGGCCACTGAAATCATTCTGAAACGTGAACTAGTTATTGTTAAGGAGGCAGTAAGTGGGAAATGGAGGGGAATCAATAGAAATATATTATTCTGCAAAGTAACTTTCTCAGGTGAAATATTGAATGTTTTCCAAATATTGGGAGGATGCTCACTTCTGGAGATGATGAAGGGTCAGTTCCTTTCAACTCAAAGGTTCAAGGGCATTTGGGGGATGAAAGTGCTCAAATACATACAGAAAAATATATCAATGCATTGTTTCAGGATCTACTTCTATTTCCCTTATTTCAGTGTAGGAAACTTGCAGAGATCATGGACTTGATTTTAATTATAACTTTGTCATACTCATAATCATTTATTGGGCCATTTGTTTCACAATAGAGTCAGCTCTCTCACTGCATAATTTATTTTAAATACTGCTTTAAAATATTTGTGATATTCACTTTGTATACTAAATTCGTTAACCAACAGAATTGAGTCTGATATTTTCATACTTTGACACTGCTTTGGCAAGTAATAACAGCCAACTAAATCCACAAACAGGAAAACCATCAGGGCTTTTCTATTTTTCAGGCACATGAGCTACTACCTAGGCCAGTATCACCCCTGCCATCTCTAGCTGATACCAATACATCATTTAATAATTTTGGTGCTACAATATGCCAGGATAGTAAGGAACAGGTTCCAGTTAGTCTCAGTGAAGTTGCTAACATCTGGCTGCAGGTGATCCATTGCCTGTTCCTATGATAACTGTCTTTTCTTAGGAGCCTTTCAAGTATCAAGTGTATTAATCTTGGACCCCCAACATACACACATTTTAAGGCAAAATATTCAAGTGCAAGTGATCTATTTGAGAGTTAACTATAAGAATCAGCAGAGAGAGGATAGAGAAATGAAAATGAGAAATTAAGACAAATTTAACGTATTTTAATGAGCATGTTAGCACTAGGAGAAACGGGCTACCTGTTTTGTTAGGGATCTCTGGCAGATAGTATGGGACATGACTTCAAGTTAGCTTAAAGAGCAGAAATTATTATAGCCCAGTTTCTGTCCATCAGATGTTGCCAGGTAAAAAGAAAAATGGAGGAAATAAGCAAAATTTAAAGTATTTCCAAAGGACTGATTTTCCTTTGGTCAAATAGAAACTTGAGAATTCAATGGACTGGGAGACTTGAAAAAGACAAAAAATGGTGTTTAATGGATTTGAATAACTGAGATAGAAAACTGTCTGTGGTTTCAGGTAAGAAATTGCAATTTAAAGATTTTGTATATTAAAATTGTGGACAATAAAGAAATCCAGAGGTGTTGAGAGCGTTGGTTTTCTCCAGAGGAGTGGAAGAAAAGATATGGAGAGGGGATCACAGGATTAATTAAGAAACCAAAATAAATTAGAATAAATTAAAATTGATTTAAATTAGAAATGATAAGAAAATAAATATATTTATAAATTATTTACTTAAGCTTCTAAAACTTCTCTGTGAATAAGATACTTATCATCATGCTTTCAAAAACGAAAAACACAAACAAAACATACTCTTGTAGTAATAAAATTGTTTCTAACCATTCAAAAGCAACCATATTGAGCATCTCAAAATTTGTAATTTTAGTTTAATGACCAAATAAAGTATTTATCTGAACTATATCAGTAAAACTTATTCTTATGTCTCCAGAATATTTACACTTAGATTTTAATATGTGCAAATGCAATTTTATATTTAATAAATAAGACGGTTCAGCTCTTTATTTTGTCAGCATGTCAAGATCCAGTTTAAAATAATAAGAGATATTTAAGACTTAATGCAAAAAGAAAAAACTCTAATACAAATAATTGGAAAAGGTATCGCAATTTACAACATATTTTGTGACAATTTTATTAAATTATAGTCTAAGGTAAGCTTGCATTGTTACATTTTATATTTTATTTTCCTGTCAAAATTACAGTACTTAATACAACAGCTGAGTAGATAAATTATTCATCATCACACCTGGTTTTGCCTTGAATAATGAAAAATTTACATCATTATTTAACAATTAAAACTTTCCCTATTTATCTCCAAATTTAAAGTGCCCTTTCAGACATAGACTAAGTTGTACTATGTTTACTGTAGAATTTTGGTCATATTTGGTATCTATGTTTTTTCATTAGTGCTAAACTCCTTTTGTGTGTTCACCATAAAAGAGTTGCTGTCAGCAGTAATCAGTTTGAATGATATTAAGTGGTTCCTTGTGATACTTGGTTATTGACATCTTACTATAATATAACTGCTTTACACCCTCAGAAAAAATAAGTGCCACAAGGGAAGTTATGGATTTAAAAAGGCATAAAAGGTTACCAGAATTTTATTTTCCTGTTCTTAGTTACCTTCTATTGAGTAGAATATTATTGCTAGTGACAGATGTGAAACCTTTGCCAGGTCTTCTCCTTGTTAAATTTCACCATCCTAGCAGAATAAGTTGGTAAACACATGCTGAAACAGATAACCACAGATCTAATTTAGGGAAAGTAGTTAGCCAATCATAAGGCTGTAATATAAGAACCACTAGGAGGAGAATGTAGTATTGTGATTGTTAAGCTGAAGTAATTTCAAATCACAGAAAAGTCCAAAAAAACTCCCTAATATTTCTGTGAATAACTAAATATTTTGTATCCATAAATTTCCCTAAAACTCTGGAAGCCTGTTTTTGTTAGTCTGTCACTGCCCTGCATCTTGTTGATCCAGATTTGATACTCATTTGAGACAACCCTTAATCCACATGCACGTAACACCTTAAATATTTTATACTGACTATACCATTCATTAAAATTCAGAAGATATACAAAGATTAAGGAAGATAATTGACTTCTTTTTAAAAATATGCCTAATAAAGGCTTTTTGCACACGATTTGCCCTTCATTTATGTCCACTTTTACTTCTTCCCCTTTACTTCTCTGTTTTCCTGTATTTCCTTTATTTTCCTGAAAATAATCATAAAATTAGTTTTCCCTTTCATTTATTTATTTATTTATTTGCATATTACTTTAGCCATTTTCTTCATTGCCCTGATTGTAACATCTGTGCAAATCTTCAGGTCTTTTCTCATGTATTAGTTTCATAGGCATGCCATAATAAATTACCACAAACCTGATGGCATATAATAGCAATTCATTCTCTCACAACTCTGGATACCAGAAATCTAAATCAATGTATGAACAGGGTCACTATGCAAGGAATATTTCTTCCTTACTTCTCTAGGTTCTGGTGGCTTCAGGCACTTATTGGCTTGTGGCTGGATAATTCCAATCTCGGATTCTCTCATTGCATGGTCTTCTTCTCTTCGTGTGTCTTCTCCTTTTCTGTTTCTTTAGAAGCACAGTTGTCATTGGAGTTAGGGTCCACCAGAGCAATCAGGATTATCTCAAAATTTTTAATTATAGTCACAAAGATCTTTTTTCCAAATGAGGTCATATTCATAGGTTCAGTCTTTCGTTTTTTTTTTTTTTGGCATTGGGGGACACTATTCCACCCACTATACCACTTAAATGCTGTAAGCAAAGGGGAACTTTCTATTGGATATACAAATTTGAGTGAATAAAAACAATAAATCTTTGTGTAGTCAGCTGCTCCGAAAGTGAATTAATCTTGTGGGCAACTTGAAAGATCAAGTACATGGTTTGACCTTTTGTCTTGGGGCTTTATATGTTGGCATACAGCGTGACTTGCAATTGTGTACTTGACCAATGCCACAGCTTGCTCTTGCTGGAAATGGGAATATAGTACTAGACATAAGGGTGGCTGAAGAAGCAAGATTTAGGACAAATATTTCATCATACATGGGGGAGCAAGAAAGGTGTCTATGAGTCTGGGCACTCACTTGGCTGATCGTGTGCAGCATTCAGGCCAAGGGCTTGAGATAGTTAGCGTGACTCGCCCCATCTTGGCTGCTGGACCTAACTGCTCTCTCCCACTCTCGAGGGCTGTCAAGTTGAGGTAAAAATGGCTAAGCCACTGAGGCAAAAACAGAATGCAGAGCACGGGCCTCCGGTTTATGAGGACATTGTGCTGACTGCTTTCATATCTCCTTTAGTCTCTGTGTAAGCAATAGCTTGCTGCAATTGAGATGCCTGAGAGGGGCAGAGACCCCTGCCCATATTTTCCCAGGAGCTGAGCCTTTGTTCTACCTCCTGATGGAAAACATGATTAACAAGCCACCTTAAGGGCACCATTGTTTACTTGCACTGTGTATCTTTGAAAAACATATATTAACTCTTAAACTGCTTTGTAAGCTGTTATCACAAGCCCCCTTAAACTGCTTTGTGAGCTGTTATCACAAGTCCCTGATAACTATTTTTACGTGGTTTCTGTTCCTTTTTCTGTTTACCCCTTTTCTGCTGAGATAAAGTAAATGTAACAAGGAAAAAGGTATAAAAGCTGTAACCTATAAAAATAAAGTGCTGCGTTTTGACCATAAGTTACGCAGACCTCCAGACTCTGCTTTTTCTTTTTTCTTTCACTTCCACGCACTCTCTCCCCCAGGTTGAACGAGACATCTATGTTGGTGGTCTCGGGGACTCCCGCAGGTTGGCAGACCCCCGGCAGACATGCCAGACCCCAACAGTCGTGGGTTCACTTTGTGACAGTACATCAAGTTGTATGCTTAAGGTTTGCAAACTGCTCAGTATAAATAGAAGTAAAATGTAAAAAATAAATTCATTTTTTAGACATTGAAATCAAACTATTGTTTTAAAGTAACTATTGTGCTGTTTTTTAAGACTTTTTAAGTGTTTTCCTAGTGAGATTTCTTTGCAAGTTTCATAAAGCACTCATATGTTTTAAAAACTGAAGTTGATTTCACTGTCCATAATGCAAAATCATTTACAATGCTTTTCCTTTAGAATCAGTTTTTAAGAGTTAAGCTATGGACCTGGTAACAAGGAACATACCTAGCACAGATACAGTTTCTAATACTGTGGCTGTTTTTACACTGGGACAAGAAATACAGAGGAAAAACACAGAGAATCTTTTAGTAGCAGAAAGTAAGGAGGAACTTACACACACACACACACACACACACAAACACACGCACACACACACTGATAGAGGTATCTCAAAAGGAAACAGGGGCCAGTTGAAAGATCTGCCTACATTATCGGTGGAAAATCCGCATGGGTCTGCAGCAACCACAATTCTTGCCTCCTCAGAAGAAAGAATTTGACTGAGGGTCATAAGACAGAAGGAGAGACCAAGACAGAAGTAAAAGTGTATTAACAACCTTAAGAACAAAAATGAAAGGAAGTAGAGTGTGCTTCAAAGAGAGCCAAGAGCTACTTGAAAGATCAAGTGAGTTGTTTGACCTTTTGACCTGGGGCTTTATATGTGGTCTTGCCATGCTTCTCCCCTGATTCTTCCCTTGGGGTAGGCTGTCTGCATGTGCAGTGGCCTGATAGCATTTGGGAGGAGAGCATGTGCAGAATGATTACTGGAGCTGTATATCTGTTCACTTGAAGTGTTCTTCTTTTAGTAGTCTAGCATTCCTGGAGGAAGGTCATACGCCAGCTAAACTCCTTCATTTTTCCTTTTAGTGTGCAGGCCTGAGACCACTCACCCAACTCCTGTGATCTTATTGGGAAGTTGCTGAACAACAGCATCAGGTGTTTCTATTAGGAGACTGCCTTTCCCTGGCACCAGCTGTGACCAATTACTATTTTAGTGACACAGTTAACAACTGCACGACTGTCATCTGATGGTCACCTGACAATTCGTGGTGTTGGTGTTGGGGAGCCCTCTCCCGCCCAGTTCATGACTTACTAGCTACCTACTGTAACATCTACAGCCAAAGATATAACAATTTGAGCAACAACATAAATTAATTAGAATTATAGCTCAGAGTATAAAATATATATCAAGCCCCTACAAATAGTATATTATGAAACAAATGAGAAAAACAAATATCCTGTGCAAAGTAATTTTAAATAACTTATGTAGATACCCTGCCCTCAGAGAAATGGAACATAATTCTCTATCTCTTAAGAGTGGGCTGCCTAGAATGATGCCTTTAGTAAACTGACAATGGCAAAACCTGTCACACACTTCCTCAGCAAGGTAATGGAGGTTCACAACAGTGGTAAGTCACATTGGCATTGATATTGATATGATATGAAAAGAATAACACTTCATCCTTATGGTGTTCCTCCCCAGCCCTAAACACTTACTCTTATAATCATGGGGAAAATGTCAAACAAACTTGTATCACAGACATTCTAATGATTCTGTTAGCATCATCCAAAACCAAGTATTGGAAAAACCTACTGAGTATTAGGAACCTAAAAAGGCATAACAAGTAAGTACAATGTGGTATCATGGATAGAATTCTGGAACAGAAAATGAACGTTGTGTAAAAGCAAGGGAACTGTGAATAAAGTATGAACTTCAGTAAATGATAATGTATAAATACCTTCATCAATAGTGATAAATATATCATAATAAAGTAATAAGATGTTAATCACACAAAACAAAACTGGTTTGGGGGTAACTGGAACACTGTAATATATTTTTAATTTACCTGCAAATTTAAAATTATTCTAAAATAAGCTTGCTTAAAAATTTTCAAAATCCAAGATAAATAGAGGAATAAATGAGGAATGATGTGTGATAGAACAACTGCAATGGTTGAATCTATGTAGGTGCTATGTACTTATTCAGTCTTAAATTCTGTTAATATCACTGTTTATTTGAAAATTAGAATAAATAAGTGAAAGGAAAGAATTAAGTTCAGTAGAAGGATCAACCTCAATAATTTATGCCAAATAAGTCTCCTGTGACCATGAAAATACTTACACGTAGGAAAAAGATGCATTCACATTTTTCTGAGTTATTTTTTAATGTATCATAATATGTATTCACTTATTAATATTTATTGAAGGTCTGATACATTTATAAAAATTTAGGCCTTTTATTTTTGAGACAGGTTCTCACATTGTCACCCAGGCTGGAGTGCAGTTGCATGATCTTGGCTCACTGTAACCTCCCCATCCCTGGTTCAACCAATCCTTCCACTTCAGGGTCCCCTGTAGGTAGAACTACAGGTACACACCACCATGCCTGGCTAATTTTTGTATTTTTCGGTAGAGATGGAGTTTCACCATGTTGTTCAGGCTGGTCTCAAATTCCTGATCTCAGACGATCCACCTGCCTTGGCCTCCCAAAATGCTGGGATTACAGACATGAGCCACCATACTCAGCCAAATGTAGGCCTTTTAAAAATTCTACAGTCATTGTTATTTTTTAGTTGAAAACTGTTTTGAAGTGTCTATTCTTAGATTAGATTTAACTTAGGAAATAGTAAGAGATGTGAAACTAGGACTTCTGATGAGTTTTATCAATCTAAACTTTCAAGCATGGCTCTAAGTGGGTACATGATACACTTCTGTATAATTACATTAAATATGGTACATATACACAATGGAATACTGCACAGATGTAAAAAAAGAAATCCTTTCTTTTGCAGTAAAATATATGCAATAGGAGGTTTTTATCCTAAGTGAAGCAATGCAGGAACAGAAAAACAAATACCACATGTTCTCTCTTATAAGTGGGTCTAAATTCTGAATACACATAGACCACAAAGAAGGGAACAATAGGCACTGAAACTTACTTGAGGGTGGAGGGCAAAAGGAGGGTAAGGATTGAAAAACTACGTATCAAGTAGTATGCTTACTACCTGGGTGCTGAAATCCTTTGTACACCAAATAAATGACATGCAATTTACCCATAAAACAAATCTCTATATGTACAGCAACAGTGAAACAAAGGAAGGAAAAAATAGAAACATGATATAGGCCAATAAAAAGCTTTTTGGGGCAAAAAAGAAACAAAAACAGAAAAAGCTTTCCTTGGTTAAAAAAATGCAAAAGAATATGCATTTAATACTATACCTAACCTAATGAGCATCATAGCGCTACCCTAGCCTATTTTAAATGTGTACAGGACCTTTACATTAGCCAATCTTATAATAAAGTGTTGAATTACTACTCCTTTTGCTTCTTTGTTTCTACAGCATAGTTAAAATGATGAAGAAAAAATTAAGTGAGAGACAGAAAATTTTGTCTTATGTAGTATGACCCATTTGGAAAAGAAATATTTAATTAAAATTCAGAAGGCCTGAAATTAACTAGATATTTCAAAATAAACTTTTGTTATCCTGGAAAAGACACTTGACTCTGTGCTTCTATTTAGTCATTTACATAGTTAGAGAATTACATTAAACAAAGTATATAAAATTCTGCTCTAAAATGTATTCTGTCAATACACACTGATTGGATTGGATCTTTTGTAAAACTGTTGTCATTTTTTGAAAGATCTATTTATTTCACTCACATTCTCTAGATTACTTCTAACATTTGAATTAAAAGAAATAACTTGGCAGAAGAGTCTGACCAAGGTTGTGTTATTAGTTATTTTTCCAAACATGCATGCACACATGCACTTACACACACAAATTTACACATCAAATAATTAGGCAGAACAAAATATATTAATGTATTTTAATTTCCACATTATGACTAAAAGTATAGTTTTTCCAATTCTGCATGATGGGGTCTCTAATTTTTTTCTTTGAATTGTACAAATAGACTTCATATCTAAGGAATTCATTGTTCTGCACCTATATATTACAAATACATATTGTAGAGCTTATGCTTCCAGAAAGTAAAGTTTTTAAAGACATTTTTTGAACTATATCAAATATGTAAATTTTATTCATATTGTGGAAAAGAAAGCAGGATTACTTGCATAAAACATGTACTTCAGTGATAAATGGAAAGTACTAATTCTACCACGTCAGTTGTGACTTCAAGTTTGTAAGTATTGCATATTATTCTCCTTTGAACATAATGGATGGAACAAGCGTAGTTGGGTTGCCTTCTGGAGATCTAAGAATAAAGACAAGTAGCAGATGGCTTACGGTTGTCAGATCAGCTATGTGAGATTGTGACAAGATGGGCAACCCTAAGACTTCTAGTCCAGGAGAAAAGGAGAAGAGTGAAGCTTGTATCCATCACCCCAGCCTTTTAGAACACTTCCATAGGGAAAGAGAGAACATCCTAGCTTATTGTATCTAGTATGACTCTCTGAGATCCGGAGAAGCCATAACACACTGAAACATAACCAAGAGGAAGAAAGAGGAGTAGAGCATACCTATCACAGAAAAGGTTTCAGAGGCTTCTAGAATCTCTAAGTAGGCTTTTTACTGAAAGTCTTTTTTATTGAAATTGATTTGTAGAAACTGGAAAATTTGCCTGTTCCTTTCAATGCACAGATACCAATATAAAACAATAAGGAACATGAGGAATCATGGAAACATGACACAACCAAATGAACAAAATAAATCTCCACTAACTGACCTTCAAGAAATGATGATCTATGAACAGCTTGACAGGGAATTCAAAATGATGGTCTTAAAGAAGCTTGGTAAATTATAAGAGAACAAATTACACAACTAAATGGAATCAGAAAATAATGAATAAACAAAATGAGAATATCAGTAAAAATATAGAAACCATAAAAACAACCAAACAGAAATTATAGAACTTGAGATACAATAATTGAAGCAAAAAGAAATCAATACAGAGTACTAATAACAGACTTGATCAAGCAGAGAAAAAAACCAGTAAACTCAGAGGAACAAAATGAAAAGAAATAAAAATAGGGCAAAAAAATTAGAAACATACAAAACATCATTACATGAGCCAATGAATGTATTATGGAAGTAACAGAGGGAGAAGAAATAGAGAAAGGGTCAGATATATTATTTAAATAAATTATGTCTTCAAACTTCCCAAACCTAAGGAGAAAAATGTATATTCAGATCTTGAAGACCACAAGATCTCTAATTAAAGAAACTCAAAGAAATCTATTCTGAGAAACATCACAATCACATCATCAAAAGATCAAGACAAACAGAATTTGAATGCGGCAAAATAAATGAGACTCATCATATGCAAGAGAGCTTCCATATCAGCACTTTGCTCAACAGAAACATTTCAGGGCAGAAAGAAGTGGGATGATAGATTTAAAGTGCTGAAAGAAAAAAAAATCTGCCAACTAGGAATATATATTTGGTAAAACCCTTTCAAACATGAAGAAATAAAAATTTTTCCATATAATCAAAAGCTGAAGCAGTTTGTCACCGCTAAACCTGTCTTAAGATAAATGCTAAAAGAAGTTCTCCAATTTGAAATAAAAGGCCATTAAATAGCCACATGAAGGCATATGAAACTATATAATTCACTGGCAAAGCAAATATGTAGGCAAATGCCAAATACAGTGATGTTGGTGTGTAAATACATTTAAATTTTTAGTTCATAAGTTAAAAGACAAAAATATTAGGAATAACTACAATTAAATGAAATTTTAATGGATACACAATATACAAGATGTCAATTGCAACATCAGTGGCATAAAGTGTGTCTGTAGGATAAGTAAAAGTGTTGCTTTATATATGTGCAATTGATAAATTATTTTAACTTAAAATGATTATTATAAGAATAAGACGTTATGTGAGATCTTTGGGTTAACCACAAAGAAAATACTTATAAGAGACCTGTGCTAGAATGTTTTCATACTGCTATGAAGATACTGCCCAAGACTGGGTAATTTATAAAGGAAAGAAGTTTAGTTGACTTATAGCTGGAAAGGCCTAAGAAAACTTACAATTATGTTGGAAGGCAAAGAAGCAGCAAGCACCTTTTTGACAAGGCAGTAGGAAAGAGAGAAGTGAAAGAAGAACTTCCAAACACTTATAAAATCTTCAGGTCTCCTGAGAACTCACTCACTATCATAAGAACATCATGATCCAATCACCTTCCTCCCTCTACATCTGGGGATTACAGGTCCCTTCCTTGACACGTGGAGATTACAATTAGAGTCGAGATTTCGGGAGGGGAAAAGAGCCAAACCATATCAGGACTTGAGGACTCAATTTAGATTTAAGGACACTCAAACGCTGAACATAAAAGGATGAGAAAAGGGATTCCATCCAAACAGTAGGAAAAAATAAAGCAGTCAAGGCTACAATTATATCAAACAAAATAAACTTAAATTAAAAAATTATCTCAAAAGATGAAGAAGTTAATATATAATAATAAACGGTCCAATAATCAGGAAATTACAGCAATCCAAAATATATGCACCAAACATCAGCGTGTATGTAGAAATTAAACAATGCTTACCCTGAACAACCAATGGGTCAACAAAGAAAAGAGAAATCCTAAAATACTTCATCAAAAAATGAAAATAAATACAAAACATACAAAAACTTAAGGAATGCAGCAAAAGCAGTGCTAAGAGGAATTTTATAGAAATAAATGCCTATATAACAATGAAAAAAGCATAAATAAACAACTTATGTATATACTCCTACAGAAACCAGGAAAAGAACAAACTAAGCCCCAAATTCGAAGGATTAAAGCAGAAATAAACAAAATGGAGATTATAATACCAATAGAAAAGTCAACAAAACTAAGATTTGGTGTTTTATAAAATGACAGAATTTCTTAGTGCAAGGAAAAACAGAAGACAGAAAACAGTAAACAAAATCAGAAATTAAAAAGAGATATTATAACTGATGTTGCATAAATAAAACTATTATGAATATATGAACAACTGTACACCAACACAATGAATAATCTAGGTGGAACAGATAAATTTCTAGCAACATACACCTGCTGCAAATGAATTATAATAAAATATAAATCCTGAACAGACCTACAGCAAGTAAGGAGATTGAATCAGTAAACAATAATGGCCCAATTAAGAAAAGCCCAGGGCCAATTTGCTCCACAAGTGAATCCTACCAAACATTTGAAATGATTAAGCCAAGCCTTCCCTTCTCAAGAATTCAAAAGAACATTTATAAACTTATTTCATGATGTCAGCATTACCTGGATATCAAAGCTGAACAAAAGTACTACAAGAAGAAAAAAACAAAAGCTAGCAATATACTTGATAAAACACAGGTGGAAAATTACCAGCAGAATAATAGCCAATTGATTAGCTGTTGAACAGAACCTTGAAAACATCATACAGTATGTTCAAATGAGGTTTACCCTTGAGCTGCAAGGATATTTCAATATATGCAAATGTGATACACCACATTAACAAAAAAGTATACTAATCAGATGAGCATAATCATCTTAATAGATTCAGAAAATACAGTTGATAAAAATACTCTTGTGATAAAAATATTCAGTACACTTGGTAAAGAAGAAATTTAACTCAACATAATAAAGGCCACAGGAGTAGACCTGGATGTAAGTTCGGAATATGAAGCAAAAGTTATGGGGAAATTATGCTAATCCTTCCCGTCTCAAGAATTTCAGCAAGGGAGTATATCAAGTGAAGCTCAGGGGAAGCTACAATGTTTTATCTATGTACAAATAAGCCTTTATATGAACTTTAAAGGGCAAGGGAATGTGTACAGGGAATGTCCATCTGATGAGGAAAAAGGATTGTGTAAACTTTACCTGGGATTCTTCTGACATTTATTTGGTAACTACTTTGCCTTATGTAAAT
Organism: Leontopithecus rosalia; assembly: GCA_028533165.1. Lineage (NCBI taxonomy): Eukaryota > Metazoa > Chordata > Mammalia > Primates > Cebidae > Leontopithecus > Leontopithecus rosalia. The sequence goes on from CM052650.1 coordinate 103,639,434, forward strand.
TCCAAGACCATTTTGTAGTTAAGAATAATTAATATATTAGATTCACAATTTATAATCATATTTAGATTATGTAATGGTTAACTATATGTCTCTACTTTGCTGCTGTTCCACAGTACCTAGATATATGGTCAAACATTTTTCTGGATGTTTCTGTGTGAGTATTTTTTTAAATGAGATTAACACTGAAATTAAGGGACTTTGAGAAAAGCAGATTACTAGGCTTTACCCAATCAGTTGAAGGTCTGAAGAGCCCCAGGGACTGACCTCCTATGGATAAGAATTCTGCCAGAAGATAACTTGTAGACTCAAACTTCAACCTTTGTCTCTTCCCTAAATTATTCACCCTCTCAGACTTCAAACTTAAACTGCAGCATGACCTCTTTCCTCCTCTACAGCTTAAAGCCTTTGGGAGTTGAACTGTAGATTTTGGACTCCTCAGACTTCTTAATTCTGTAAGCCAATCCCTTAAAATTAATTTATTTACATTTATATCCACATTCTATTAATTTTATTTCTCTGGTGGATCCTAATATAATTTATAATTAAATGTGACCTATAACTTTATATACCATAGTTTTTTTTCTAAATGATAGTAATTGTCTTGATTGATACATCTAGTAATTTCAGTAAAAAGTAGAATCACAATTCTTGTTGCTGCTATTAAAAAGCTTCATGGATTTATTTAAGATGGATTTTTATATCACTTTTAAAGACTCCAGCTACTATTTGCAATTTATTTCTAATATATTACAATATGGGCAGATAAAGAAGCAATGAAAGTTTGGATTCTTTGACTAAGGTCATAAAGTTAGATTTTAATATTTAAAATTGTACTCTAAAATCCCTGACTTCAAAGTCACTGGTCTGTCTACATTACTATGTTTTCTCTCAGATTAACTCCAAATGAGAAGTTGTGTGTTACTTATTATTTGTGAGGAAAAAATGTGCTACTTAATCTTGTTGGTTATTTTAGCTATTTTTAGAGAATTGCCTGAAGTTACTAGTTTTCTTCATACAATTTTAAAAAAAATTAAGTATATCATTCAAAAATGTTTCTCAAGTTTTTAATACTATACTATTTTGTGTATTAATGAGCATTTTAATCATGCATTTTAATTATTTCACTCTGTTAGAGGCCTTATCACTGATATCCATATTAACGGATTTCTTACTTGTAATGACCTACTTATGGACCATTTAAACTTAAGATTATATAATATATTTTTAATGTGTCATTAAATCAGAGTTTCTGAGAATTTTTGTTTTAAATTAATTATTCAACTGTAGTAGTTAAACTTTAAATTGGTTTTCACAGACTTTCTACAGGTGTGACTACTTAAGAATTATTTTTGGATGATGTTGCATAGATTTCTTTGGAACCAGTAAAGTGCTAGTTGATCTAGATAGCTTTAGATGCCAATTCTAGTCTTTAAACTGTCAAAGATTTTTACTAGTACCTTCCAGCCAGTTGTTAATACTAACAGAGCTAAATTAGAGCTGTTTTACTCAGCTTAAAGTTAAATTCCTTTCTATGACGAATCTTTTTACTTTAATGCCAATTCTTCTGTTGTGAAACTCAACTAAACTTACTATTATTATGACCCATGTTAATCTACATTTTCATTAACAGATTGAAGGTAGTGCATTTGATTTCAAGTTTATGCAGTCATGACACTGTCTAGACCTGTAAAGTGCTAGATACTACTTGTGACAATCCATAAAACTCTATGGTGCTTAGTCTCATGGAACAGGGGCTCAAAGTAAATACGTGTTATTTATGATTAAATTTATATTGCTAATGAAATGTTACACTATTGTAACTGTCACACAAAATTACAAAAGTACCTTCTAAAAGGCAATAGTTTCGCTATTTCACAATAGTTTCGCTATTACAATAGTGAAAAGAAAAAAATCCCTCTTTTTCTTTATCAAATTTTATCAGCGGGAATGTAAAGAAAATTGCATTATTTGTCAGCTTACTTTCAAAGGAGTGAAAACACTGAATTCAAGAAAATCTAAAGATAAGTGCTAAGGACATTTTAATGGTATGTGGTGTGAATTATGCTCACTTTATTTCCTTTGCCTAAATGACCTCTGGTCAAGTTCTCTTATTCCTCTTACTTGCATGTTAATTTACCCCAACCTAATTCCGATTGACTTAAAACGTAAGAAAATTGAAGCATGCCTTGATTAGGTGTTCCTGATTCTGACTACAACTATTTGCAACAACAATTTTGCAACAACTATTCTATTACTTAGTGGTGATCACTAAATTCTTAAGTCATTCAGTTGAGTTTTTCCCCACAGTTGCTAATAACCCCTAGTCCTTTCCAATGTGCTGAGGCAGTGTTTGCCTAGACCATTTGACTTGGCCATTAAAAATATTACTTTTTTGAATGATGTAATATAGCAGCAAAAATACATATGACTTGTGACTTTAATAGTTATTAACTTTTAGATATAAACTCTGAAACATGTATATGTGATAAAGAAACAAAATAGCTATATGACAACATAAAAGAAAAAATCCAAATGGAAGCCAGAAACCCTCATGTCACTTTAGAATCCCTTCAGTCACTTAACCCTACAGAATTAATAATCCTGTTTTTACTGGATATATATAAAAATAACTAGCAATTATTTAATACTTTGAGATAAACATTTTCCCATGCAATGTATGTATTTTATATAAACTTTGACAAATCACCATTGAAAGGGACATATATTCACTTAATAGTCAGTAACAAGTCCAGAGATGAATCTTAGATAGCAGATCAGCCTTAGTTCCATTAAAGAGCTTAGCTTAGCCATGATGCTATGAAGCATCTATGTTCTTTCCATTATTCTCCTGCATGTTAGAAAAATAAACAGGAAAAGTCTATACAGCTTTCTAAACTTATCTTTGTTTTGATTTTGCTTTTCTCTATTCAGGCAAGTCATTTCCTTCACCTCAACTTTTCTTTTAATGACTTCTATGTTAATCTACCAGAATCTTTCACTTTTTATCTTATTATATATGGAGGAGGGCAAGGCCCAATGAACAAACATTTCATCATCCTGAAATCTAAGTAGGTAATATTATAGCATTATATATTCATTTTAAAAAATAATTATTTGCTTGTTAAACCTTTTCCTAGGTAGCAGAATAGCATCAATAGTTTTTTTAAGATACTGACTCCCCAACAGATTATATCCCAGCAAGAATGACACAAAAATACATAGAAATATAACACAGAAAGTATGTAGTATAATGAAAGATTATAAGTGTTCCTGTTAAAATATGTTGAAGGCATTCAGGAGTGTAGTTTCCCGTTTTTTTTCCCCCTGAGACAATGTCTTGCTCTGTTGCCCAGGTTGGAGTGTAGTTGCATGATCTCGGGTCTTTGTAATCTCTGCCTCTGAGGTTCAAGGGATTCTTCTGCCTCAGCCTTCCAAGTAGCTGGGATTACAGGTATACACTACCACACCTGCTAACTTTTTGTATTTTGTTATTGTTGTTGTTGGTAGAGACAGTTTCATGATGTTACCATGTTGGCGAGGCTTGTCTCAAACTCCTGACCTCGTGATCCACCCGCATGAGCCTCCCAAAGTTCTGGGATTACAGGCATGAGCTACTGCACCCGGCCAGAGTATACGTTTACCATTTTAACTAGAGTGGTCAGGATAGGCTGTAAGGTAAAGGTAATATTTGAGGAAAAACTTAATAAAGATCATGTAGATCTGAAGGAAGAGTTTCTAGGCAGAAGTTAATAGCTAGAACAAGAAATCTAAGGCAGAAGAATATCAGAGGTGTTACAATAACAGTAAAATCTGGAGCTAAATGGGCCAGGGTTATGGTAGTAGGACATAGAATGTCAAATAGTGCATTTCTGAAGAACCGAGTTACTAGTACCTATGCAGAGAATCAGGTATAAACAATGATTTCCCCAAAGCAAATTACAACATATGATCACCCATCTATACACCATCATAAAAATTTTATCATTTATGTTGAGGAAAGAAGAGTCATTGCAGTTTTGAGCAGATAAATTATTTTTGAGCAGACTGATTATCCAATCAAGCAGTCTGATATATGTTTTTACTTAAGCCTTTTAAATCTCTATTAAAAGAAATAGATGTTCTATTAATATTCCTTGAATGAATGCCAGAGTACTCACACTATCCTATTGATAATAAACAAGGTAGGATACGTACAAAATATGAATTCAGGAGAGCAGTTAGAAGTCTAGGAATTCAATATAATTCCAGGAAGAAGTAGTAGCTTAGACAAGAGTTATAGCAATAAAGGTAGTAAAATATGCTTAATTTCTGGATATATTTTGAGAGTATACTGTGAAGAATTTCCTGGATCTATTGGATAAAACAAAAGGGAAAAGCAGAAATAAATATTTACACAAATTTTAGGTCTGAGAAGAGTTGTGATTATTATAAATGGAATGGGATAAATTATAGATGTATAGATGTAGTAGTAGATCTGTTTCATAGGTCCAAAAGTTTCATTTCAAAACTTGATTGGATAGTGAAGTGGAAACGTTGAGTAGATATTAAAATATTTTACTCTGTTGTTAGACAGAGATATATGCTGAAAATTTAAAAATAGTAACTTCAAGTTAGTATAAGATATTTTATAAAAGCCATGAGACTAAATTCTATTTGGAAGGATTGAACATAGAAAGAGAAGAGAAGAGGATCAAGTACTGAAATCTCTCCCATATTTTTATTAATTCAATAATTATTTGTTATACCAGGAAAATCAGAGGAAGAAAAATCAGTTGAGATATCATAAGGATTGGCAGAAAATATACAAACTGTGGTGCCTAGAAAAAGAAATGAAAAAATAGCATCCATTTTATATGAGAGCACTCTAGTGTTCTCTTAGTAGGCAAGATATTTTCCTCTGTGTTCCAAATTCTGTTTAACCACTTATAAGCTGTATGTGTGTATATGTGTGTATGCATATATATGCATATATATATTAATTCGATTTTTTTTAAATTATGCAACCGAATTTGCTGAGTATCAATGCTTCAACTACTTCTTCTCATAAACATTTTTTTCATATTGAGAAATACAGAAAGACATACAAATAAAAAGTATGTGAACCACGATAAAAAATAACCATAAATGCCTACAATAAAATGGTCATTAGGGAAATGCAAATTAAAACCACATGGAGATACCATCTCATGCCACTTAGAATGGCGATCATTAAAAAATCTGGAGACAACAGATGCTGGAGCGGATGTGGAGAGATAAAAACACTTTTACACTGTTGATGGGAGTGTAAGTTAGTTCAACCATTGTGGAAGACAGTGTGGTGATACCTCGAGGATCTAGAAATAGAAATTCCATTTGACCCAGCAATCACATTACTAGGTATATGCCCAAAGGATTATGAATTGTTCTGTTATAAAGACACATGCACACATATGTTCACTGCAGCACTGTTTACAATAGCAAAGACTTGGAACCAACCAAAATGTCCATCAATGTTAGGCAGGATAAAGAAAATGTGGCACAAATACACCCTGGTATACTATGCCGCAGTAAAAACAGATGAGTTCATGTCCTGTGCAGGGACATGGATGCATCTGGAAATCATCATTCTCAGCAAACTGACACAAGAACAGAAAACCAAACAGAACATCTTCTCACTCAGAAGGGGCTGTTGAACAATGAGAACACATGGACACAGGGAGGGGAACATCACACACTGGGTTCTATTTTGGAGTGGGGGACTAGGGGAGGGATAGAAGGGGGTGGGGAGCTTTGGGAGGAATATCATTAGGAGAAATACCTAATGTAGGTGATGGGGGGATGGAGGCAGCAAACCACCATGGCATGTGTAACAATCCTGCAATATCTGCACATGTACCCCAGAACTTAAAGTAAAATAAAATAAAATGAAAATAGAAAAATATTTGACATGCTTGCATACAAAGAGACTTTATGCAGCTTTCTATGTGTATACTTTCTTAAATTTTTAAATTTTAGTTTTAATTTTTGTGGGAGCATAATAGGTATATTATATTTATGGATTACATGAGATATTTTAATGTAGGTATCTATATTTAATAATTATATTATGTAAAAGGCAGTATCCATCAACTGAAGCATATTCGTGTTCTAAATAATCCAATTATATTCTATTAGTTATTTTTAAATGTATAATTAAATTATTTTTAACTATTATTTTAACTATAGTTATTTTTAAATATATAATTAAATTATCTTTACCTAGTATTTGCTGTTGTGCTAGCAAATACTAGGTCTTATTTATCCTATCTAAATATTTTTGTACCCATTTACCATCTCCACTTTCTCCCACCCACCCCCTACATCATTCCTAGCCTCTAGTAACCATCCTTCTTCTCCATAACTTCATAAGCTCAATTATTTTCATTTTTAGCTCCCCAAAATAACTAAGAGCATGTGAAGTTTGTCTTTCTGTGCCTGGCTTATTTCATTTAACATAATGATTTCCAGTTCCATCTGTGTTGTTACAAATGACAGAATCTCATTCTTTTTAAAAATTAAATTTTTTTTAAAGATGAATAGTTTACACACAAGTTACTGTGTTAAAATATTCTGTGTGTTTCTGTGTACTTACTACTACTAGTGAATTTTGTACCTTCAAGTGATTTTTTATTGCTCATTATCATCCTTTGCTTTCTGATTGAAGTACTCCCTTTAGCATTTATCATAGGACTGGCCTGTTCTTGATGAACTCCTTCAGCTTTTGTTTGGGAAAGTCTTTATTTCTCCCTCATGTTTGAAGGATATACTATTTTAAGGTTAAAATATTTTTTTTCTCTCCAACAATTTAAATATATCATTATAATGTTTCCTGGTGTATAAGATTTCCACTTAAATTATGTGCTGTCAGACATATTGGAGATCCCTTGTATGTTATTTGTTTTGTATATCTTGCCACTTTTATGACTATTACTTTATCCTTGACCTTTGAGAGTTGATTATTAAATGCTTTGAGGTAGTATTCTTTGGGTTAAATCTGCTGGGTGTTCTATCACCTTATTGTAATTTGGATATTGATATCTTTTTGTAGGTTTGGGAATTTTTCTTTTATTATTTATTTGAATAAACTTTCTAACCCTGTAACTTTCTCTACCAAATCTTTAAGGCCAATAACCTAGACTTGCCCTTTTGAGGCTCTTTTCTAGATTCTATAGGTGTGCTTCATTGCTTTTCATTCTTTTTTTTCTCCTCTTACTATTTTCAAATAAGTTGTTTTCAAGCTCACCAAGTCCTTCTTCTGCTTGATCCATTATTCTATTATAAAACTCTGATGCATTTTTAAGATGTCAATTGCATTGTTCAGCTCCAGAACTTCTGCTTGATTCTATTAAATTATTTTAGTCTCTGTTAAATTTTACCTATATAATTCTGAGTTCCTTCTCTGGGTTATCTTGAATTTCTTTGAGTTTCTTCAACACAGTTGTTTTGAATACTGTATCTGAAAGGTCACATATCTCTGTTTCTCTAGAATTGGTCTGTGGTGCCTTATTCCATTCATTTGGTAAGATCATGTTTTCTTCAATGGCCTTGATCCTTCTGGATGTTCTTCAGTGTCTAGGCATTGAAGAAGTAGATATTTATTGTAATCTTTGCAGTCTGAGCTTGTCTGTAATTGTCCTTCTTGGGAAGGTTTTCTAAGTATTCAATAGGACTTGGGTGTTGTGATCTAAGCTGTATCTTCTTTACGGGGTGCCCCAAGCCCAATAAGGCTATGGTTCTTCCAGCCTCATGGAAATACTGCCTTGATGGTCTTGAATAAGATCCATACGAATCTCCTGGATTACTAGGCAGAGATTCTTGTTCTTTTCCCTGTCTAAAACAGTGTATCTCTCTTTTCCTTATCTGAGATTCCTGAAGCCAGGGGCAGGCTGAGATGACACCAGCACTGTTGTGGCCACCACTGAAAGTGTGCTAAATCAGGCCTAAAGCCAGCAGAGGATTGTGTCTCACCCAATGCCTGCTATAACAACTACCTGGATATGGCCTGTGTGTACTCAAGGCCCTGGGGCTCTCCAAAAGCATGTGGTGAAGCCAGCCAGTCTTGTGTCCTACCCTTCAGGTAAGTGAGTTCCCCTAGGTCCTCGGAAGGTTATTGTATTGCAGTGAGCTGGTACTCAAACTACAAGATGTAGTTTTTCCCACTCTTTCCTCCCATTTTCAGACAAAGCCTATCATTGATGGACATTTTGGTTGGTTCCAAGTCTTTGCTTCAGACAAAGTCTCTCCCACTTGTGGCCACCACTACAAGCCCATGAAGGAATACTGACAGGCTGCCATTGATGTTTCTTAAGGTCCAAGGGCTCCTCATTCAGCTGTGGTGAATGCTGCTTGGCCTGGGACATGCCCTTTAGGGAAATGGGCTCTGTTTCTGGTGCAGGGTAGGTCCCAAAATGCTGCCCAAGATCCTAGGCCTGGAATTGGGGATCCTAAGAATCACGTCGCTCTCTGCTTGCCTGTGGTTGAGCTGGTAATAAAAGAGCAAAACTAAGTTCCCTTTGCTTTCCCCTCTACTTGTCTCAAGTAGATGGAGTTACTCTCAAGTAGAAGGTGCCACTCTCTCAGAGTCTCTGAAGTAGAAGGAACCACCAGAACATGGGATATGGTGAGTCTCACCTGAAGCCAGCATCTCTCACAGTCTCACCCAAGGCCCATGATATACTACCTGCATATTATTGTTATTCAGGTTTCAAGGGCTTTTTTAGTTGGCTTGTGGTGTGCTCTACCAGGATTGGGTCCCTCCCTCAAAAGCAAGGAGTTCCCTTCTGGCCCAGGTGTGTCTAAAAATTTAATCTGGGAGCTAGACCCTGGATGTGTGGTCTCCCAACTCCAACTGATGCCCTATTTGACTGTGTCTGATCTGGAATCCAAGATGCAAAACAAAGTCTTCTTTAGTCTCCTTTTTTCTCTCTTTGAGCAGAAGAAAGGAGTCTCTTTTCAAACTGCCAGCTGTACAGCCTAGAGTTGGGAAAGGTGTGGCACAAGTACTTCCTTAGCCTCCACAATTAGAGTCTCAGTAGGTTCTGTGTATCCTCAGTTCACGAGCTCTGAACCCAGTTTAGTACCAGGACTTGACTAGGAGTCACCCAGGAATTGCAGGATAGTTGCCACAAGGCCGGCCCACCACATGTACTTCAGTTTTATTGAGACACCCACAGCACTTTAGCCAATGGTGGAGAGGTTTGCCAGAACTCAAATTTCCATCACCGGGATGCACAGTTTTCTTGTGGCTAGTGTTTAAATACTCCTTCCATGGGCAGGCAAAAGCCAAGTTCAGACTTGTTTGGCTTTCTATTGTGACAGGGCAACTCTGAGTTCAATTGCAATGATTACAATTGCTGTACTGTTTCTTCTCCAAGGGCACAGGTCTCTGAATCATGTGGATCATGCTAAGGAATCAGTAAGGAGTGGCACTGGCAATTCAAAACTGTCTCCTACCCTCTTCAGTGCCTGTTTCAGCAGAATGAAGTTAAAACCAAGTACTGTGAGTGCTCACCTGATGTTTGGTTCTGATGGCTGTGCTTTTATTGAGTAGATAGTTGTTAAACTGGTGTTTCTTGCAGGGGGGACAATTGTTGTGGCCTTGTATTTGAAAATCTTGTTCTGCCCCTCCTGTCTGTGTATTATTGCCCCTCTTTCAATGTTCATGAAATCACCTTCTTCCAAAGGATTTGCTGACCTCTATTCCTCTTTTCTTCCTCTGATCTCTTGTTTTTCAGAAACAGCACACATAAATTATTTCATAGAACTCACTTAAACAATCTTGTCAAATAGTTGTCAAGTACTTTCTTCAATGATGCAATTTATTTGCTACTATTTGTGCCTCCGTAAAATAGTTTTTATATTATATTGCCATAAACTCTTTAATTATCTGCTTTTCAATTAGTCTATATACTCCTTGTGAACGAAACAATTTTTTTTAAATGTTTTATATTTTACATTGTACCATAAGAGATGAAAATAACAAAATTATTAAACATATATGAATTAATTATATGTGTACTACATATGTTTTTCTAAAAAATTGCTTTTTATTATGTTATGCAGTTGATAAGATGCTATTTGAATTTAATTTCAATTATTTCTTGTGTGTAATTCAATAAATTATTAATAAACATCCATTATATGCAAATGCCATTAGAGTGTGTGTGTGTGTGTGTATATATATATATATATATATAAACATCCATTATATGCAAATACCATTAGAGTGTGTTTATATATATATATATGTAATTAGAGTATATATTATTTATATATAATATAAATATGTGTGTGTATGTGTGTATATATATACGTATATATACATTTATATATACGTATATACATATATATATATATACACACGCACATACACACACACACACACACATATGGAAAATTATCATCCTCAACAATGATAATGGCAAAATCTCAAATTTTACCACTGTAACACTTTTACATTCTAATCATTACCCAGTACCTAACCCAAAACAAGCTGGTCCTGTTCTGGATACATCAACATTTAGTAATTAAATTGTTTAACTAAGGTGTATGAACAAGGCAAAGTATGGGCACGATAGTCAAGTATTGTTTTAAGTTGATTTTTTAGGCGAGCATTACATAGCTCAATAATACCATATACCTGCAGGTGGAGGGGGGCTTGAAATTATCAGTAAAACCCATTGAATACTGGCCCATTGTTGGATAGTATTTGCAACAAAAAACACTCAACTATGAGACTGTGGATGGTCTAGAAAGCCAGAAACATACCACATATTAAGTTCAAGAGTCACAATCATGTAAGTTGGCTGATTATTTTGGAACAGCAACACGTTAAACTAAAATAATGCTAATAGAAATGAGGAACTACTGATAGCTCTGGGAGTGTTACAAATGTCAAGAATGCAATCTATCTTCAAATAACAGGCAGGAAAAAACGTCCCATAAAATGTGACTTTTTCTACCATGTACCCAAGAAGGTCATATTTTGACAGGAATTACAAGTGTGCAATGCATTGTTGTATTCTGATTCAGAAGCACATAGTTATTTATTTTGTGCCCAGTCTATGATGACAAATGAATTGCATATCTGATGCAGTTATGAATCCAGGTTTTGAGGGTGTTGATATGGTCAATTCAAGTTCTAACAGCAACTTTATTCCAGTACAACTTATTGAGAACCAGACATCTGCATTCATTCTAATTGGCCATGAAAATTTATGTTCATAGGTCTTAGAATAGTTCTGGCATGACTACACCAGTGACGTTCTCTGTTATTTGGTAACCAAAACCAAACACATCTCCCATGAGTTCTGAACTCCTTCCAAGTTTGTCCTTCCTTGGATACTGTCCTCATCCCTAGGGAAACATAGAGTTTCCTGTTATATATGTTACTGTTTTATTGTAATTAAGAATACTTTATAAATTTGCCTTGCCTACCCTTTAAAAAGATACAAAAGGATGATAAAACAAAATAGAAGAAAATAAATCAGAGGAATTAGATATTCCAAGATATTAGATATTAGCTATTTATTTATTTTTTATTTATTTTTTATTATTATTTTTAATTTTTATTGCATTTTAGGTTTTGGGGTACATGTGCAGAACATGCAAGATAGTTGCATAGGTACACACGTGGCAGTGTGTTTTGCTGCCTTCTGCCCCCTCACCCATATTTGGCATTTCTCCCCA
>CM052650.1:103651639-103677192 GCA_028533165.1 Leontopithecus rosalia
TATATATTTTCCTCTAGATACTGCTTTAAATGTGTCCCAGAAATTTTGGTATGTTGTGTCTTCGTTCTCATTGGTTTCAAAGAACTTCTTTATTTCTGCCTTCATTTCATTCTTTATCCAATCAACATTCAAGAGCCATCTTCCTCCCCCTCCCATCGATATTAGCTATTTATGTCTCAGAACCTTGGACAGCGACAAAAGTCTGGTCAGGCTTAAAGATCAGAAGTCTAAATAATGTTTTTAGATAACCCATGTGAAAGCCCTAATACTACCATGCAGTATATTTGACTTCAACTTTTTCATTACACCATCATGTTTCAATATTTTTGTCTTGTTTTTAAGAAAAGTGTTGATTTTTTTTATGAATGATCACTTAGAAGCATTATATTTTGACTCAAAACTTATATCCAGATATGGTATAAAGCCTAGAGCCAAAAGGCAGCAAGGGTAATCAGTAGTTGCACAAGATGCAGTAATCCTGTTACTAATGTGACATGTCATGAGAATAGTCTTCATGTCTAATATGCTTGCTTCTGGAAAAAGAACAAACATGAATTATATCTACTGAGATATGTAGGTTGGCAAAGATAGGACACATTAGACATTTCATGAGAAGGCTGACTAGAATAAAGTGATTTTACTTGAACTTTTTCTAGCCTCTGTATTTTAGGCTTTGAGGAATATTTCAACATAGAGAGATAATTTATCATGGAAGCATAAAGAGAGTGATGCCAGAATACCATCCTGAATATTGTACTTTCTCATTCTGTAATCCAGTATTATCACTTAATTAGAAATGTGGGAAATGATTAATAGATGTTTAAGTGCCAAATTAAAAATTTTAATTTTCCATGAAATGGTAAAGTGAGAATAACTTATACGATATTTTGTATCATGAACAATTATGATCCTATTTCCCAGATTCAGGTTTATCTAGAACCAAACAGAAGAGAAGCCTGATCCTGAAAACAAATGCAATTAAATTTTCTTCTGACACTTAAATGAAGAAATTCTTTGGATTTTATTTCTGCTTTTAGGTGGGATAAAAAGAAAAAACATTTAGGTGAACAAATGAGAATGAAGGGATAAAATCTAAATATAAAACTAATTAACCATTTACTGTTTAACTTTAATCAACATAAATTGTATTTTATCCTTTCTATATGCCTTTAAATTTTGTCTCTGTTTTTAATATTTAATTTTGTACTATTATGATTGATACGGTTTTGTTGTCTCCCCACCCAAATCTCATATTGAATTGTAGTTCCCATAACCCCAAGTGTCCTGGGAGAGATCAGGTGGAGATAATTGAATCATGGTGGTGTTTACCCCCATGCTGCTGTTCTCATGACAGTGAGTGAATTCTCACAAGATTTGATGGTTTTATAAGGGGCTTTTCCTTCTTTTGCTGGGCACTTCTCCTTGCTTCCTCCATGTGTAAAAGGACACGTTTTTCCCCTTTCAACATGATTGTAAGTTTCCTGGGGCCCCCTTAGCCAAGCTAAACTGTGAGTCAATTAAACCTCTTTTTTGATAAATTACCCATTCTTAGGTATGCCTTTATTAGCAGTGTAAGAATGGTATAATGCAATGATTTTTCATTATAACCATATTGGTTTCTATTCTTTCTTTTGTCTCTTTAATGATTTCAAATAGATTTTCTTCTGGTCTCCTTACATGGCTCTATTGTGTTCTTTCTTTGGTTACCATCTCTCTTTTTTTATTGAATAAGTTGATTCTTCTTTATTAGATTTTATTCTATTGTGTTTTCTCTACCATGAGTTTTTCCCTTTTGGAACCCCTTGTCTTGTGGGTTGTGAGATTTTTCCATTTGCTTCTGCTGGGGTCTTTGGGATTTCTTTTCATTGGAACTCACTTCTTGTCTCAGATTTCCTCAATACACCACATAAATGAGGTTTGAGTTTCCCTTTCCATGCATATCAGGGTATTATCAAGATAATCTGCATAACTTTCTAACTCCACTCTAGATTCCAGGTAAATGTCATATTTCAATACCCTTTCTTGAATGGACTCAAGTTTTCTAGTTTGTTTTTTAAAATAATGGATAATAATCCTCTGGAATTCCTGACCTTCTCCTATGGACTCAGTTTCTTCTTCTTGCCTTAGGCTAACTAAACCTTATGGATATAAAAACATCAACCATTACCTAATCCAACACCTTATAAATCACCACATTCAGACTGTTGCTTCTCACGCAGGATTTTGGTAATACCTTTAGGTGCTTTTTTTGTGTGTATGCATATTTTATTATTTTTTCTTTTTTGAGATGACATAGAAATTGAAAATAATTGGGGTTTTATTACTTTCATCATTTATTATGTTTGTAGCTGGAGTTGAACTATTCTGAATTAAGACTTTCTGCCAAACTACAGGGAATATCCAATTTTACATATCACTAAACACAAAACATTGTACAACTTACTTTTCTCCATATTTACTAAAAATAAACATTTGATAAAGCAAAAAATATACTAGCATCTTTGAAATTAATGAAAGATAACTTCAAATTAAAAATTAGAAATATTATATAAAATCCAAATTGTTTATTTCAAATAAAATTAAACTTGGAATTTATACTTAATTCTCTATCACTAACCCACTTTAGTAATAAAGATAAGGGGTCAAGGTTTTAGAATATAACCTAGTTACCCTAGTAGAATAGGGTAGTTTTTGGGCAGATGAATATGGTTTAATCCTCAGGTAAGTTTTTAGAATTAGGACTTTTTCTTCCCCAAAACAAAAAGAAAGGGAGTGAAGATTTTTGTAGTAGAATAAATGGAATAAAATCTTACATATAAGGAAATGGAGGAGAAATTATCACAAATTCTAGGTTACACAATGGAGTCTCTTCTGTCACTTTACTCTCTCATGGAGAATGATCCAAAATCTATAGGATCATTCTCTGACTTTAACCATGCCCTGGATAAAAAGGAAAATAATGCAGGTTTCATTGGGCATACAAAGAATGAAAAGAAACACAAATTACTAACCACTTCTGCCCACCAGTCCTCCTCACTAGGCTAAGTGAGAAGAAAGTATTTTTTTTAAATGGGAAAATAACAACACCAATGCTCAGTGTAATGATCTAAGAAAAAAAATAGTTTAGTAAACAAGGAAAATAAAGAAAAATGATGCCAATGTTTTGTAGTAATAAAAATAGGTTGAAGTAAAAAAAATTAGACAATTCTAGAGCTAATAAAAAGAAAATAAGCAATTTAAAAAGAAAATTTATTTTTATCTCCCTTAAGAGAAAGTACTTAGACTATAAATTCTTTACTATGTCAAAGAAATTGGAGAATATGACTCTGTCCACAAGATGTTAAAAGGTTAATACATTTTTAAATGACCATTAATTTAGGCTACCTTTTTTGATACCATTTTCCATTTTAGTTTTAGGATATTTCCCCCTGGAAAATTAAGTAGAAATAACAAGAATTTACAGCTAGTTTCTGAATGTTATCAGGAAATAAGGCAGAAAAATGAGAAACCAAGAGTAAAACTTGTATGTTCTGATAATCCCTCTAGAGATAGAAGCCTGAAAACAGGTTTATTTTATCTATTTTTTTTTAGTAAGAAGTCTAAGATTACAGAGGATAAGAGGCCTTGCTTAAACTCATACTTCATAATTATAGTATGTTTATCAAATTTAATTGTTCAAATATATTTGCTGTATGTTTTATTCTTTTCTCTGTGCTACCAAGGGGTGCAAATGAGGAAGAACAATTATATGTCAAAAAAGATGTTCCAGCCTGTAATCTCAGCACTTTGGGAGGCTGAGGCGGGTGGATCACGAGGTCAAGAGATAGAGATCATCTTGGTCAACATGGTGAAACCCTGTCTCTACTAAAAATACAAAAAATTAGCTGGGCACAGTGGTGCGTGCCTGTAATCCCAGCTACTCAGGAGGCTGAGTCAAGAGAATCGCCTGAACCCTGGAGGCTGAGGTTGTGGTGAGCCGAGATCACGCCATTGCACTCCAGCCTGGGTAACAAGAGCGAAACTCTGTCTCAAAAAAAAAAAAAAAAAAAGATGTTCCATTTACTTTCTACATTTGGGGATAATAAAAACAATTTTTTTTTTTGAGACAGAGTTTTGCTCTTGCTACCCAGGCTGGAGTGCATTGGTGCGATCTCTGCTCACTGCAACCTCCGCCTCCTGGGTTCAGGCGATTCTCCTACCTCAGCCTCCCGAGTAGCTGGGATTACAGGCATGCGCCACCGTGCCCAGCTAATTTTTTTGTATCTTTAGTAGAGATGGGGTTTCACCATGTTGACCTGGATGGTCTCGATCTTTTGACCTCGTGATCCACCCGCCTCGGCCTCCCGAAGTGCTGGGATTACAGGCTTGAGCCACCATGCCCGGCCCTAAAACAAATTTTTATGTAAAATATGTAAAAATAAAACAAGAAGGCAATGCAATTATCTTACAATTTATCTGGTAAATCTAAAGAATGAATTTTAAAACAATGATTACTGAAAGACCAATGGAAAACTATAGAGAAAAAAGAAATACACTTACCAGAGTAAAAATTTATGTTTATGACATAAAATAGAGATGTAAAAATACTTAAAATATCAAATTTACTACTCCTGGTTCTACCACAGAAAATCCTTATAACTTCTGTAAATTCTAACAATACTTATTTCCTAGCAATAATCTTCCCACTAAAATTACATTGAAACTGGAATTCTTTTAAGTTTTCAAGTAATAGATGGCCCAAATCTTATACAAACTCTTCAGAGAAACAGTTAGAATAAAAATTATCCAGTTGAATGTATGAAGCTTGTGTAATCCAGAAAGTAAATTCAGACAAAGGTAGAACAAGAAAAGATGAATCCTACTTACAAATAGGAATGTAAATTTATCAGTGAAATATTCACAAAATATAAAAATATGCCATAATCAGCATGACTATGTCTCAAATTTGCAATAATATTGCAACATTAGAAAAAAATCTATAAACAGCTTTTTTTATTTAAGTGAATTAAATAAAAATATGATCATAACAGATACAGTAACAACCTTTCAAAATTTTACTTTGAAGCTTAATTAAATCTCTGCTGTTTCTAGTTAGCATAATATAGGAAGATTTCATATGCAATCTGCTCCTACCCTCTTGCAATGGTCTCTTCCTCTGTTTTTAATCCAATATCACATTGGTTATGAATGTGGCTTTAAGGAAATATAAAAATTAATATACTGATAATGATAGTAATAAAAATTTTAATCTGATAATTACTTCTAACAAATATATCCCATGCATCTTACATGAAAAAAGTTAAAAAATCGCAAAATACTTATCTAAACAAACATTCTAAGGTCTTGAATAGGATGACAAAATTCTATAAAGACACTTCCCCACAAATTGAAGTTATGACTGTTGCAGAAGGAAAACATGTTGCATAAGAATACAAAATATTGGGACCCCAAGAAATATGGGACTATGTGAAAAGACCTAATTTATGTTTGATAATTGTACCTGAATGTGATGGAGAGAATGAATCCAAGCTGGAAAATATTCTTCAGGATATTATTCAGGAAAACTTTCCCAACCTAGCAAAGCAGGACAATATTCAACCCCACATAATAGAGAGAATACCACAAATATATTCCTCAAGAGGAGCCCAAGGCACATAATCATTAGATTCACCAGGGTTGAAACAAAGGAGAAAATACTAAGGGCAGTCAGAGAGAAAGGTCACGTTACCCACAAAGGGAAGCCTATCAGACTTACAGCAGATCTCTCAGCAGAAACCCTACAAGCCAGAAGAGAGTGGGGGCCAATATTCAACATACTTAAAGAAAAGAACTTTCAGCCCAGAATTTCATATCCAGCCAAACTAAGCTTCACAACTGAAGGAAAAATAAAATCTTTTATGAACAAGCAAGTACTCAGAGATTTTAATACCACCACGCCTGCTTTACAAGAGCTTCTGAAAGAGGCATTACACATAGAAAGAAACAACCAGTATTAGCCTTTCTAAAAATATACCAAAAAGTAAAGAGCATCAACATAAAGAAGAATTTACAACAACAAATGGATAAAACAGCCAGTTAACATTAAATGGCAGTAATCCTAAATTTAAATTGACTAAATCCCCCAATCAAAAGATAGAGCCAAAACCCAATGGTATGCTACATCCAGACCCATTTCACATGCAAAGATACACAAAGACTTAAAACAAAGGGATGGAGAAAGATTTACCAACCAAATGGAGAGCATAAATAAATAAATAAATAAATAGCAGGAGTTGCAATTCTCGCATCTGATAAAATAGATTTTAAAGCAACAAAGATATAGTGGTAAAAGTATCAATGCAACAATAAGAGCTAACGATTCTAACACCCAGATGCATAAGACCTGCAAAGAGACTTAGACTCAACAAGACAGAAAATTAATAAGGATATCCAGGACCTGAACTCAGATCCAGAACAAGTAAACTTAATAAATATTTATAGATATCTCCACTTTAAATATACAAAATATACATTGTTGTCAATACCACATCACACCTACTCATAGGTTTAAATGAAATATTGATCGGTCATTATTAATACCCATTTTGAGAATAAAGCAACATTTCCGTTATCTCTCCCTCTTTTTCTTCCTCTTTCTTCCTCTTCTTCACTCCTTCTTTTTCTTTCCTTCTCTCCTTAAAAAAAATAGATAAATAAAACTTCAGGGGGAAGCCAGTCATGGGAAGACTCCACATATTTAGAGTTTTACCTCCTAGAGCTCAAAAAAACATATATTTTACACAGATTTGAATGGCATAGAAGATCATCTGTTATTATTCAATATTAAATATTTATTTGACCAAAAGTTATGGTTAATCGTTTAAATATCAAATGCTGAATAAATAGAAGACAAGAGGTATTGGTTCACATGCTTGAAACTTTTTTTTAGTATACAAACTCTTCTTCATAAGAATGACCATTTGATAATAAAATATATCAACCAATTAGCCATCGACAGGGACTATTAAAAATGGAATATTTCTGATTTGTTTCTTATCAAACAAAGAACATTGTTGTTGTTTTTGAAGAAACTGAATATTTAAATTTCTGGAAAATGGTATGCAGGAAAGTGCTGTTGAGCAACCATCAAGTTGCTTGTGTGTCGACTGTGCCTTTCTACCTTGCAGTGACAAAGAAACTCCATGCTTGGATGGTAACATAACATTGTCCTGTTGGAACAGTGTATATAGTGCATAACAAAAAGCAGGCAGATATTTTTCAGAAGGGGTATATAGAAATCAAATATATTTTAATCTCAATTATTTATTTTATTTTTTAGTTATAATGCAGATTCAGGGAGTACATGTGTATGTTTGTTACATGAGTATATGGCAAAATGATAAGGATTGAGCTCCTAGTATATCCACCACCCAAATATTGAACATGGGATACAATAGTTAATTTTTCAAACTTTACTACCCTCTTTTTCTTTCTCTGTCCCCTTTTGTGGAATCCCTAGGGTTTACTATTATTTCTATCTTTATGTTTATTTGCTTCTATCCCACTTATAAATGAAAACATACAATATTTGATTTTCTGCTTCTGAGTTAGTTCACTTAGAATAAAAGCCTCCAGCTTCCTCCACATTGCTCTAAAGGATATGATGTCATGTTTTCTTCATGGCTACATAGTATTCCACGATGTATATTTACTTTATATGTTTTGTTTTTTAGTAAGAAAAATTCTTTTTTTTGTTTTTATGGAAGAAGACATGCATTTTAAAGTTATTAAATATATATTATTGAACTCATTAGAGTAAGATTTCTAGAAGCCCTATGTACAAATACTTTAAGAATTGCTGTAAAAAGCAAGCTATCAAAGTCAAGTTAATAAAAATCTTCCAATCAAGTTCTGAGAAGTATTATGCCTAAATCTGGAAAGTTGTCATCATTAATTAGACATACTTGCTTTATGACTACTCTTGAAAATTATGATATATGATCTAGCTCTGAAGGCTCATTATAGAAGAAGGGTGTTCAGTTTAACATATTTGTGGGAAAATATAGAAAGCATATATGACAATTTAGGCTTGTGACATTAGATTTTCTTTCAAAAAATAGTAATAATAATCTAATAGTGAGAAGTTAAATTACATGTACTTCTAAATGAATTTTTAAATTATTTAAAATTATACTACTTCATATTAAATGTTTAAAAAGAGTTGTCACTGTTGTATTAAAACATAATGTTTTATATTCAGTGTGATTATAGAAAAATGTTATTTAAAGCCATAATTATCAATTATTCCATTTTCTGCTCCTTTCCATTATTTGAATAATTAACCACCAAAGTAGCTTAGTATCCTTGGTTAGTACAAAAATTCCCTGATTAACAGCTTTACTGCTTTTAATTTGAATTGTTGTTACAAAATGAATGCCTCTTATTTCTAATTAAATGGGTTAATGGATTTTGGCATGAAAAAAAAAGCCTTGAAATGTGTTACGAACTATTCAGAGTCTCATTTCAATAATGGATTATCTAATTAGCAATGACCAGAGAAAACCTTTCAAGAAGAGGGCCTCAAAAGCAAACTTGACATAATAAAATTATTCAACTCCTGTCACCTTCCTGCTCATAATTGTTAGGTAAAAATACAGTTAGGCAGAAATCTGATAAAATTGGAAATAATTTTAATTAACTGCTCTGTGAAGTTTTGGTTTCTAAATTTTAAAGGTAAGATATTAGGATAATCAAGGAATTCACAAATCTCTCATTTTGAATGCTCTTCGTTTGACTTTGAAATTTAATTATTACATTTATCCAAGGATTTAGTGAATAATGCTGACGGTATGGATACATAATTGAAGTGATTTTTGTGTATGACTTTTTTTAGTGTCAAGTGTTAGGGATAGGGCTAATTATTTCTAGAAATCTTTTCAGCTTATACATTACGTAATTCTACGGCAATTTGAGAATATCAATTTTCACCTTTTGCTTCCTGGGAGAACAACTTCACATGAAAAAAATAGAAAATTATTTCCAAAGAACATATACTGATAATGTAATCAATTGATTCATAGCATTACTTTCTTAATGGTGATTTTAGATATATGACACACGTAAAAGTTAAAGTGAAAAAACAAGCATGTAAAGCATTGTGGCTCATGTCTATAAACCAAGCTCTTTGGGATGCTGAGGTGGATTGCTTGAGCCCAGGAGTTTTAGACCAACCTTGACTACCTAGCAAAACCCCATCTCTACAAAAATTAGCTTATCCTGTGCACTTGTAGTTGAAGCTCCTTGGGAGGCTGAGGTCCAAGCTACCAGGAAGTCCAGGCTGCAGTGAGCTGAGATCACACCACTGAAGTCCAGCCTGGGTGATAAAGTAAGACCCTGTCTCAAAAAAATAGTTCAATATTTATTTTAATAATTCATTTAATCTTTCATTTGCTATTTCATAGCATTTCAAAGCTAAGTTTGGGAGGTAAGACCTTAGGAAGGCAATCAAGAGATTTGTATGTGGAGTTAATTCCAGTTAAACATGATGTGTGTCACTACCTGAAAACTTTAACAGCAACCAAGTTTGAGGCCCCTGGCTATATTTATTGCTATTAATATTATGTTTAGTGTGTGCAGTTTAAAACTCTATGTTTTATTATAGCAAGGGTAACTTGCCAACTAGTTCCATTGTTTGAAATTGAAAATAATATTGTTTAATTGATATGAATTATTCGTTTCAGTTTTTTTAAAGTACGAAAGTTGGATTTAAAAGTATTATGGAAAGATTACCTCCAAGAAACAAAAAATGTGAAACAGAAGCAGCAGTTATGTACATGACTCATCTAATGGATATCAATGGGACCTTCTAAGCAAGAGCCCTCAGTAACTTCACTGGACTAGCATCAAGGAAAAAGACCCTATCCACAGGTAACACCTTTTTATAGTGTTTTACATACTTTAATAAAATTGGTTCTTATTACATGCAATTTAAGTGTAAATTTGCATATCTCTTTTCTTTTATAATGTGGAAAATGTATATGAATAGACTATATAAATTTTTGCTTTCTCTCACTTGCAATTTTATCTTTTACAGTTTTATAGAAAAAATTTATATTGCAGCATGATATTCAAGAATCAATATTTGGTATCATACCTCATCTCCTTATATCCATTCATAACTTAATTTCAAAATAGTAGACTGTGAAAAAATCCACTAGCTTGAAACCCTCCATGTTTCCCACACATCATTTATATAAAAGCCTTACTAATTGTAGTTTATTCATAGTTCTTGTATTTGAAGACTGTTAAAATGACATTGAGATTTCAGGAGTAATACAACTGGAGCCAGAGACAAATATATCAACAAATTTATTATTTGTTACTTTAAATTTTTTTTTTCAGTATGCTGAAGTTATTCATTATTAACACAAGTAATTGATGTAAAAATAGTTTTTAAATCTTAAATTTTATATTTGAAATGATAAAGTCCTTAAAATATAATTAAATGCCAACTTTTATGAAAAAAATATTTTATTTTCTATACATGTTTCTAATGGCAAAACTAAATTTAAAGGCAAAACTCCTTTTGCTCCAAGATTGCTGATCAGACACAGCTAAGTGGGACATCTCACACCAAGGGACAGACATCGTATAGACTGGTGCCCTTCTAGCAGATCTTTAGAGGGAAGGCACTGAGAGCACACAGAGGAGAGATACAAAGGCTGGGCTGAAGAGGAAGAAAGTCGGGAACCCGACATGGGGCTACCATACACCAGGCTTTGTTCCTGGCACCCAACTACTACTAGGAAGGTGGTGAGTTGGACAGGCAAGGGGCAACCTGTTGTTGTCACAGGAATCCTGGCAGGAAGAGACCCCTCAACTACCATAGACACTTGGGTTGGTAAGGAAAGCTGCTTAGAGGAGTGATAGAGGCAGAATTCCAGCCTGGGCAATACCAAGAAGGTTTGGTACAGGAGTGTCTGTAGTGGATCACAGCCAGGGAGGTCCAACCCCTAGGCCCAGCTTGCTCCCATAAAATACTTTAGCCCTAGGGAACTGTTGGACCTGAACTTTGCAAGGTAGTCTTGCCCATGAGAGGGAGACAGTCCAACCTGAGCACTCCTTGGTCTGCTGGTTCCTCCTGGGCCCGAGCCTGGTTGTGCCTGTCAGCAGTGCAGCTCCCAGGTATCTCCTGAGAATCTGCATCATAGCTCCTGCACTGCTAGACCATACCTGACCAGCAGAGTTCTCCAGCAGAGGCATACCCCACAGACATGCACCATCTTGTTCATGCCCTTCCCTACCCAGAGTCTCCCCCATACCACTTTGTCTGCAGACACTCGCCCACAGCCACCCCCCACATTGCTTTGCCAGTGCATTTGCATGGGCAGACTTAGCCTTTCCTTCCCAGCCACTGCTGCCAGCAGGAGTGCTCTCTACCCCTGGCCCCACACCACTGTTTCCTCTGAGTAACAGCAGGCACAAAGTCCACCAGCCCCACTAACAGCAGTGCCCCATTCCCACCAGTGCCCCACCCGCATGCTAACACCACCTTGGGTGTGAACCCATGCACAGTCATGCACAGTTGCTGGCATGGGCCCACTCCCCTGTGCCATACTGCCACCACCACTCCAGTGAATGCATGTCTACAGGCTAGTACTCCACGACAGCCAACAAATGTAATGTCTGCCACACTGGTGCTACTTCTGCTGCTGCTGGCACATGCAAACAAAGATGGATCCCTTTGCCACTGCCCTAGGGAGTACTTTGGCTCGGCTGCCCAGGAAAAACTTGGCCTCTCCAGCATAGCAGGTTTCTAATCTGTAGCAGCTAGAAATCAAAGCCAAGGCCTGATACCATTTTGCCAGTGTGAATTATATACACACTCCAGGAGTCCTAAGTCGAGGCTTAGAACCCTAAAATCTTTCAGTAATGCAGCCAGTTGCCTGAAGCCACCTTATACCTCAATCAAACCCCCAAGATAACCAAGTAAGATTTTAAAAATCCAAAGGACAGCACGTTCAAAGATTGAAGGAACAACAGCCCACAAAGATAAAAAAGGATATGTGCAAGAACTATGACATAAAAACCAGAAGACATTGAGATTCAACGTTTTTCCCCATATTTTTTCTTACACTTTAAGTTTTGAGGTTTTGAGCAGATCTTGCAGGTTCATTACATAGGTATACACATGCCATGATGGCTTGCTGCATCCATCCTCCCATCACCTACATTAGGTATTTCTCCTAAAGTTATCCCTCCCCAATCTCCCCAACCTCTGATATGGCTCCCGTAGCTCCCTAACCCCCAACAGACCCTAGTGTGTGATGTTCCCCTTCCTGTGTCCATGTGCTTTCATTGTTCAACAGCAACTTATGAGTTAGAAGATTCAGCGTTTGGTTTTCTATTCCTGTGTCAGTTTGTTGAGAATGATGGTTTCCACATTCATCCACATCCCTGCAAATGACACAAACTTAACCTTTTTTATAGCTGCATAGTGTATATGTGCCACATTTTCTTTATCCAGTCTATCTTTGATAGGCATTTGGGTTGGTTCCAAGTCTTTGCTATTGTAAACAGTGCTGCAATGAACATATGTGTGCATGTGTCTTTATAATAGAATGATTTATAATCCTTTGAGTATATACCCAGTAATAAGATTGCTGGGTCAAATGGAATTTCTGTTTCTAGATCCTTGAGGAATCACCATGCTATCTTCCACAAAAGTTGCACTAATTTACACTCCCACCAACAGTGTAAAAGCACTCATATTTCTCCACATCTTCTCCAGCATCTGTCTCCAGATTTTTTAATGTTCGTCATTCTAACTGGCATGAGATGTTATCTCAATGTGGTTTTGATTTGCATTTCTCTAATGACCAGTGATGATGAGCATTTTTTCATATGTCTTCTTTCGAGAAGTGTCTGTTCATGTGCTTTGCCCACTTTTGGATGGATTAGTTTTTTTTTCTTGTAAATCTGTTTTTCTTCTTTGTAGATTCTAGATATTAGCACTTTGTTATATGGGTAGATTGTAAAAAAAATTTTCCCATTTTGTTGGTTGCCAGTTCACTGTAATGATTGTTTCTTTCATTGTACAGAAGTTCTGGAGTTTATTTAGATCCTATTTGTCTATTTTGGCTTTTGTTGCCATTGCTTTTGGTGTTTTAGTCATGAAGTCTTTGCCTATGCCTATGTCCTGAATGGTATTGCCTAGGTTATCTTCCAGGGTTTTTATGGTGTTAGGTCTTATGTTTAAGTCTTTAATCCATCTGGAGTTAATTTCTGTATAAGGTGTAAGAAAGGGGCCCAGTTTCAGCTTTCTGCACATAGTGAGCCAGTTTTCCCAACACCATTTATTAAACACGGGATCCTTTCCCCATTGCTTGTTTTTGTCAGGTTTGTCAAGGATCAGATGGTTGTAGGTGTTTGGTATTACTTCTGATGTCTCTGTTCTGTTCCACTGGTCTATGTCTCTGTTTTGGTATTAGTAACATGCTGTTTTGATTACTTTAGCCTTAAAGTATAATTTGAAGTCAGCTAAATTTATGCCTCCAGCTTTGTTTTTTTGCTTAGGATTGTCTTGGCTATAAAGGCTCTTTTATGTTTCCATATGAAGTTTAAAGTGTTTTTTCCCCCATTCTGTGAAGAAGTTCAATTGTAGCTTGATGGGGATAGCACTGAATCTATAAAATACATTGGGCAGTACGGGCATTTTCACAATATTGATTCATCTTAACCATGAGTAAGGAATGTTTTTCCATCTGTTTGTGTCCTCTCTTATTTACTTGAGCAGTGGTTTGTAGTTCTCCTTGAAGAGGTTCTTCATATCCTTTGTTACTTGTATTCCTAGGTATCTTATTCTCTTTGTAGCAGCTGTGAATGGGAGTTCACTCTTGATTTATCTCTCTGTTTGTCTCTTTGTAGG
Source organism: Leontopithecus rosalia (assembly GCA_028533165.1). NCBI lineage: Eukaryota > Metazoa > Chordata > Mammalia > Primates > Cebidae > Leontopithecus > Leontopithecus rosalia. The sequence continues at coordinate 103,665,546 of CM052650.1, forward strand.
TCATTAAGAACTTGCTTTATGTATCTGAGTCCTCCTGTATTGAGTGCATATATATTTAGGATAGTTAGCTCTTGTTGCATTGATCCTTTTACCATTATGCAATGCCCTTCTTTGTCTCTTTTGTTCTTTGGTGGTTTAAAGTCCGTTCTGTTAGAGACTAGAATTGAAACACCTGCTTTTTTTGCTCTCCATTTTCTTGGTAAATCTTCCTTCATTCCTTTATTTTCAGTCTATGTGTGTCTTTGCATGTGAAATGGGTTTCCTGAATACAGCACAGCAATGGGACTTGACTTTTTGTCCAATTTGCCAGTCTGTGTCTTTTGATTGGGGCATTTTGCCCATTTGTATTTAAGGTTAATATTTTCATGTGTAAATTTGGTCCTGCAATTTTGATACTAGCTGGTTGTTTTGCCAGCTATTTGATACAGTTTCTTCATTGGGTTGTTGGTCTTTATCATTTGGTTCATTTTTGCAGTGGTTAGTACTGCTTGTTCCATTCCATGTTTAGTGCTTCCTTCAGGAGCTCATGTAAGGCAGGTCTGGTGGTGACAAAATCTCTCAGTAATTGCTTGTCTGTAAAGATTTTATTTCTCCTTCACTTATGAAGCTTAGTTTGGCTATATATGAAATTATGGTTTGAAAGTTCTTTTATTTAATGATGTTAAATATTGGCCTCCACTCTCTTCTGTCTTATAGGGTTTCTGCTGAGAGATCCGTTGTGAGTCTGATGTGCTTCCCTTTGTGGGTGATCTGATCTTTCTCTCTGGCTGCCCTTAGCATTTTCTCCTTCATTTCAACCCTGGTGAATCTGACAATTTTGTGCCTTGGGGTTGCTCTTCTTGAGGAATATCTTTAGAGTATTCTCTGTATTTCCTGTATTTCTATGTTGTCCTTCTTTGCTAGGTTGGATAATTCTCCTGGATAATATCCTGAAGAGTGTTTTCCAGCTTGGAGTCCTTCTCCCTGTCCTTTCAGATACAACAGTCAAGTGTGGATTAGGTCTTGTCACATAATCCCATATTTCTTGGAGGCTTTGTTCATTTATTTTCACTCTTTCTTTCTTTTCTTGCCTTCCCATTTTATTTCATTGAGTTGATCTTCAATCTCTGATATCCTTTCTTCTGCTTGATCAATTCAGCTATTGAAACTTGTGTATGCTTCACGAAGTTCTCGTGCTGTGTTTTTCAGCTCCATCAAGTCGTTTTTGTTCTTCTGCAGGCTGGTTATCCTAGTTAGCATTTTGTCTATCCTTTTTTCAACGTTCTTAGTTTCTTTGCATTGGGTTAGAACATGATCTTTTAGCTCAGAGAAGTTTGTTACTGCCCATCTTCTGAAGCCTGCTCTGTCAGTTCATTAAATTCATTCTCTGTCCTGTTTCGTTCCCTTCCTGTTGAGGAGTCGTGATCTCTCAGGGGAGGAGAGGCATTCTGGACTTGATGATTTCAGCATGTTTGTGCTGGTTTCTTCCCATCTTCATGGATTTATCTATCTTTGATCTTTTAAGTTGGGGATTTCATGTGGGATCTGTGAGTGGAAATTCTTTCTGTTAAAGTTGGGGTTATTTCTCCTATATGAGGCTTTTTTTTTTTCTTACACAGGGGTCAGTGTGGCCCTTAAGACAGTCTGTCCTTTGTCTGCCTATGGAGGCACTTCTGGGCTTCCTTGGTCTGTCAGGCTGCTGTTTATTCTTCTCCTGGTTTTTCTTACACAGGTGAGATTAGTCCCACCTTCCCAATGGCAAGCATCTTTCCCTCTGCCAAGTTACCCCTGATGGAGCTCAGTTTGATGTGTTAACTGCAAACTCTCCCACGAGAGGGCTTCTGCTTGCTGGATTTTGTTGGGGTGGGACCTGTCTGGCCGTATCATCCGACTCCCCGCTTTCAACTCTCCCTCCTTCTGTGGGATGGGCAGTTCCATCCCCCAAGCCTTCTTGGCATTAGTCAATGTCTCTACCATGGTCTGTGCCAACATTTTGTGGCACTGCTCCAGGCAGGGATGTCACCCGGGGCTGCAACTTAGGGCTGTTCTTAGACAGGTGGCATTTTTCTGGACTGTGGGCTGCTGAAGTCACAGAGTAAAGCACAGTATCTGAATTGGAGTACACAGGGGGTGAAGCCCCCATCCTCTGTACCAGATGCACTTCCCATTTGGGGCAGAACCCTGCCTTGCCTTGGCTCACCCTTTAGGGGTGCTCTTGCCACGTTTTTTAGGTTAATCCTGCTGTTCTACCCGTCCCTTTGAAACGAACCTAGTACCTTGTTTGGAGATGTGGAGCTCAGTCTCGTTCTGTGTCTCACTCTCTGGGAGCTGCATTCTGGAGAAGCTCCCTTTCCGCTGTCTTGGCGAAAATCCACCAGCTTCCAATTTTTAAGAAAACCCTCTGTAGTAGTTCATGATAAAATGCTAAAATGGATTTCTGGAAAGGGAACTAGGAATGTCAGTTTTCACCAATTTATTTGCTTCTATCCAGTGAAAAGTTGGCATTTAACGCATTATAAAATGTGTAACACTTCTAGGCTCTTAATCATTCATTCTATCTCATAAACTACATTTGCCAGCTTGGTTTCAATACTCTGAGTTACTCTGGAAGCCACATACTGAAGAGGTCAAAGCTTACATAAACCTCGGTTGCTGAATGGCTTTAGAAAACAACATACCTCTGTGGTGCTGATTTGATTTAGTTGAATAATAAAAGCTTAGTATGTTAAGTGTAGCAGCAAAAAAAGATTCTAAATTGAACAGAGGACTTATTTGTCTTATTTGGAAATTTTTATCCTGAAGAATGAAGTCCCTTTCTCATCAAGAACAGCCACCTTAAAATCAATTTCCCACAGAACCAGTAGTTTGTCTTCATCTCAGGGGAAAGGTATACTCAATCTTGGCTCATACTCAAGGTCTTAAATTCAGAATACATTTTAATTCCATGAGGAGAAGGCACAAAAGCTCTTCATTTGAAATTCTCCTACACCATGCCTCATGTGTCTCTTCATTTCATATTCTCCTAATTTGTATCATTTATAATAAAACCGTGATCAGAAGTATAGCAGATTCCTGATTTGTGTCTTCCAGAAACCATCAGGCTTCAGGAGGTCATGAGAACTCCTTGGATTTGTGACCAGTTGATTAGAAGTTCAGGTAGCCTGGGAACCCCAAGTTTGTAGCTGTCATCTGAAGTGTGGGCCATCTTTAACTTATGGGTTTGGAACTAACTCCAGGTGGCTGGCATAGGAATTATTTTCAGTATTGTGGCTTCAAAACACGATTAAGCCTAAGCCTAGAATATCGAAATGTGAAAATAAAAATTGGAAATATAAAATTAATGCTATGTAGATAAATTGTAAGGAAAAAGTTGACTTTCTGACAAAATAAGAAGGCAAAAAAACTATTAAATTATTAGGATTAAGATTCATTTGGGCTATCTTGTGTTAAAAAAATTAAAACATTTTTCTTTTTTCTAAACATCCTGAGATTATTTTTTTTGAAGAATTTGGGGGCATCAAGTCTTCATACTATTATGAAAAAAAAATTGTGAGCCATTTGAAGCTTCAGTTACTAGGTTATTTGGATAGAAAATACCAGACAGTTTTTCTCCCTTTTCTAATCAGTTTGATCCTTTCTCAAACTGAGATTTTAACTTATTTGTTAAAAATCTCAGACTATTTCCATATTTCCTCAAAGATCAAATGAAAGAGAGCATTCAGTAAAGACTAAAATTTACCTAGGCCATACCCCTGTTTTCTTCTCAGGGATTCTTTATAGATTCCCAGTTACTCCCTAACAAAATTTTACCTGTTTATTTTTATCCTTTAAGTTTTATGTAATCCAGGAAATGTTGCTTTTGCTCTTTAAAATAAAATGACTCAGGCATGTTTTACTAATTATTTACATGTTTTACTAATTATTTACTAATTATATTATATATATTATATATATTATATATAATATATATTATATAGATAATATATATTACTTATATATAATATATTAATTAATATATAATTAATATAACAATATATAATATATATTACTTATATATAATTATATAATATATATTACTATATTAATATATAATATATAATATAATATATATAATATATAATATATAATATATAATATAATATATATAATATATAACATATAATATATTATATTTATAATATAATATAATATATATATTACACTAGTATATTAGTTCACAAAATATCTTATTTTAATCGTTTCTATAATTGCAATATTTTAAAGAAAGCAATAATCACATATTTAATATAGAATTCAATGTGAAAAAAGATAAAAGTTGACCAAGTGAAGAAAGAATGAGGTAAAGTTATGTATTTACAAATGCATCATTGTTCCAAAGAGCATGGTATACATGTTAAATGTCAAACAGAAGAATGTTAATTTTTTATTCTTGCCTTTTTATCTTTTACCACCTCAAAATTTATAACAGAATATAACAGACATTCAGCTTCCTTTTTTAAAAAGATCTTTTTTAATTTTTCTTTTTGCTCGCCCAGCATTAAAGTCTGTTTATATAATTTAATGTAAAGGAAATCAATAATTCCAGATTGCCCTTTTTCTAGTAGGATAAGCTTTACAAACTAATCAAGGGAGTAAATCGTCAATGAATAAATATTTAACAACTATTCATCAAACTATGAATTTAAAGTTCAACGTATTAGCCTTGCAACTTCTTTATCACCATAGTAATTTGATTAATGCAATTTCTAGCTTGCTTTAATGGTGCTATAAGTAAAATGCTGAAAAAGTCTTATAATATCAATATTCATTTTTATTGACAAGTTATCACTATTTACTTCTGTAACCAAATTAGTATGTTTGAGACAATACATCAAATTTAAAAATGTAAAACTATCTTGTGATATATGAATTTTTTCCTAGCCTAGGGGAATAAGTTTTGGGTTTTTTTTTTGTAATCACAATTATTAATATAGTGTATTTCTAATATTCCAATGAAGATTTAAAATATTATATGTATTAGATTGATTCTATTTCAATTTATTCTATTCAATTTTAATCCACTCTAGTTATTCTAGGCAAAAATATTTGGTGGGCTCACATAATCTGTTTTTATAACACACTAATAATTCACCAACTTCAATATAAAAAACGTCATCTAAGCATCACAGTTTACGATCACTATTGGCTGTGTTGCTCTCTAATGGCAGGATAATTTTCTTTATGTATACCATGTAGATTCAGAACCCACCTCTCAAAAATGGTTTTCTATACTCCTATGTTGCTCTGACAGTGAGAAGGACTGTCCACCCACCATGTCATCATAGGAGAACTTCTTTTGCTAATGCTATTTTTTTTTTCCAGTGAGGCTACTTAGCACTTGTACTTGACTCTCATTTTGCTTTGCAAAAAATGCCACAATGTTTTAACACTCCTCTGTTATTCTATCACTAGACCACAAAATAAGACAGAAACACATTGTAGTCACTTTAATCTCGACAGCATTCTGACACTCCTATATAGTAAATAGGTTGTTCTTTTCCTATCCTAGGTTAAACTTGGATTACATACCCCAGGAGAATGAGGGAGGAACTCTGAAACTAACTTGATCATAGTAGTTTGTTTTGGGGGGAATAATGTCTCCTAGATTAGTGCCCAAACTGTGAACTCTTTATTCATATAAATCTGGGATATAAGAGAAAACATTTTGAAATATACTGGTGATGTTATTGTAGGATGCAATTTCAAGTATATTGAACATTTACCTCCTTCACTGGAGCCTGAGTCTGCGAACTGACTTAATTCTGAAAATTGTGTAAGAAACTATGATTTCAATATTTGATTCCAGGTCAGGATTCTGTTAACATGACTGAAATATTTATAGTTATACCAATTAATGGAATACCAAATTAGTATCCTTTTATTTTGGTCCAGGAATGCTGTGCACATTTGAGCAACATTAAAGATTTCCTTCTTATATAAATTCTTGTGATTAAATGGCTCTATCTCTTTTGGATACACGACTTCCTGCACTGTAATACAGATATGTAGTCTCTGGTGCCCCAGGTGATCGCTTTCTACTAAAATATGGGAGCTAATTTTCATAACACCATCTCCCAACAGGATCAAAACCCCCAAAAATAAGCAATACGGTGATATATATAGAACTAGTGTCCCCCTTGGTTAAATGTTTCTCAAGATGATTGAGTATCCTCTGAGCTCTCAAACATAGTTTGGGCAAAAGTGGATATATCCCAAATCTCTTGCTGCTTTCTCTAATAATTTTTCTCTAATATCTGTCACCTCAATCTTCTTGGAGGCCATGCTCCTATTAACTAAGCAAGTATAGACTGGGATAATTGGAAACACATACTGATGTTCTAGTTGGTCCACTGAAACTATATTGTAGAGGAAAGTACTCATTTTTTAAAAACTTACTCTAGTGTAAAATCATAATATTCTCTTTTTTGTTTTTATCATCTTCAGAGTTTATTTATACATATAGCAATTTCCTGAGGTTTTTGTTTTTAATCTGTGTTTATAACTCTCACAGAGACAGTCTAATATTTAATCCTACTGATAGTCCTGGGGAAATGGGGGTTGAGGCATGGGGAGCATCAACTTCCCACTGTAGGGAACTTACCACAGGCAAGAGAATTGTTATTAAAGCAAGATATGAGTTTCATATTCAAGGGAAGCATTATTGCTTCTTCTGGCAAAGTTAGCTTGATGGCATGGAGGTTCAGAGAGTTCTTAGTTACCGAGATACTTGCACATAATATATTCTTCCAGCTGCACTCTTCCAATCAATAAACCAATTTCACTTGTGCAATCGGGTGGGACCATCATCTCACTCACTATTACAAATAAGATACTGGAAGCATCAGGAGAACAAATATTTTTACTCAGGTAGAAAAGCTCTCATGCTCATAAAATTCCCTGTTGTCTATTTTGTAACTTAACCTAATAATTTAGTGATTTATCCTTGTGATTGAACCATTAGTGTTATTAGAGGCAATTATGCTAACCTTAGTTATAGAACCTCATCATGGTATTTATATAGTTTTAAGGCAATAACCACTCAATTCAGTAAAATATTTATTTTAAATAATTCTTCATTCTACTTAACTAAGGTTAACTAATAATGGTCTCTGTTTTTATTTATTTATGTGTTCATTTATTTGCTTCTCCTCATCACCTTAATTTTCCAGCCCGTCCAATAGTTTTGAGAGATATCTTGAGTGGTTTCTGCTTTCCTAATAATATACCATTGATCCAGTCTACTCCTGTAAACATGGAAGATTTGCCTGGCTTCTTATTTTGATGACATTTTCTTCCCACACGTTAGTGTATAATTTACTTTTGAGATGTCCTAAAAAAAAGCAATCTGACATGGTATTCCAAGTAAGAAATGAGTGATTGTACAACCATGTGTACAGAATTTTGCATAGGAGATTAGAATTACGTAGAAATATGTACCCCATCAGGATCCTACCTTATTTGGCTCAAAAGAAATCTACACCATAGGGCTTAATTACATTGTTTTTTAATTTTTAGTTGATTTTAGGAAAAAAGTGTAGATATACCATTATTTTATCACTTTATTAAGAAATATATTTAACATACAGTTTTGAAAATAATAGTAATGGGCAAATTTTGGAAGAGTGAACAAATTTGAGAATATTTTATGCTTATATATTTTGAACAGAATTGTTTATTATCTAGATGTTTTTGTCTTAAGCAGAGTATATACAAGAAATCAAATATTAAAGAAATATAATCAAAAAATACAATGAAAATCATTCTAAAATATATAAATGTATATACACACATATGTGTACATATATACGTGTATACACACACACATATCAGCTTCACAACACACTGATCAATATTTTTATTCCTCAAAGGCTTAACATAGTTTACTTACATTTTGACAGATTCGTTTTACATTAAATAACAGATTTCAGCAATCTTATCCATCAGTGTGCACTCTCAATTTTGATCTAAACACTGGATTGTATTCTGGGTAGAATACAAGATAGTTATTTAGAATTTGTAGTTGAGTTCTTGTTCGTTCATCATCATTACAGTAAAGATTTCTAGTTGACAGCCATTAAATAGGCAGAATAAAACACCTTGGATTTTGAACCTTACTTGTAATTCCATCAAGCATTCTTAATGTGAAATCATATTGTTAGCAATTTAAAATCAATGTGCAATAATTTCCAAAAAAAACTATTGTGTTCAGAGAGTTTATGTTATAAAATGAGATTCAGTTAACATTTTGTGAAAAGAAAATTTTTAAATGTCAGTGATTACAAATGGTTTTAAGAAGTATAATATTGATACTTCAAATTTATTATTTTTGTTGTTAAAAATCTACAGAAAATAAGTATAATTTAGATAAGCCAACCTATTCTTAAACCAAAATTACTATATCTCAATTGAAATAGACTTGAATTTTGAATCAATGTAATAGGTAATTTATTAAAACAAAAAACAATCAAACAAGCAAATAAAATACAAATAGACTTTTATATCATTCTGGTACAATGTTGAAAGAATAGGCATCTTTTATTTTCTTTTCTACTTTGATATAGTTTGATTTTGAAGACATAGTATAACAATCACTTGATTGTGGTTATTCTTATCAAAGACATAAAAAGCATAGGAACTCCAAATGGTCATTTAATTCATTTTCTCCTAAGGAGGGACTATTTTACCTTAATCATTAAAAAAACATTAGTTCAGACTTACTGCTCATGCATGTCCCACTTTAAACACATAGAAGAATATAGTACTAATATTTAATAAGAATTTTTAGACATTCCTGGGGTGTATGGTTTTGGATACATTTACAAGCTGAATAAACACTGTTTATCATCCATTGACTCAGTGAGGTCTCACCAGTGCCATTTCCAGAGCCTAACTGCTATTAAAAGATGATACTAGTCATCAAATCATTTTCAGGCAGTATCTCTCTCCACTCATTCACATATGTACTTGTATGGCATAGTATAATGGTCATGTAGAAAATCAAAAATGTTGTCATTGACTATAAAGGTGGTGGTACCATTGAGGTGCTTTGGCACAATTGGATGAGTCTTCCTTTTTTCCTGTTTGATACCATTGAGGGGCTTCAGCACAGTTGGACATGTCTTCCTTTTTTTTCTGTTTCTCTTCTATTAGCATGATGGAAAATCATCACTCTTTACACCATAATTGAATGAAATGATACCAGATATTTGTTTTAAATCAATGTGTGAATATAATAGACAAAAAATAAATTATCCTTAGAAGAAATATGGGAGGTACCACATAGACAGTAATTATTAAACTGTTTTCTAATAAAATGTCATAATCCTGGATGTACTAAAGTCATTGTAGAGAGTCTCTCACTTATGACTTGTCAGTTAAAATTCAACAGTAATTCATAGGAATGATTTTAACTTTAAAATTGCATTTACCCATAGGAACGAAGTCAAAAATTTTGAGAAGATATCAGACATTTCAAAACATATTATTTTTGAGCTCTTAATTAACATGACACATTGTACTCTCAAGATCATTTAGTTACAAATTTTCATAATTTAACAATAAAGCTTATTTTTAATCATGTCGATTTTTAATGAATGCAGGTGAAAGTCAAATACACTGTGAGTGCAATCATAGATGCCACAGTACATTGTATAACCTTGGTAGACTCTCCTAGAGACTTCATAAACTTATTATGTGAATGACAGGGTGTATCTATTACTACTCAATGGCACTGTTAGGTGCTTATTTTTAAATATCTAGTGCATTGTTAGATGATCCATATAAAACTGGACCTCAAAATTTTTTGAAGCGATAAAAATATATAAAATGATTTGGTATTTAATAAATTTTTTATCAGATTTATGTTAAGTGGTTAACTCCAAATTTACACAGTTGGCTTCAAAATACATCCTTTAATTTTCATGCTGTGTTTTCAAGTGTCCTTTCAGCATAAGAGACTTAATTCACATGACAACACATGCAAAATTATTCTCTCTCCTCTTATTTTTATACTAATAATACCATTGTTTGATTAGGTACTATATTTTTCTGGCTAGGAGCCTTATATTTTAATGACTCTTCTTTTCTATGATCTTTACATACAAAAAGTTACCAAATCCAGATTGATGACATCTGCAACATGTTCCTTGTATTTTCGACCAATTTCTTTTCCTGGCTTAATTATTATCCACTGGACAATTTAAGTCATCTACCCACCTGTGACCAAGACCATAAAATGCACATTTTCTCAAAGTTCTGATCACTTTCTGACTTTAAACATTTTTTTTCACTCTCCTCTGTAACCTTATTCCATTTTGTGGGGGAAGACCTTACAAAACATGTATAGTGCCTTTGTGTGAAGAAAGAGGAAGAGGGGGAGGAAGGGCAGGAGGACTTAGAGCAGGAGAAAACCTTTTTCCTTAGGTGGATGGATGAGAAAAAAGAATAGCTCCTCTTTGGAAAAGACTAATTAGAAAATGAAATCCCTTTCTCAGGACTGATGCAGCCCTATGCTAGGGCTCATTGTTTGACATGGCACACCAACAAGGTGACCCTGCAGCCTACAGCCTAGTTAACTACACTCAGTTTACCTGGTTAACATGGTCCCTTTCTATCTCCGTGAACTGAAGTTTAGTTAATATATTTTGTTGAGAACATTATAGTAACCACCTCTCCAACTTCTTCTTTTTTTTTATAAAGAAAAAGAGGTTTAATGGACTCACAGTTCCACATGCCTGGGGAGGCCTCACAATCATGGCGGAAGGTGAAGGAGGAGCAAGCATGGCAGCAGGCAAGGGGCATGTGCAGGGGAACTCTCCTTTATAAAACCATCAGATCTCGTGAGCCTCATGCACTATCACAAGAAAAGAATGGGAAAAACCTGCCCCCATGATTCAATTACCTCCCACCAGGTCCCTCCAACAACATGTGGAAATTATGGGAACTACAATTCAAAATAAGTTTTGAGTGGGGACACAGAGAAAGCATATCACATAGTTTTTAATAACAGTATGGTTTTTATGCAGTAGCTTTATTTTAAGGGGCATCTATTCTAGAGGCTTAAGTATCAGACAACTTTTTTTTAAACATTTTATTTTATTTTATTTTTATTGTGTTTTAGGTTTTGGGGTACATGTGCAGAACATGTAAGATACTTGCATAGGTACACACGTGGCAGTGTGTTTTGCTGCCTTCTGCCCCTTCACCCACAATTGGCATTTCTCCCCATGCTATCCCTCCCCTGCTCCTCCACACACTGTCCCTCCCCTATTTTCCCCAATAGACCCCAGTGTGTAGTACTCCCTCCCCTGTGTCCATGTGTTCTCATTGTTCATCACCCGCCTATGAGTGAGAATATATGGTGTTTCATTTTCTCTTCTTGTGTCAATTTGCTGAGAATGATGTTCTCCAGATTCAACCATGTCCCTACAAAGGACACGAACTCACCATTTTTGATTGCTGTATAATATTCCATGGTGTATATGTGCCACATTTTCCCAGTCCAGTCTATCATCGATGGGCATTTGGGTTGGTTCCAGGTCTTTGCTATTGTAAACAGTGCTGCAATGAACATTCGTGTGCATGTGTCCTTATAGAATGATTTATAATCCTTTGGATATAAACCCAGTAA
>CM052650.1:103677292-103695593 GCA_028533165.1 Leontopithecus rosalia
TCTTTTGCAAAGTGTCTGTTCATATCCTTTGCCCATTTTTGGATGGGCTTGTTTGCTTTTTTCTTGTAAATCTGTTTGAGTTCTTTGTAAATTCTGGATATCAACCCTTTGTCAGATGGGTAAACTGCAAAAATTTTTTTCCATTCTGTTGGTTGCCAATTCACTCTAGTGACTGTTTCTTTTGCTGTGCAGAAGCTGTGGAGTTTGATTAGGTCCCATTTGTCTATTTTGGCTTTTGTTGCCAATGCTTTTGGTGTTTTGGTCATGAAGTCCTTGCCTACTCCTATGTCCTGAATGGTTTTCCTAGATTTTCTTCTAGGGTTTTTATGGTTCCAGGACTTTGTGTTTAAGTTTTAATCTATCTGGAGGTAATTTTAGTGTAAGGTGTCAGGAAGGAGTCCAGTTTCTGCTTTCTGCACATGGCTAGCCAGTTTTCCCAACACCATATATTAAACAGGGAGTCCTTTCCCCATTGTTTCTTTTTGTCAGGTTTATTGAAGATTGTATGGTTGTTGATATGCTGTGTTGGCTCCGATGCCTCTGTTCTGCCCATTGGTCTATTTCTCTGTTTTGGTACCAGTACCATGCTGTTTTGATTACCGTAGACTTGTAGTATAGTTTGAAGTCTGGTAGTGTGATGCCTCCCGCTGTGTTCTTTTTGCTTAGGATTGACTTGGCTATGTGGGCTCTCTTTTGGTTCCATATGAAGTTCAAGGTGGCTTTTTCCAGTTCTGTGAACAAAGTCAATGGTAGCTTGATGGGGATTGCGTTGATTGTGTAAATTACTTTGGGCAGTATAGCCATTTTCACGATATTGGTTCTTCATAACCATGAACATGGAATGTTTCTCCATCTGTTTGTGTCCTCTCTTATTTCGTTGAGCAGTGGTTTGTAGTTTTCCTTGAAGAGGTCCCTTACGTTCCTTGTAAGTTGTATTCCTAGGTATTTGATTCTCTTTGCAGCAATTGTGAATGGCAGTTCCTTCTTGATTTGGCTCGCTTTCAGTCTGTTATCGGTGTATAGGAATGCTTGTGATTTTTGCACATTGATTTTATATCCTGAGACTTTGCTGAAGTTGCTTATCAGTTTCAGGAGTTTTTGGGCTGAGACAATAGGGTCTTCTAGATATATTATCATGTCATCTGCAGATAGAGACAATTTGGCTTCCTCCTTTCCTATTTGAATACACTTTATTTCTTTTTCTTGCCTGATTGCTCCGGCTAGAACTTCCAGTACTATATCGAATAGGAGTGGTGAAAGAGGACATTCTTATCTAGTGCTGGATTTCAAAGGGAATGCTTCCAGTTTTTGCCCATTCAGTATGATATTGGCTGTTGTTTTGTCATAAATAGCTTTTATTATTTTGAGATATGTTCTGTCAATACCGAGTTTATTGATGGTTTTTAGCATAAAGAGCTGTTAAATTTTGTCAAAGGCCTTCTCTGTGTTGATTGAGATAATCATGTGGTTTTTGTTTTTGGTTCTGTTTATGTGGTGAATTATGTTTATAGACTTGTGTATGTTGAACCAGCCTTGCATCCCCGGGATGAATCCTACTTGATCATGATGGATAAGCTTTTTGATGTGCTGTTGCAGTCAGCTTGCCAATATTTTATTGAAGATTTTAGCATGTATGTTCATCATGGATATTGGCCTGTAGTTTTCTTTACTTGTTGAGTCTCTGCTGGGTTTTGGTATCAGGATGATGTTGGTCTCATAAAATGAATTGGGAAGGACTCCCTCTTTTTGGATTATTTGGAATAGTTTCAGAAGGAATGGTACCAGTTCTTCTGTGTGTGTCTGGTAGAATTCGGCTGTGAACCCATCTCTCTCCAACTTCTTGCACTGTCATTTTATTGTACAGATTCTCTCTCTTCTTTCCTTGGAAGTTTCTGATGTTTTAATTATCATCACATATAGCTACTCAGTCAATATTTGTCTTGTCTATTTTCATTTTCTTGTCTCTTACTGTATTTTTCTTCTCTTATTCTGTTATTAATTTTGACAGAATAAGACAGTATCTTCTATTTGGGAAAATATCTTCATTTTCAATTTTGTTTTTTTTTTTAAATTTTCAAACATATACATTTCAAATACTTTATAAAGAAGTCCATTGATTAATTTTCCAACTTGCTATTTTCAATTCTGAGGAAGTCCTGGTGCCTCTAGCTTGGTTATGCAGTTTTCAAATTCTGTTCAGTAGGAGCTTAGAAGGACATGGTGGGAAGCATGTATTAAGCTTGAAATGACTTGTTTTACATTCCCTGAATTAAGTTTCTAGAGCATACCTCACAAAACCCATACCTATTATTTAACTACACTGTGTAATAATTTTAGCAAAAATGTTTTAATGCAATAATTTTTACTACTATTATTATGATATTTTATAATTCATGGGCTGTGTGAAGAAGTAGCCTTTAAATGATGATTTGTTGTTTTCTGTATAAGTGAGCTTATTATTGATTCACAGTTTTCCAGGAGAAGGATGAAAGTTGAGCTGATCTGATTACAGTATAACTTTCAAAATCACCAAACAACCTCTTTACAGATTGGTACTTCATAAAATCAAATATTTTATTTGTGCATGAGGAGAAGTAGAGGAAGTCCACAGAATTCATATAGATGAATTTTAAAAGGTTTGATTGAGTGTGGTCAATACAAATCATACTTTTCTTTAAGTGTGCTATATTATCTAAAATGATAATAGCATACAATATTAGTACAGCAGTTTCTGGCAATTACACTGATAATTGTACTGTAGAAACTTTACTACTAATAATAAACATGTTTATAGCCCTTAACAATTTTTAGAGGAGTTCAATGTAATACATATTGTTTTATTATCACATAACATGGTCTATAGGTGCTATCAATATTATACATATATGGAGATTGAAGTTTATACTGTTTAACTACCCAATTGAACAGCACATATCCAATTAGCCTAGGATCCACAAATTAAACATGAAATGTTTTACTGCAAGTTTATTGCGTTTTCTACTAGATCAGAAAGCCTTAGATTATTTGTCTTGTAAGAAATTATTTATAAACTGTCATGCTAATCATCATAACAGGAAATTCATATTCTTTGGGAATTTTGAAGATGACAGTGGTAACTTCAGATTTGAGAAGGTACATATTAAGCTGTCTAATATTTTGTAGGAATTTATAAAATGGAACTGAAGCACTAAATACAGCCTAATGATACAGCTTTTAGGCCATGCCATAATTAATGGATAATTGCATTCTCAGAGTATCGAAGGTATGGGGAGATGAAAAAAATAAAGGTTTAGGAATATGAACATTTACATGAAACAAAATCAGAAAAGAATTTTGGCAAATAGTTATCAGAGTATAAGCCGAGTCCAGTCTTGGAGGTTTCTTGTTAATGAATTTGGATAACTTGAACAGAAAAGGAAACACCGTATATACTCACTCATAGGCGGGTGATGAACAATGAGAACACATGGACACAGGGAAGGGAGTACCACACACTGAGGTCTATTGGGGGAAATAGGGGAGGGTCAGCGGGGGGGGGGAGCGGGGGAGGGACGGCATGGGGAGAAATGCCAAATATGGGTGAAGGGACAGAAGGCAGCAAAACACACTGCCACGTGTGTACCTATGCAACTATCTTGCATGTTCTGCACATGTACCCCAAAACCTAAAATGCAATAAATATTAAAAAATAAATAAATAAATAAAAAAGAAAAAACACACATTTGGTAATGCATTCACATCTATGTTTAATAGTTAACTGGAAAAGTTTAATAAGAATTCAAATATACTCTATTTTGTTATGCTAACTAAACTAAGTAAAATCATAAAATATATAAACCTGTCTTTTCCTATTATGTAAAATGATTTTTAAAATTCTAGTTGGTTTTATTCTACAGTGAGACTATTTCATTGAACATCATGCTACATTTATTCCTCTGTATGTTGTTTCCTTTATCTACTGATATTTATAGCATTCTTAGGTTTTTCAAAAATATTAACACTTCATAAATTACAACCTTCCACATGCAGAGTCCATATGCATATAAGCATAATTTCTTAATCCACTATAATACATCTACTATTATTGACTGTACAATAAAATCTAACCCACATGGATATTAACCCGTACTGTAAATCCTTACTATTACACAATGCATACCTTCCTTCCTCTGACATAGCACATTTCAGTCAAGAAATCTCTTGCCAACATGGATACCTCCTACCAATTTTTGGTATCTTAATCTACCAACCTCCGGGAAATCATCATCCTACTCAGGAGTGCTACCCTCCTTGCTCTGTGCCCATTACACCTAATAGTGACTATACTGAAACTAGAGCTGGCTTCTAGTTCTTACTTCTGGGCCATAGAACTAAGATAGCCCACACGTTCCCCCTAAATAAGACATCTCAGTGGACTAATGACTACCACCATATTACCAAGTCATGGGAACACTGGCATGCATTTGGTCTTTTTAGCTTTGGGGTATGCCACCACTCACCATTGCAGAAGGCCTGGTTCCTGCTGAATCCACTGTAGATGAACTCAGATTTGATTCCTGCCAAATTAATTGTAGAAGCTGAAGTTATATTGAATATTCTAGGCTGGCATAATAACAATAAGGTGTTAATTAATTCATGCTTTAAGTACATAACAATCAATAGACATGCAAGCACGTAGGTGGGCTCACTCAGGTACGCATGCTCACACACTTACACTGATGAATGTATGCACGCTGACGCACGTACGCACGCTGACACACGTAGGTACGCTTACACGTGTACATACACTCATGCATGCACACTCAATTTCAAGAACTATTTCCGATTAAATCCGTAAACCCCTCCTCTCTCCATTTCTGACTTTACAATCAACCAGATAAA
The DNA here is from genome assembly GCA_028533165.1 of Leontopithecus rosalia. Taxonomy (NCBI): domain Eukaryota; kingdom Metazoa; phylum Chordata; class Mammalia; order Primates; family Cebidae; genus Leontopithecus; species Leontopithecus rosalia. The sequence goes on from CM052650.1 coordinate 103,682,174, forward strand.
CGGACCCTTGCCGAACCCCCAAAACAAGAGACTAAAACGCAAACCAACCCAGAAATCATATTTTAACCATGAACACCCCAACAGCTACCCCTCGATTCATGTATTTTTTCTAAAAACCTTAAGACCTTCCTACTAAGTTATTCCTCCATTTTGTATAATAAATACCATAACTAAACTTACACCCTAATACTAATATAACACCTTATGCATATCCCTCTGAAAGCTCTGTCCCATGTATCATGCCCTAAATCAATCATACTGTAATTATGAGTGATTAGAAATATGACCTCTGCCAAATCAGCTTTAAAGACACTGAATTTCCAGAACTGTAAAGCACTATTTACATTTCTTTCTTTCTCATACTTTTATTTTTACACTTAAGTATTTATTCAGTTAATGTAACATAATTATTCAAAGCAAGACACTGAAAATGTCTAGATGGGTCTGCACAACCCGATAAACAGGTAGGTTTGGTCCTGGCCTTTTTATTAGCTCTTAGTAAGATTACAAATGCAAACATCCCCTGTCTGACTGAAAATGCCCTCTAGATCACCCAGATTAAAAGGAGCATGTAACAAGCACACAGAGAATGCAGCTCAAAACACCTCACTCAAACACACCCCCACAGGAAACAGCAGTAATAAATATTTAGTAATAAATGAAAGTTTAAGCTATACTATTCTTCAGGGTTGGTTAATTTTGTGCCAGCCTCTGCTGCTATACGATTAACCCAAGCTAATACAATACAGTGTAAAGAGTGTTTAAATTCTACTGTCAATAAAGCTAAACTCCATCTAGATGGTAAAAAGAAAACTCCTGCAGAAATAGAATATACTATGAAAGTGGTTTAATACTCTGAAGACACAATATCTAAGACTCAAACAGGGGTTAGATACCCCACTATGCTTAGCCCTAAACTCCATTAGTTACATTAACAAAACCATTCACCAGAGGAATACAAGCAAAAGCTTAAAACTCAAAGGACTTGGTGGTGCTTTATATGGCTCTGGAGGAGCCTGTTCTATAATTGATAAACCCCAATACACCTCACCACCTCTTGCTCCCAGCCTTTACTGCCGTCTTTGGCAAACCTAAAAAGGTTATAAAGTAAGCACAAATACACACATGAAAATGTCAGGTTATGGTGTAGCTCATGAGGTGAAAAGAAATGGGCTACATTTTCTACATGCAGAAAATCTCACAACAACTTTTATGAAATACAAAAGCTCAAGGAAGATTTACCAGTAACGCAAGAGCAAAATTCTTGGTTGAGTAAGGCCATGAAGCATGCACACACCATCCATGACTCTCCTCAAATATTACTCTAGAAATCACTATTACTAAAAATTTTATATGCACTTATAGACAAGATAAGTCGTAACATAGTAAGCGTGCTGGAAAGTGTGCTTGAACAAAACAAAGTGTAGCTTAACCCAGAGCATCTGGCTTACACCCAGGTTTCATTATTACCTGATCATTTTGAGCCAACTCTAGCCCCAAACCTCACTAAAAATATTATCAAACTATTTCAATTAAATAATTTGCCTTAAACAAAAGTATAAGAGATAGAAATTTTTACCCTGGTGCAGTAGACATAGTACCATAAAGGAAAGATGAAATAACTATATCAAGCACTAAACAGGAAAGATAAGCCCTTACATCTTATGCATAATGTATTAACTAGAAATAACTTTATAGAGAACTATAATGAAGTCCCCCAAAACTAGATGAGCTACCCAAAGTGAGTGTGATAAAAGAGCACACCCGCCTATGTAGCAAAAGCACGTATGTGGCAAAAGCACTATGTGAAAGAGCACACCCACCCATGTGGCAAAATAGTGGGAAGATTAATGGGTAGTCGTGACAAGCCTATTGAGCCTGGTGATAGCTGGTTGTCCAAGATGGAAAGTCGTTTCAACTTTTAACTTACCTACAGAATTATTTAATCTCACTGTAAGTTTAACTGTTAAAGAGGGACAGCCAGCTTTGTAGACCCCTTGAGATCTTGCTACAGAGAGTGAAAAATATTACCATCATAATTGGCCCAAAAGCAGCCACCAATTAAGAAAGTGTTTAATCTCAACATCTATCTTAAATTCTAATCACTCTACTGAACTCCTAACATCATATTGGACTAATATATTACTTAATAGAAGCAATAATGTTAATATAAGTCATAGGAAGACAATACTTCGGGATATGTAGCCAAAATATTGCAGTGAAAATATTGGTCATCAATTTTCACATACTTGAAGTTAAGTAATAATCATAACTACCAAATTGAAAAACAGTGTTTGTTTTTGAAATCCCTGTTACAAAATGAAGAACCAGGTTATCACTATGCAACTGAATTTCTGCTTTTTAGCATATGAATATAATGTCTTTCAGATCTGGCATTTCATTAATTGATCTGATATTTAGTGAACTGCCATAGTAGTCTGATATGGTTTGGCTGTGTCCCCACCCAAACCTCATATTAAATTCCCATTTGTTGTGGGAAGGACCCACTGGGAGGTAATTGAATTGTGGGGGCAGGTCTTCCCTATTTTGTTCTTGTAATAGCAAATTGGTATCAGGAGATCCCATGGTTTTTAAAAGGGGAGTTTCCCTGCACAAGCTCTCTTCTCTTGTCTGCTGTCATGTGAGATGTGCCTTTTACCTTCTGCCACGATTGTGAGGCCTTCCCAGCAATATGGAACTGTAAGTCTAATAAACCTCTTTCTTTTGTAAATTTCCCAGTCTCGGGTATGTCTTTTTCAGCAGTGTGCAAATATACTAATACAGTAAATTTGTATCAGGTGTGATGCATTGCTGAAAAGTTATCCAAAAACATGGAAGTAACTTTGGAACTAGGTAACAGGAAAAGGTTGGAACAATTTAAAGGGCTCAGAAAATTACAGGAAAATGTGGGAAAGTTTGGAATTTCCTAGAGACTTGTGGAATGGCTTTGACAAAATACTGATAGTGATATGAACAATGAGGTCCAGGCTGAGGTAGTTTCAGATGGAGATGAATAACTTACTGGGAACTGGAGCAAAGGTGGCACTTGTTATGATTTAGCAAAGAGACTGGTGGCATTTTGCCCCTGTCCTAGAGATTTGGAAACTTTGAACTTGACAGAGATAACTCAGGGTATCTGGTGGAAGATATTTCTAAACAGCAAAACATCCAAGAAGTGACTTGGGTACTGTTAAAGATACTCACTTTTAAAAAGGAAACAGAGCATAAAAGTTTGAAAATTTTACAGCCTGGCAATGCAATAGAAAAGAAAATTATATTTTCTGAAAAGAAATTCAAGCCAGCTGCAGAAATTTGCATTAATAATGAAGAGCTAAATGTTAATCACCAAGACAATGGGGAAAATATCTCCAGGGCAGGTCAGAGGTCCTCAGTACAACTCCTACCATCACAGGCCCAGAGGTTTAATAGGAAAAGATAGTTTCATGAGCTGGGCCCAGGGCCCCCCACTGGTCTATGCTGCCTAGGGACTTGATATCCTATGTTTCAGCTGCTAAGTCATGGCTAAAAGGGGTCAAAGTACAGCTCAGGCTGTTGCTTCAGGGGCTGGAAGCCCCAAGCCTTGGCAGTTTGCACATGGTGCTTAGCCTGTGGGTGTACAGAAGTAAATTGTTTAGGTTTGTAACATCCACCTAGATTTCAGAGGATGAATGGAAGTGTCTGGATACCCAGGCAGAAATTTGCTGCAGGTATGAGACCCTCTTGGAGGACCTCTGCTAGGGCAGTCCAGAAGGGAAGTGTAGGGTTGGAGCCCTCAGACAGAGTTCCTACTGAGGCACTGCCTAGTGGACCTATGAGAAGAGGGCCACTATCCTTTACACCCAAGAATGGTAGATCCACCAACAGCTTGCCCTGTGTGCCTGAAAAAGCCACAGTCACTCAATGTCAGCCCAGGGATACAGCCAGAAGGGTGGCTATACTTTGCAAAGCCACAAGGGCAGAGCTGCGCAAGGCCATGGGAATGCACCTCTTGTATCAGTGTGACCTGCATGTGAGACAAGAAGTCGAAGGAGAGCATTTTGGAGCTTTAAGATTAGACTCCCCTGCTGTATTTTGGACTTCCATTGTGCCTGTAACCCCTTTGTTTTGGCCAATGTCTTCCATTTGGAGAAGCTATATTTACCCAATGCCTATATACTCACATTGTATGTAGGAAGTAACTAACATGCTTTTGATTTTACAGGCTCATAGACAGGAGGGACTTGCTTTGTCTCAGATGAGACTTTGGACTGTGGACTTTTAAGTCAATGCTGAAATGAGTTAAGACTTTGGGGGACTGTTCGGAAGGCATGATTAGTTTTGAAATGTGAAGACATGAGATTTGGGAGGGTCCTGCGGCAGAATACTATTGTTTGGCTGTGTCCCTACCCAAATCTCATCTTGAATTACCATTTGTTCTGGGAGTGATCCAGTGGGAGGTAATCAATTCATAGGGGCAGGAATGTTCCATGCTGTTGTCATGGTAGGAAATAAGTCTCATGAGATCTGATTGTTTTATGAAGGGGAGTTTCCCTGCACAAGCTCTCTTCTCTTGTCTTCCACCATGTGAAATATGTCTTTCACATTCTGCCATACTTGTGAGGCCTTTCCAACCACATGGAACTGTAAGTCTAATAAACAAATTTTGTAAATTGCCCAGTCTCAGGTATGTCTTTATCAGTAGCATGAAAACAGACTAGTACATAGTTTGTTTGATTTTATCAATGTCCACAGCCACATTATGTTGTCCACAGCAACATAATGTCCACAGCCTTTCTTTGGGTGGTGGTTAGTCAGCCACTTCTTAGCAAACAATACTTATTATAAATCAGCATTGACCTATGTGTCACTAATGTCTGGAATTAGTTATTTCTGATTTTTTAGGCCATGTTCTACCACTCCCAGAAGGAGAGTAATTTATCTATTGTGCAAATAGTAGCAGAATTTCCCCTTTTCTCTTGCTTACGTATGATGACATCAATACATGTATCATAGTTATTGTTTACCTTGACATTCAGTAATCTACACTCTGAAAGAATCTTTCATGGGATGTGTAAATTGTAATCCCAAGCATAATTCCTATATAATGTTAATCCTTGTAAAGTCTCATTCAGATATAACCACACTGCAATCTCTGAAAATTTCTACTTGTAGTGTATGCATTTTAAATTCTGACCAGTATCCATCATTTCCTCAGGCCCTTGGAATAATACCTAATAAAAAATTTATCTAGATTCTGGTAGAAAATTATTCATAAAGTTACCTGACTTAAAATTCCACAGAAACACATGTTCCTGCATCAGCAAATAATGCAATTATATTTCTTTTGACCTATGCAAATCGGGCATAAAACTTTCAGCAATTTGAAGCATGCATAATTAAATTAGTGCTTGCTCTTGATCAGCTGATTGTACTGTTGAAACTATTTGTATATGAATCACAAGTTTGAGATTCAGAACTAAAAACAACTAAAGAAAGCAAAACACATACGCACTCACACACACATTACTTTATGATATAGGCATTTTTAAAAAGTATATTGTCTTGAATATTGACCTATACATAGCACTATTAAAGAATGACTAGTTTGGGACATATTAACAACAAAGTATTATATTATATTCTGATACCATTTAACTTATCCTAGTTCAGGAAATTCTGCAAGAACATAATGTGGCATTTTCCTGAAGTTGAGATTAATCCTATTTGAAGTTATTCTACAAAAAAAAAAGAAAAACATTAAACAGTTGGAATTTGTTAGTGTTAACAGGATTTGGATTGAGAAGGAAATTCTATCTTCTGAGGCAAAAGACATATACAGTTTTATGTTTCTGGGATGAGCTCTCCAGACCATGCTGAGTGGTGAGGAGCCAGGAGAGATCTATGCAGTCAGAGTAGTAAGAGGTGCTAAGGGCAGACTTAGACATTGTAAAGTTTTATATCATTTACCTACTCAAAAAATCCTTATTGGCTCCTTATGCAGTTGAAATTCAAGCTCTTTACATGCTGTTGAAGTGATCATCTCAAATACCTACTATTTGCTCCTTATCTAAACAATGTTTCAATCCCACACAAATGATCATTATTTATAATACACAAAAGATGAGTTTTTGCCTTAAGAACTTCCTTATTTTGTTATCCTAGGCATGAATGACTTCCTTATGGTTTAAATTGATTAGTTTAAATATTTATACTCAATTGGTATAAAATAGTCATTCTACTTTTGGAAGCCTAGAAAAATGTCACTCACTCACTTAATATTTTCTGATCTAATGAGGAAGTTATTTTACCAAAATAACGAATTATATATAGATACAAAAAATGAGCCAGGCAGGGTGGCACATGTCTGTAATCCCAGCTACTCGGGAGGCTGAGGCAGGAGAATTGCTTGAACCTAGGAGACAGAGGTTGCAGTGAGCCAAGATTGCACCATTGCACTCCAGCCAGCCTGGATGACAAGGAGATACTCCGTCTCAAAATAAATAAATAAACAAATAAAAAAGTAAAAAATAGTTTTAATGATTCAAAATTTTTAAATGATTTTTTCATAAAATTTTGTCTCATTAGATGTTATAATCTAGATTATTAGCAAAAGAAAAAAACTAATACAACAAATTAATATCAAAATTCAAATTTGAAATAAACATTTCTACTGGAAAAAGTAGAACCACATACAAAATCAAAACTCTATCCAACTTATTTTCACTATAAAATATTTTGTACAAATTCAAATTAGTAATTACAAACACTTCCAAAACGTAGCTAAGTATTAGTTCTTCCACTGGTAACTAAACAATGAGAATTTCTCAGTCATGAAGAACAGAGACAAGATGTAAAAATAATCTTAGAAGATGCTACGTTTTTCCTTTCTAACACTGTGATGTTTTGCAAGGAGAAAAATGCATAATAACTACACTAAAATAATATTATGTACTAAGGTTTTGTTTCTGAATTTACCAACATCTTTGTCCCACACCTATTGGCTAGAGAGAAATTACTAACTTCCATGTAGCTTTGGCGGAGTAGCAGAAAATCAGGAGGGGAACTGTATTTTTTCAGGTGATGTAAGAAAAATTGTGAGCCTATACAAGTTTGTAGGAAGCACTTGAAACCTAGTGTAATGCAGAGACAATGAATCATTATTAGATAGTACCTAAATAGGTAAGTTAAATAATTTTTTGACAAACCATGGGTCTTATTATTCTACATAGAGGCTCTGTGGGTCCCATTCTTCCAAATAAAATACACAAAATTGTTATCAAAACACCAGGGGTATGATCTCCATCCTGCTGTTCACTGTGTGGAAAACCAATCACTGAAACAACAAATGTTGCCAGGGAAGGAAGCTTTAACTGGGTTCTGCATTTGAGGACATGGGAGAGCCGTCTCAAATCCTTTTCTGTGACCAACTAACATCAAGAGGTTTATGTAGCAGAGAAGAAATGTAGCTGCATTCATGAAAACAGGAATTTGCAAAAGGTAAGGAAGAGGAGTTGGTTAACAGGAAGCGGGTGATCATTTAGGCAATTATGATGATGAGGAGGCCTAGTGTCTAACTGTACAGATGCAATGATCTGGTAAGTTTCAGTTCATTGGTATTGTCTAAGAAGTCTGATGGTTGGTTTCCTGAAAAACGAACTCAGATAAGAAAAGTGTAACTTCCTTAAGTTTTAAGACTGGGAGTTTCGATTTCTATGCTTATTAAAAAAAAAAAACATAAGCATCAATTCTATGGGACAATTAGGTTGGTTTCAAAGCTACTTAATTGCATGTGGTTTGTAAAAAGTCAGGTTGGAAAAATAATACCTCTGTGGTTGGAATTGTTGAGCCTGGAAGCACATGGCCGCTACTCCACTGTTATAAATCACCCACTCAAAAAGCCCAAGAACAACAGACACACCTCAACAGTCATCAGTTCATGGAACAAACTAGTTTGCTAACAACCCAGACATTTGAAAGTCTAGAGGCCTTGTTGGATCTTCAGTATCAGTTTTTCCTGTGCACTGTAAGTTTGTAAGCTAATTTTTAAATCACAAAGGGAAGGAAGTGGTAGCAGATATCTGAAAGAATGAGTATTTATCTCTGCAGTAATTTTTCTCAGGGGTATAGTATATATCTCTATGGAGTTTGTCTACAAAAGCTTGAAATAGACAAATAAACTTTCAAATTAAATTATTCTAGCATACCTAGAATATATTTCATTAACTTTGCACTTGTACCTACTCCATTAAAAAGCAGGTATCAGTTAGAAAAAAGAAAAATTATACATATAGCTCCACCAACTACTAACATAACTGTGGTAGTTCTTTTCCTAAAGGTAAGGGTAAGAAACCTGTTTAATCCGCTGTATTAGTCTGTTTCACCATGCCAATAGATACATACTCATGACTGGGCAATTTACAAAAGAAAGAAATTTAATGGGCTTACAGTTCCACGTGGTTGGGGAGGCCTCACAATCATGGCAGAAGGCGAAAGGTACATCTCTCATAAGGCAGCAGACAAGAGAAAAGAGCATGTTCAGGGAAACACTCTTTTTTTTTTTAATTGCATTTTAGGTTTTGGGGTACATGTGCAGAACATGCAAAATAGTTGTATAGGTCCTTTTTATAACCATCAGATCTTGTGAGACTTATTCACTATCATGAGAACAGCACATGAAAGACCTGCTGCCCTGATTCAATTACCTCCCACTGTATCCATCCCACAACACATGGGCATTCAATATGCTATTTGGATGGACACAGCCAAACCATATAATTCCACACTTGGCCCCTCCAAAATCTCATGTTCTCCATTCAAAACCTATCGTATCTTCCAAACAGTCCCCCAAAATCTTAACTCATTTCAGCATTAACTCAAACATCCACATACAGAGTCTCAACTCAAGTCAATTACTTTATGCCTATGAGCCTTTCCCACATTTTCTTGTCTTTCTGAGCCCTCCAAACTGTTCCAACCTCTTCCTTTTACCCAGTTTCAAAGCAAGTTAGTTACTTCCTAGGTACAATGCGGGTACAGGCATTGCTTAAGGTCACTATTTTTTTTTGTAATTTGTTACATCAGACATCGGTAACAAATTCTATGGGTCTAGAAATCGTTTTCACTTTCTTCAATACAAAATTGAGTCTATGGCTTCTATTTTAGCCATGCAAAGGGACACAGTAGGAAAAAGAGCACATAAAAATGTGCGAAGTATCAAGTATTTCCTCAGCAGCAACAAGGAGAGCAACAGGTTTGCAGCACAACTAAATGGGCAGTTCCTGTACTAACCGGTATTAATCTTCCACCACTATTAAGAGAAATAGTGAGTAAAGAAGGCTAAAACATATAAAAGCAAGAGAAGTATATCAGAGATAATGAGTCATCAGGATAAAAAGTAAAATGTTCACAGAAATTAGATAAATTCACTCATTAATAGATAATGTTTGATATTGTCATATTTCACAATAGTCATCTTTGATCATAGACATTAATTTTTGGCTAGTCCATAAATTATTCTTATTAAAAGATTTCAGGAAATATTTAGTGGCATATTGCACACAGCTTTAGCTATTTCCATACCTCATGATGCCAAAATGCATAACGTTAGAGAATAAGGCTGCAGGTTATTCTAAATAGAAACTTTTATTTTTTCTTTAAAACAATCACTTTCATTTCTGTGAAAGAAATTAGAGAAATTATTTGCCACAAAAAGACACACACAAATCTGACATATGTATTATGGAGAGACTATGCTATTCTAATGCGTTCAGATATGTGATTTGTATTTCAGAAACAGCCATGCAGAGTTAAGAATCATATTTTATGAACATATATACTCATTATAAGTTTGCTAATTAAAACTGCATTTTTTTGTGAGAAGTAGAGAAAGATGTTACTGCTTTGGGAAGCATCTTTAAGTCACTCCATGTGTTAATAATGTAAGATGGATATAATTAACGTCTAGTTTGGGCCTTGTGTGTTTCTATAAGAACAGTGGATTTTACCTGCCACACAATCTTATAAGGGCAAATGGTTGGGTTTATATTGAGTTAAATTCAACCATCACTTATGAGTACTAGCTGGACTTACAAGGAAGTGTCTGCTCTTGAGTTTCTAACAGTAAGGCTTCTGCCAAATTTAAAGCTAATTAATGAAACTTGTTCACTGAAGGGAGACATTGGCATTAAAGTTTGGCAGGTGTTATTTGTCACCCACTGTAGGATATGGTTATAGCTTTATTTTGCTATTGTAAACTATGTATACTGGAGAGAATATAAACTAGAGAATCACAAAACTAGTTTTATTTACAATATTATTTAAATATTATGTTGGTCTAGTAGCTGAATAATCTCACTTTTACTCATGACAATATACACTGAAGCTATGTGTGTCTGTTTATAATTCAAACATCCTAATTTTGATATATTCAATAAATATATATTTGTCTCATGGACATTGTAGTCATGTCATAAAAAAGTAAATTACTATAGTGAAAAATCTGTAGTGCTTCAGCATGTGACCCTGATAACAACACTTGAAATGTATTTTTATCTCCATTTTATGGAAGAGAAATGAGTTCAGTAATTTTCTAGACACCTAGTGAGTGTAAAATAAAGCCTTTTACTACATTTATCCATTAAGAGTAATAATATGCTACATGAAAGGCAATACATTACAAGGGTTTATTAGAAATTAGAGCACTCTAAAGTAGAAAGGTTTAGAAATTCTGTACATTTGAACAAGAATGTGATTCACAAAGATGGCTACATTTTGGTCCCACAATAAAGAGAATATGATTGATGCTTCTTCCTATCTGCAAGTCACCATCAACAATGACATATGTAGTGTGCATATATCCACTATGCTGAGCTTTAAAAAATTGCTTCTTTAGACAATGTATTTTTCTAATTTATTTAACCTTCTACCTATATATTTCATAGGACCTTCTGGGTTTACTGCAGTTCTTCTCAAATTATTACTTCAAGCATATTTTCACAAAAAGATACTTTTAAGTCATGTGTGCATGAATAACTTGAACAGGCCATTTTTATTTACGTGATATTTTTGCCAATATGTACACTTTTGGATGCTTAATACATGTATTAGATTAGTTAAAATTAAAATATAGCTGACCACATGCTTTTATCTGTTTCCTAAATTGATGGTGAGGCATGAAGCAACTGGAAATCTACTGCATTGCTAGTAGCAATGCAAAATGGTAAAAACACTTGCGAAAAAATTTTGGAAGCTTTTTAAAAGTTAAGCATTCATTCACCATATGACTCAGACATCCCACTCCGACTTACCAAAGTTAAATAAAATATATCCAAAGATTTATAAATTTTAAAAGGTACTTAAAAGGTTTCTTGTAATAGCACTGAACTAAAAATAATTCAAATGTTCATCAACAAATTAATGGATAAACAAATTAGACTATAAGAATTTAATAAAATACTACTAAGCAATAAAATTATCTGAAATGCTGATCTGTGCAAAAACACAATAAATTTTAAGAAAATGATGTAAATATTAAATAGCTAGGCTGAAGAAAAGAGTATATAGAATTAGAGCAATTGATACAACATAAAGAAAATGGAAGTAAATCAAGTGCAGCAAAAATCAGATCAGCAGCTTCCTGAGAACGATAAGTATAGGACAGATGTTTATCATAGGGGCCAAAATAAAACTTTTGGGATGATGGAAATGTCATTTTCTAGATCATGGGTATGATCTCAGGATGCATTAATTTGTTAAAATGTACCCAATTATGCAGTTTAAGTACATAGAGATTATTGTATTTTTTTTACCTTTTTTATTGCATTTTAGGTTTTGGGATACATGTACAGAACATGCAAGATAGTTGCATAGGTACACACATGGCAGTGTGATTTGGTGTCTTCCTCCCCTTCACCCACATCTGGCATTTCTCCCCATGCTATCCCTCCCCAGCTCCCCCACCCCACTGTACCTCCCCTATTCCCCCCAATAGACCCCAGTGTGTAATGCTCCCCTCCCTGTGTCCATGTATTCTCATTGTTCATCACCCGCCTATGAGTGAGAAAATGCAGTATTTCATTTTCTGTTCTTGTGTCAGTTTGCTGAGAATGATGTTCTCCAGATTCATCCATGTCCCTACAAAGGACACAAACTCATCATTTTTGATTGCTGCATAATATTCCATGGTGTATATGTGCCACATTTTCCCAGTCCAGTCTATCATGGATAGGCATTTGGGTTGGTTCCAGGTCTTTGCTATTGTAAACAGTGCTGCAATGAACATTCGTGTGGATGTGTACTTATAAGAGAACGATTTATAGTCCTTTGGATATATACCCAGTAATGGGATTGCTGGGTCAAATGGAATTTCTATTTCTAGGTCCTTAAGGAATCGCCATACTGTCTTCCACAATGGTTGAACTAATTTACACTCCCACCAACAGTGTAAAAGTGTTCCTATTTCTCCACATCCTCTCCAGCATCTGTTGTCTCCATATTTTTTAATGATCAACATTCTAACTGGCGTGAAGTGGTATCTCAATGTAGTTTTAATTTGCATTTCTCTGATGACCAGTGATGATGAGCATTTTTTTCATGTTTGTTGAAACATATATATGTCTTCTTTTGTAAAGTGTCTGTTCATATCCTTTGTTCATGTATGTATTCTTTTGTAAAGTGTCTGTTCATATCCTTTGCCCATTTTTGAATGAGCTTGTTTGTTTTTTTCTTGTAAATCTGTTTGAGTTCTTTGTAAATTCTGGATATCAGCCCTTTGTCAGATGGGTAAACTACAAACTTTTCTTCCCATTCTGTTGGTTGCTGATTCACTCTAGTGACTGATTCTTTTGCCGTGCATAAGCTGTGGAGTTTGATTAGGTCCCATTTGTCTATTTTGGCTTTTGCTGCCAATGCTTTTGGTATTTTGGTCATGAAGTCCTTGCCTACTCCTATACACTGAATGGTTTTGCCTAGATTTTCTCCTAGGTTTTTTATGGTATTAGGTCTTATGTTTAAGTCTTTAATCCATGTGGAGTTAATTTTAGGGTAAGGTGTCAGGAAGGTGTCCAGTTTCTGCTTTCTGGATGTGGCTAGCCAGTTTTCCCAACACCATTTATTAAACAGGGAATCCTTTCCCCATTGCTTGTTTTTGTCAGGTTTATCAAAGATTGTATGGTAGTAGGTATGCTGTGTTGCCTCCGATGCCTCTATTCTGTTCCATTGGTCTACATCTCTGTTTTGGTACCAGTACCATGCTGTTTGGGTTACTGTAGCCTTGTAGTATAGTTTGAAGTCCGGTAGTGTGATGCCTCCTGCTGTGTTATTTTTGCTTAGAATTGACCTGGCTATGCAGGCTCTATTTTGGTTCTATATGAAGTTTAAGGCGGTTTTTCCTAGTTGAAGAAAGTGAATGATAGCTTGATGGGGATAGCGTTGATTCTGTAAA
>CM052650.1:103695693-103714010 GCA_028533165.1 Leontopithecus rosalia
TTCTTGATTTGGCTCGCTTTCAGTCTGTTATTGGTGTATAGGAATGCTTGTGATTTTTACACATTGATTGTATATCCTGAGACTTTGCTAAAGTTGCTTACCAGTTTCAGGAGTTTTTGGGCTGAGACGATGGAGTCTTCTAGATATACTATCATGTTGTCTGCAAATAGAGACAATTCGGCTTCCTCCTTTCCTATTTGAATACCCTTTATTTCTTTTTCTTGCCCTATTGCTCTGGCTAGAACTTCCAGTACTATATTGAATAGGAGTGGTGAGAGAGGGCATCCTTGTCTAGTGCCAGATTTCAAAGGGAATGCTTTCAGTTTTTGCCCATTCAGTATGATGTTGGCTGTTTGTTTGTCATAAATAGCTTTTATTATTTTGAGATATGTTCCATCAATACCGAGTTTATTGAGGGTTTTTAGCACAAAGGGCTGTTGAATTTTGTCAAAGGTCTTCTCTGCATCAATTGAGATATTCATGTGGTTTTTGTTTTTAGTTCTGTTTATGTGGTGAATTACATTTATAGACTTGTGTATGTTGAACCAGCCTTGCATCCCTGGGATGAATCCGACTTGATCATGGTGGATAAGCTTTTTGATGGAAACACCATAAAGTTATAATTATTGAAAACGCTAAAAGGCAATGTCAATTTATGTCAAGTCTTTTAAGTATTTATTCTATTATTATTTTATTTACAATGTTGCAATTGAAAAGTTTGGTGTTCTTTTGACTCTTGTTCCTTTTTAATTTAACCGCTGGTTCAAAAATGATTTTAGAATAGTTGTCTTTGATGTGATCACATTTAATTGATATATACCTATGTTTATATTTCTAGGTATTTTTTGTCAACTTGATTTCTTTGACCTGAATTTCTGCATTTCCTACTCACTAATGTTGATGCTTTACAGTGATGCATTTTTTACTTAATTTTATTATCATTATTGTTTTAAATTATCTGATTACACTGTTAATCTCAACTTTTAGTTCCCAAAATATGTTCAAAATCTGTGCATGATGACCCCATGATATATGACCCTGTTGGTAGATTCTATTAACTTGATTTTAAACATAGTATCTTATCTCCTTTGTTAGTATTAATTTTTGTTTAAATGCCTATTACTTTATATGAAAATATTAAAAATTCTTTGAGGCCTAGAATGATACTATATTCCTCTTGAGAGGATATATAGTTTCTTTGTCAACATCTAGGTATAGTAACAATCTCAAAACAACATAATACAATTTCAGAGATTTATATATTTTGGCCTTGTCTGGACCCATGTAGTTCCACTTCACCCCTGGTGCTTACATTGCCTTTTGGAGTCCTTATTCAAAGGATGACTTTAACCACAAAAGCCATTCTTGATTGACTATAGAATCTTTTTTTTCTTTCTTTCTCTCTCCAGAAAGTTATGAAAAGTAACGATTTTTTGCTTGGTTTCTCAGTCACTCAGCTGATTGTTCTGAATTGGCAGACATGTTTGGGTAAAAAATGATTTCAAACATATAGCTTACATGTCTTCTTTTTCTCTTAGATTTAGATTAGATATGTTTATTTCTTCTTTTCTTCTTTTCTTCTTTTCTTTTATTCACCATGGAAGAGTTGATGAAAATTTTCTAGCTCACTGGTACCAAAAATAAAATCTCCCAGAGTGGATAATGTTTCACTATTATTTATATTTGACTAAATGTATAAACTAAAACAGTATATCAAAAATAATATTAAAAACATAAAAGCTAGAGGGTACAAAATGCAGTTTATTTTTAAAATATAATTAAAATAAATATTTAGTTTTAATAAAATGAAAAATTCTGGACTGTAAAAATAACATCATTTTTCTTTGTGGAATTCATATGACAGTTTTATACATTTGACTAAGGTCAGTTAAATTACTCTTAGTTTTGATGTTCCCTGCTGGTGAAGATACCAGTAAATTACCACATTTTTTTCTGATACTAAGGTAAACATACCCTCACTACACCGCTTGCCAAGTGTCGTAAAAACAATGTGTGCCCAAGGCACTTTTCAAAATTCCTTCTAGTATTTAGTTGTATCCTTATACGTGTTAAATTTAAAAGTTTGCTGTAAAATTTTTAGAAGATTTTAACATGTTAGCTTTAAAATGATTTAAGTATAAATTTAACCGTATTTTTGAAAATATAAAAATCTATATGTACAAGACTATACTTTTAAACACTTAGATATTTATTGATTTTTACTTAAATTTTTTTTGATATTTTGGAGTCAATCTTTTTTTCCTATAAGCCTCAAATAATTTTATTTCAATGGTTAAAAAAATAGAAATTCCTTTAAAATAAATAGGAATATCTTTTCTTAATTTTAATATAATTGTTATAGCTTTAAATGTCCTTACACAGAAAAATGACTGAAGAAAAAGAAAATCTGTCATAAAATGTATATCTCATATGTTATTTCACAAGTGGAATAGTTCAATCACTCAATGGCATGTTTCAAACAGTTCTTTGCCATTTCAGCTGAGTCATAGAGAGCTTTTGTTAAAATATTTCAGAATTTTTTTTTAATTAATGACATATTGACAGCAATTATACACCTCTTTTAAAAGCCCTAATGAGAACAGACATTTTTAAGAAGCACTTGAACACAAACTATATCACTTGGTCATTGATTCTAATAAATCATATCAGGATTGACTCATACCATTTGATAGTTGGAATTCATAGAAGACACGCCTAATGGAAGTAGAAAAAAAAAGTGTTTAACAACTTAAGCAAAATTTTAAGTGAAACTATTTACAAATATCATTTTTCCTTTTTTTTTTTCTTTTTGAGACAGAGTCTCACTCTGTCGCCAGGCGCCAGGCTGGAGTGCAGAGGCACAATCTCAGCTCGCTGCAACCTCCACCTCCTGGGTTCAAACAGTTCTCCTGCCTTAGCCCCCCGAGTGGCTGGGACTACGGGCATGAGCAACCCCGTCCAGCTAATTTTTATATTTTTAATAAAGATGGGGTTTCCCCATGTTGGCAAGGAGTGTCTCAATCTCTTGACCTCGTAATCTGCCCGCCTCGGCCTCTCAAAGTGCTGGGATTGCAGGTGTGAGCCACTACGCCCGGCCCACTTTTCCATTGAAACAAGTTTCAAGGATAGAAACAATTAATGTTACATGCCTATTAATTTGCTTTTTGTACCAACAAGTGTAACAGCGTAAATGGTGATGGTGTTGATAACACAATATCTGAATTTGATTTTTTCCTTACATTTGTGAATGACATCATGATATTTACATATTTGATATTATAAAATAATGAACCACATGTGTTACTGTTTTATTGTATAACTAAGTTACTCAAATGTATCAGGGGAAAGACTATCTTAAGAAATTTATTTCTCCAAAGTGTAAGCATTTTTATTCATATGTACATTTGCAAATGCATGTGCTCACACACATACTTCCATGTAACTTTATTTCTGCTAAGGTTTATTAAATTTTGAAAGATAATATATGTTTATAAGAAATTTCTACATTTTTTGTCAAAAAGTATTTTTAATTTTAAGGCAAATTAGTTTTTCCAAATTAAAGATATATTTTACACCTTTTTTAAACACAGTAATATATGATATCCACTACATTGTGGAGCCATTAAAAATCAAAGAAAATCATATTTTAACCAAAGATTATATTTAAACCACAAAGTAATGTAACCTAACTACATAGAACTGTGTTAATTATGATTTTGCAATGGGTTTTTAAATTTTTGAAATTAAATTTAAACTCTTTGTACAAGTTTTGTATTCCAATTGTGGCAATTTGCATGTGCTCTTGTATCCTTGCCAATTCTAAAAAAAAAAAACTACCTATTTAAAAGTAAAATATTAATTTTTATTTACTTATGAATAAATTTTCAATCATGAATAACTTTTTATTGTAGAAAATTTTATAAGAAAGTTTTGGAATCCTCATAAACACATAAATTGAAGTTTTAAAACAGTTATGTGAAGATTCTTAAGCAAATAACATATATATTCAAAACATAGA
Source organism: Leontopithecus rosalia (assembly GCA_028533165.1). NCBI lineage: Eukaryota > Metazoa > Chordata > Mammalia > Primates > Cebidae > Leontopithecus > Leontopithecus rosalia. The sequence goes on from CM052650.1 coordinate 103,699,712, forward strand.
TTTTTTTTTTTTTTGAGACAGAGTTTCACTCTGTTGCCCAGGCTGGAGTGCAGTGGCACAATCTCAGCTCATTGCAACCTCCACCTCCCAGGTTCAACGAACCCTCCTGCCTCAGCCTTTCTAGTAGCTGAAATTACAGGCATGTGCCACCATGCCTGGCTAGTTTTTGTACTTTTAGTAGAGATAGGGTCTTGCCATGTTAGCCAGGCTGGTCTGGAACTCCTGACCTTGGATGATCCACCTGCCTTGATCTTCCAAAGTGCTGGAATTATAGGCGTGAGCCATCACTCCTCTCTAAACATGAATATTTAGGATTAAAAGTCATTTTAGAGCTGGGCAACATGGCATGTACATATAATCCCAGGTACTTGTGAAATGGGAGGATTGCTTGAGTCCAGGATCAAGTACATCCAGGATAACATAGTGAGATCTTATCTCCGGAAAAAAAATCATTTTACTATAAATTAGTTAGCTATTTGCTTATTCTATATTTATTTATGTTATATAAATGCATATATCCAAATGCTATATCCAAATGCAAAAAAAACTTACTAAATTATGTAATATTTTATTCACAAAAGCTTACTAATTTCTTCTTCAGCAGATGAATTGCCACAGTGAAGAACAATTTTTTCTGTACAGTCTATCTTACTGAGTTAGGTATGTATTATTGCTACTAATTTCATATCTATAGTACTCCAAAATATGCAATAAATTATATAGATTTCATGTTGCCTAACATGGACAGTAAAATAATCAGTCACTCACCTAACCTAATTAACCCTGGAAAATCTCCAAAATGGCTCTGGCATAAACTAAAAATAATTTCAGATCACTTAATCCTTTATAAGTTGAAAAATACTTGCAGGATTTAAGGAATGTAGCTTTCAAAGAAAAATAATCAAATCTATCTATTTTGTTGGTTTGATGTAATTTTTCACTGACACTGATAATTTAAAAAAATGACACCAGTGTGACTTGGAAATCAATGCCAGTGAACTATTTTATTTAAAATTTAACCTTCATCTCCTCTAGATTTTCAAAGGTTTAATACCTATGTTGCCATTTTATCTTATTCTACTAATATAGTCAAACATTAAAAGGCAAATTAAAGCAACTGAGTGGTGTCTTCAAACATTCTCAAACAGAGGTTTCTTGATGAAGGAAAGCAGAATGTTTTACACTAGAATAGAGTTTTATGTAATTGTTTTTATTAAAATAGAATTGCAGGTGAAAATGTTAACAAATCCTTATAATAATTACTTACATTTGTTTAATGCTTTATGATTTTCACTGTACTATGACATGTGAGTGAATAAATTTGCTGACTATTCAGCAAAAGAACTCATTTGGATCGCCGTACTTTTCCCACATTCAGGGCACTAATATTAAATTCTCTATATAAGGAAGTTCAGTCTAATAGTCCATATTATACTAGAACTCTTGCAAAGGCAATAAATGTATCCTAGATTTTACTGCACACAAGTAAGAGCCAAAGCCAATAAGAAAATACGTTTTCTGTTTAATCTTTGACATACCTTAACAAGATCAAGTTCCACTCTTTAAATATGTAAATTTAATGCAGATTATATAAAAGGTTTGATTATCATTCTTCCTATTACTTACTATTTAAGGAGTACGTAGTATATGCTAAAAACTCTATATATTATCTTTCATTTCCAGAACATAGCAGAAAGCAGGTATCGCAACTTGTTTCATACAGGTGAGGAACTTGAAAAGAGTATGTGTTCCAAGTTACAGGAAGAGTGAATGGATGAACTGGGATTTGTATGAAAATTGACCAGCCACTTAGCCCACAATATTTCTACTAAAACAATCTGTGTCTCAATTATTTCCACATTATTTATTTTACTTATGACTCTTCTGATGATAGACAAAGCAGTTACAAGACACAATTCTTATTTATTTATTTATTTATTTATTTATTTTGAGGTGGAGTTTTGCTCTTGTTACCCAGGCTGGAGTGCAATGGTGCGATCTCGGCTCACTGCAACCTCCGCCACCTGGGTTCAGGCAATTCTCCTGCCTCAGCCTCCCTAGTAGCTGGGATTACAGGCACGTGCCACCATGTCCAACTAATTTTTTGTATTTTTAGTAGAGACAGGGTTTCACCATGTTGACCAGGATGGTCTCGATCTCTTGACCTTGTGATCCACCTGCCTCGGCCTCCCAAAGTGCTGAGATTATAGGCGTGAACCACCACGCCTGGCCAACAATTTTTATTTTTATAGTACTTTGCAGACAGATATGTGGTTGAGAATGTTGCCCTTTAAGGGTCAGTATTCCATGATCCAAGAGGCAAAGCAAAATTTCTTAATAAAGAAAAAAAATTATTTACTGTTAAATAAATGAAGTTCACAGGTAGGTGCTGTTTAAAAATACAACACATATTTTGGTAAATGCTGTGTCTTTAAGCATATCAATTAATTTTGTTCCTGACCATCTTAAAAATTATATGTATTCTGTAATTAAAGAGCATATTATAAACACAATATTAAAAGCAATCTTAGTCTATTTTTGTTGCTCTAACAGAATACCAATGACTTTGTAATTTACATAGAAAGTAAGTTAATTTTTAATTATTTTTATTTTTATTTTTTTGAGACAGAGTTTTGCTGTCACCCAGGCTGGAGTGCAATGGCACAATCTTGCCTCACTGTAACCTCTGCTTCCTGGGCTCAAGTGATTATCCTGCCTCAGCCTCCTGAGTCACTGGGATTACAGATGCCCTCCACCACACTGGGTCAAATTTTTGTATTTTTAGTAGAGATAAGGTTTCACCATGTTGGGCAAGCAGACTGGAACTCCTGACCTCAGGCGATCCATCTGTCTTTGCTTCTTGACATGTTAGGATTACAGGTGTGAGCCACCGTGCCTGGCCAGAAAGTATGTTTATTTAGCTCATGTTCTGGGGTCTGGGAAACCATTGGCATGGCACTGGTCTCAGGTATGGGACATCTTGCTGCTTTATAACATACAGTGGGCATCTTATGGTGAGAGGACAAGAGCATGGTAGCTCAGTCTCTCTCCCTCTTCTTGTATAAACACCAGTCCTATCATGGGGTCCTCACTCTGACAATCTTAACTGTTCCTAATTACCTCCTGAAGGCCTCAACTCCAAATGTCATCAATATATAAATTGGGGGATTAACTTTCCAACACATGATATTTGGAAGACACATTCATATCATAGAAAAGACATTGCATTCCATATATTTTCTCTACCAATTCCACTTGCCTCAAAAGCTCCATTGAATGCTTGCCATATCCAAACACATGCATTGCTTTAAGAGCCAGCACAACAAGTAATATACAAGTAGGGTCTGTAGTTTTGAAATACAATTATCAAAACATTGACTTACCAGGAGATGAATGATAAGACTGAATAAATTAATATTAGGTTGGTTCAAAAGTGACTGTTTTTTTGCCATGAAAAGTAATGGTAAAACCTTCAATTATGTTTGTACCAAGTTAAATAGCTTAATTTTTATTTTTGTCAATATTTGGATATTTGAGCTATCACCCATGTACCAGGCAAGAGAGTTATTTAACTTTTGTACAGCATGTTTCAATATGCTCAAAGTACTGGGAGATAATGTGGGCTTGTGTGGTTTATTAAATCTAGGCATATGTTATAATATTTTACACATCTTATGGCCCAACTTAAAAAGGTAGTCTTTGAGTCTGTTTGTTTTCAGCTACATATCATTTGAGTTTCTAATGTTTTTAAGATTTTTAATTGGTGCCTAACATTTAATAATTAAGAGATTTAACACAAAAATGTGAATTTTCTGATTTTCTTTGAACATTCAGAAATTATATACTTAAGGCTCTACATTTTGGCAGGGTAAAAACTGGCTGGAAAAGAATAGCTTATTCTGCCTTTATATGGAGACCCAGTTCTCCACAGACCTCACCACTCTCTATCATTTTTATTTCACTTCCCTAATTATTTATACTATATCGTGTGAAGGAAAAGGCACTTGAGTTTGGGATTCTTAAAGCAGAGAAGGGGGAATACATTAATTCTAGACTGATAGTTCCTCTGTACCTACAACAAAAAAACTGAAAAGTCAATTCAAAATGACACAATTAATTTCCAGTAATTTAACTGGACACCAGGAAATTCCAAGGCTGTATTGAAATGCTTTACGCTCCAGTACTATTTGTGGTACTTGTATTGTCTAGCATACATAAAATTGCCAGGCTTGCAAAGGTGCAGAAAATTATAATCAATATCAGGAACAAAATCAGTTAATTAAATCATATTCCAAAATTAAAGATATGACAAAATTAAAACAGGAAAATTAAGCAGCTATTATAAATGTGCACCATATGTTCAATAAGGTAAAGGACAACCTCAATATTATGTGTGAAAATTAAAAAATTACAATTCCAAGTGGAATTTCTAGACGTAAAAATGAAATATCCTAAGAAAAAACTAAGCTACAATTTAAAGAAAAATAAAAAGTAAACAATAGAGAAAATAAGTAGACTTGTAGATTCAGTAAGAATCAAGATGAGTAGCAAAAATGAAAGACACGGCAAACATAATTAAACACTAAAAAAGGAACAACAGAAGACCGTTGACTCTCAAATCAAAGCCAAAATAATCCAACAAAATTTTATTTGAAACATTAGAATGAGAGGAGAGAGAAGAGGGACACAGGACACGAATGAACCTGGATTTAAATCTTTCTTATTAAATTTGTTGACACTTGCTTTATGGTTGAGAGCGTAGTCTATCGTGGTAAATGTCCTATACGCATTTGAAAATAAAAATTGCTCTTCAAGAGGGTTAGTGTTGGTTATAAATATCAACTAGTATCAGCTTGCCTTTTTTGTTTTCTTCAAGTATTTACAGAGGTATGTTGACATTTTCAATGAATAATTGTTAATTTTTTAAAAATTGATCTCTTATTTCTGAAGAATTTGTACTTCATGTATTTAAATATTTAATTTTAGGTAAAGACAAATATATGATTATTAATTTATCTTAAATAGTTCTTTATTAAATTGAAATGTCTCTCTTTAATAATTAATAATCTTATACATTTTGAAATCTATTTTCAATAACAATACTAAATCCACTGCAGCTTTTCATTAATTCATGTTGGCATTGTCAACATTTTCATTATTTTATTTTTATTCTATGTCTTCATATTTTAGGGAGCATAAGATTTACTCTTTCTAAAATCAAAACAAATTATTTTATTTTTATTTAGTGTGTTTGAATGAATTTAAATTTAATGTAATTATATATTCACAATTAATGGTAATTGCATCAGATTATTTCTTTCCTATTTGTCCAGTTTTGAAATAAAAAATGAGCTGAGCAAAGCATTTGGTATTTGAAAATGCATGTGCTTTCTGACAACAGACAATTCATTGTTATTCAAATGCCACATCTATTTTTTAAATTTATATTACTATTTTTTTATTTCTTTTGACAGACCTCAGGATGAAATGCTTATGTGTAACAGCAACATAAAAATATCTGGAATTGAATTTAAAGAAAAAGTTTTAAACACAAAGAAAATGCAATGAACTATCTTTAAAATTTAACTTTAGTAAAATAACAAAGGTGATGTTCCCAGGTTTTTCATAATTTTCCATTCTATGGTCCTTTCCTGACAGTCCTGCTTTCAATTATAATTTTGTATTTTTTTTGTACAAGCCAATTAATTGTTACATGACAATCTCTTTTCTATCACAAGTGACCAAGCTTCTGAGAGATGGAAAAAATGATAATGGAATAATTAGAAATTAGACCATATAAATGGAATTATTTTCTAACTTCAAGATTTACTAACAATTTTTGACAGTGTTCATATCTAAATGGCTCTTGGAATGTCTGACCAAACATGTTCCCTTCTCTGCAAAATTTTCATCTCCCATGTTCACATTATCACTTCTGAGACAGTTGACTTTCATAACCCTTACATGTGTGAGAAACAAGCCATATGCACTTTCCTACAATAACATCCTCCACGCAAGCCACAAATAAAGGATCAAGGGTAGGTAAATTACAGATTACCTAATACAACCAAATAGAAATCCTCTCAGAAAAATTAAAAGTTTCCACATGAAGGAAGTTCATTCATGCGTTGATTGACAGGCATTTGGGTTGGTTCCACAATTTTGCCATTGTGAATTACAGTAGCTAAGCTATGAGGATGCAAAGGTATAAGAATGATAATATGGACTTTGGGGACTTAGGGGAGGGAGGTGGTGGGGCGAGGGATGAAAGACTACAAATATGCTGCAGTGTATATTGCTCAGGTGATCTGTGCACCAAAATCTCATAAATCACCACTAAAGAACTTACCAATGTAACCAAGTACCACCTGCACCCCAATAACTTATGGGAAAAAAATACAATCAACTTAAATTATTTAGAACTAAGGTTTAAGGTTATTTAGATACAGTTACATGGTGTCTATGTCGAAGTCAAATTTTGAAGCCCTATTTATTCAAAAGAGTACACACTAGAAAATCTGGATTTAAAAAATGAGAAAAATAATTATTCTGAAGGAAACAAGATACTAAAAAATGAAACTTAGTTTTTCTGGTAGTTTTTAGTTTCTTTTGTTGTTAAGTCTTCTATGGCATTTGAGTTTAAAGAAATTTGCCAATTTATTTGTAATAAATTCCCGTTTACTAAAGCTAGTTCAGACTTGTTTCTCTTTTTATTAAGAAATTATTTAGAAAAAAAATTAAATATTTTATATTTATTTTCAAAAAACTTTTTTGGCCTTTTGATGTTTCCCGTATTTTAAGCTTTGAGCATTTTAAGACTATTCTGTTTGCTTACTGCTAAATAATTAGTTCCATTTCCTAGCCTTGAGAAAGTCACTAGGGAACAGCATGTTTGAAAGTTAAGAAGATTAAAATCTTCCCTTACTTGAAGCTATAAAATATATATATAATATATATACGTATATATATAATATATATATATACGTATATATATTATATATATACGTATATATATATATTATATATATATATCTTGAAGCTACATAACCTTCAAAAAGTTTAATCTGATAAAGTGTTATATTAAGAACATTCTCCAATTCCCAACCTTATATTCTGTTTAGTGTGAAGGCATGAACAAAATATGCAATACTGTTTTGCTTTTTATTACAAAATTGTCCTTGGAAACATTATTTTAACACAATACTTTAAAATTTAAATCTCAGTGAGTAATAGGTCCTGTAAAAAGAAACATTTAGATTTCATATGTTATAATTATAATAATGTTCCTTGCTTAATTATGTTACATTGTTAATAAATAATGATAATAATGATAATATTTTTTTATTTTTAAATAACAGAAATTTATTTCTCACAGTTCTGAAGGCTGAGAAGTCCAAGATCAAGGTATCAGCAGATTTGGTGTCTGGTACTTGCTCTCTCCTTCCAAGATGATGCCTTGTTGTTGAATCCTCTGTGCTGCTGTTGCTGCAGGGGCTGGCCTGCGTGGGCAGTGGGGGCTGCCCATCACTCAGCTGCTTCACTCGTTTGCAATGGGATTTGCCGTTGGAATGCACCTGAGACTGGGCTGCAGAGTTCAGCTGGATGTTGCACACTTCACAGAAGGAGAACAGAATTTTCTTTTTCTCTTTGCTCGACTGGTCCTCAGGCCTGTCACTCTATCCCCTTTTCTTCACAGACCTGTAGATAATTTGCCATATTCATGATTCCATCTTCCAGATGGTTGTCAGGGCTTAAGGAGTACCTCATGCATTGGGTTGTGTTCTAAAATTCACAACTATTTACTTCTAAAAAGTATGCAGGCTCGCAAAATATCTTTGTTGAAGTAGTGAAATTAGATAAGTTCTTCTCTTACTGCACATTTAAAGGTAAAATAAAACATGTGACTCTCTTGGCTTCATTAGTCTAAACTCAAGTAAATAGTTTTAAAAGCTTTCTTTTGCTTTATGAATATCTCACAATTCTTATGGTTGATATTCTATAACATTATTAGTTATTTTATTTTACTTTAAAAAGAAAATATATTTTTTAATTATATACATTTCCTAAAAATAATTTTGTAGCAAAGACAGCAAATTTTTTTCATAGAAAAATTTGTGCAAACTCTGACATTTTATTGTATTTAAACTGTGCATACACTGTTAACTGAAGTAAAGCAATCTTTTATTTGTAGGTTATGGTGTCTAAATAATCTTTCCAGATAATTGAGTTTTTGATTTCAATATATTTACTTATTGAATAAAACTTGTTTCTTATTTCTACTTTAAGGATACAGATGCAAAATTAATTGAGAAATGGGCCTTTATAGAAAATAGACCACATGCTAAGCAGAATGCTGTGTAGTTAATTATGCAATTTTAAAATTGCTTTTTCTTTTCTTTTCCTCCCACTCACTCTCACCCAGACAGCAGCTCACTGAGTCTCCCAGGCTGGAGTGCAGTGGTGCAATCGCCACTCACTGCAGCCCCAACTTCCCGAGTTCAAGAGATTCTTCTAAGTCAGGCCTCAAGTAGCTGAGACTATACTCGCCCATAACCCCTGGTTAAATTTTGTATATTTTGTAGAGATAGGAGTTTTGCTGTATTGCCAAGGCTGGTTTTGAACTCCTGGGTTCAAGGGGATCTGTGCACCTCAGCATCCCAAAGTGCTGGAATTACAAGCATGAGTCACCAATCCTAGCCTAATATTTTTAATTTATTTTAAATTTTTTCTGTAGAGATGGGGTTTCCCCATGTTGCCAGGCTGGTAAGTCTCTTTTAATCATGCAAATAATTGTAATAGAAATGTTTAAAGATGAATTGCCTAAAATGAAGTGAGTTTTCTCAAGTACACAACCAGCATGTCTTGAATAGATTTTTAATTCATATTTTTATTTCATTTAATACATACACTTGCCATTAGGCTTTTTCTCATGAACTAATTAAAAAGTTCCCTTTGTTTTCAATAATATTTGGATTTTCTAGCTCCTAAACCAGTCAATTATTTGAGCTTAATATTGGTGTCAATTACAATAATAAATTATTTGGTAAATATATTAGACTCTTAAGGAAAACCTTTTGGGGAACCTACCTATTTTTGTCATCCCACCTGTGTGGTGAGTTACAAATAAGTTAGCTATGTTCAAACCCCAAAATGGCACCCTTTCTTCTTTTTCTCTGTCCTTTTGCTATTGTGTTGTCTTCAAGATTCACTTTTTAATTTTTCCAATGTGACTTTTACTATTGTTTTATTCTCATTTTCCCCCCACATTTATTTTTCAAAACTATGGTAACTTCCAGCTTTATCCAGTGATCATGCAGCACTATGAACCTACTTCTATTGTCCCCTATTTCCATGAGGTTTATAGAATTTTCCTGGAGCTGAGTCACTCAATTTGGTAATAAGCCTTGCAACATTCCAAGTCAATCTCCTATTTAACGCCCTAAATTTTATTAATGCTTCTGCCACCTCATTTGTTAAATATGTTTTTATTTATTCAACTTGTTTATTTAATTAAAATTAAAGTAGATAATGGGTATAAAATGCCCTTCATAACTCCATCTAAATAATAACTCTAGTTCTTTGCCTTGATGCATGTTTATGCATGTATTTGCTGGTCCCTTCATATTGTGCACATAACTGTATATAATTCTTCCCAACATTGGAAAGTTTAATATTGTGTGGGGAACAGCCCCGTGTGAGGCCCCCAGAAATTGGGCTACACTATACGGTGGGCTTGAGCCCAGACACAGAGTCTTCAGTTGAAAGGAAGTCGAGCTATGGGAAAGCAGGAATGGAAAGAGAGTCTAAGTTAAAGATAAACATGTGCGGACAATCACCAGGTGGTCATGAGGTCATAAGATGCATTGTGTCTTTTAATTTAGTTCTTTCTCAGTAAACATGTGACTATCTTCTAAGAAAGTAATAAGAAGTATTATGTCCTTTAATTTAGTTCTTTCTCAGTAAACATGTGATTCTTTTCCTGAAAGTAATGACTAACTTCTTACTAAGATAACGAGTCACCTGCTTAATTTAATTGTCTAGCTGACCTTTCCATTGTATCAGATAATGAGACCCACCTGCTTGGTTCCATTGTCTATCTGATCTTTTCTTTGTACACCTTTGATGATGTTGTAAATTGTTTTTCTACTTTAAGACTTTCTGTCCCCCTTGTCTCATGGAATTATGATGTATGCAAACACCCAAAAATGTATATAAACTGATCCTGAGCACAATAAAGTTGTTGGTGAAGCATTGCTTCTCAACCCTCCAGACCCCATCTATCTGTCATCTTTTACCTTCTGTGCAACCCCCATCCAGGTTGGAACCCTCTTGCTGGACAAGAGTTTCCTGGCAGTCGTGCCCCCAATAATATTGTGTCATGCATGTCAAGATGACAAATACCATCTTCATAAGATCTTAAATACAATGGGACTCATGATTTAATATTTCCCAGTAAAAGCAAAGGTGAAAAATTTGTAATTATCTATGAAAAATTTTTATAAGAAATATTTACTTTTGTCTTGATTATACATAATTGTATCATTTCCTTGCAAAGCACCAAAGTTGACCTTGCAACTCGATGACAAGGTAGTGTTGAAAGCAACTTAATTTATAGTAAGTGACAGCCAAGATTTTATATGTCTTACTAACATTTTTAAATATAATGAAGAAAGCATAAATGCCTTCAAATATTCTCAGCATTCTCAGTCTCTTAAGTTGACTCTAGGAGCTGGAAAAAGAAAAATGTATTATGAATTTTTAACACTTAAATCACAGACAAATTTGGTCCTCAAAATAACCCATCTGGTACAGTTTAATGACACATAATGGTGAAAATGTCATCAAGTTTTGCATTTCAGTAATTTCACTGAGATTTTGGTAGAAAACTGTATAGCATATATTGTTTTATACTCATTCAATGTCTAATTTAAAGTCTTACAGTATAGGGGAGAAGATTCAAAATGGTGCTGTAGGAGCAGCTCAGGATTGCAGCTCCCAGTGAAAGCACAGAGGGTCAGTGGATGCCCCATTTCCAGACAGATCTTTATTGCCCACAGACTAGGAGATTCCCAGGCAGAGAAGCCCCACGGGTCTCCAGCAAGGCTGTTTCGGCTGGCGTGTGGCTGTTTCGGCCAGAGTGGCTGTTTCGGTTCTTCGTACAAAATACACTGGTGTGGTTGCCCTGTTAAACTGGCAATTGGAGATCCAGGAAGGCAGATTAGCCCATTCATCTGATTAAATGGGACTGAAACATAGAGTCAGGCCAGGAGATTCCCAGGCAGTGATGTTGTTTCAGCCAGCACAGTGGGTCACCACACGGGAAATCACACAGCTCCCAGCGCCCTTTCAGCAGGCGACTGGAACACCTGGGAGAATCAACCATTCAACTTAAAAAAAAAAAAGGGTTCTGAGGCAGAGAGCCAGGTGATCAGGCTCAGTGGGTCCCAAGCACACAAAAACAAACAAACAAACAAAAACAGCAATTGGAAACGCTCGGGGTTGAGAGTTTCACAGCAAGCACAGTTAAACCCAGGATGCTCCAGCTCTGTTGGGGGAGGGGCGTCCGCCATTACTGAGGCACTCCACCAGTACGGAGGTAGTCTGCCATTGCTGATGCAGCCTGCTATTGCCGAGGCAACCCACCATAACAGAGAGAGTCCACCATCACAGAGGCAGGCCACCATTGTGGATGCAGTTCTAAACACACCCATATAAACAGGACTGCAGGGAAATACCCACAGCAGCAGGGAGGAGCCCACAGCAGCAGGGAAGACCCCACAGCAGATCAGCAAAGCCTCTGCAGGCAAACAGTGACTAGGCTGCCTCCTTGCTAGGCAGGACAGCCCTGAAAAAAAAAGTCAGCAGTGCAATGGATACTCATATATAAAGCCCTAACTCCCTGGGACAGAGCACCTAGGGGGAAAAAAAGGGGGTTTATGAGTTCTGCTGCAGCAGACTTAAACGTACCTGCTTAGCAGCTCTAAATGAACAACAGAGCTCACAGCTCAGCACTTGAGCTCCTATAAAGAACAGACTGTCTCCTCAAGCAGCTTCCTGACCCCCGTATATCCAAAGAGTCACCTCACAAAGGACTGATCAGACTGACATTTGGCTAGCATCATTCTGGGACAAAGAGAGCAGAAGAAACTGGTAGCAACCATTACTGTTCTGCAGCTGCTGCAGGTGATCCCCAGGCAAGCAGGGCCTAGAGTGGACCTCAGCAGTCCTACAGCAGAGGGGCCAGACTGTTAGAAGGAAAGCTAAGAAACAGAAATAACTTCATCATCAACAATCTGGACATCCACTCAGAGACCCAACCTGGAAATCAGCAACTATACAGACGACAGGTGGATAAATCCACAAAGATGGGAAGAAACCAGTGCAAAAAGGAGGAAATCACCCAAAATCAGAACACCTCACCTCCTACAAGGGATCACAACTTCTCACAAGCAAGGGATCACAACTTCTCACAAGCAAGGGAACAAAGCTGGATGGAGAATGAGTGTGATTAAATGACAGAATCAGACTTCAGAAGGTGGGTAATGAGAAACTTCCATGAGCTAAAGAACTGTTCTAACTTAATGCAAAGAAACTAAGAACCTTGAAAAAAGATTTGATGAAACTATTACAAGAATGGACAACTTAGAGAGGAATATGAGTGAATTGATGCAGCTGAAAAACACAAGACGAGAACTTCATGAAGCATGCACAAGTTTCAATAGACAAATTGACCAAGCAGAAGAAAGGATATCAGAGGTCGAAGATCAACTCAATGAAATAAAATAAGAAGGCAAGATTAGAGAAAAAAGTGCAAAAAGGAATCAACAAAGTCTCCAAGAAATGTGGGACTATGTGAAGAGACCTAATCTACATTTCATAAGTGTACCTGAATGTGACGAAGAGAATGAATCCAAGCTGAAAAATACTCTTCAAGATATTATCCAAGAAAACTTCCCCAACCTAGCAAGGCAGGCCAATATTCAAGTCCAGGAAATACAGAGAACACCACAAAGATATTTGGCAGGAATAGCAACCACAAGGCACATAATCATCAGATTCACCAGGGTTGAAATGAAGGAGAAAATGCTAAGGGCAGCCAGAGAGAAAGGTGGGGTTACCCACAAAGGGAAGCCAATCAGACTCACAGCAGATCTCTCAGCAGAAACCCTACAAGCCAGAAGAGAGTGGGGGCCAATATTGAACATTCTTAAAGAAAAGAACTTTCAACCCAGAATTTCATATCCAGCCAAACTAAGCTTCATAAGTGAAGGAAAAATAAAATCCTTTGCAAACAAGTAAGTACTCAGAGATTTTGTCACCACCAGACCTGATTTACAAGAGCTAGAGAAAGAGGCACTACACATAGAAAGGAACAACCAGTACCAGCCACTCCAAAAACATACCAAATGCTAAAGAGCATCAACAAAATAAAGAATCTGCATCAACTAATGGGCAAAACAGCCAGCTAGAATCAAAATGGCAACATCAAATTCACACATAACAATATTAACCCTAAATGTAAATGGGCTAAATGCACCAATCAAAAGACACAGACTGGCAAATTGGATATAAAGGCAAAACCCATCAGTGTGCTGTATCCAGGAAACCCATCTCACATGCAAGGATACACAAGGCTCAAAATAAAGGGATGGAGGAAAATTTACCAAGCAAATGAAGAGCAAAAAAAGCAGGAGTTGCAATTCTTGTCTCTGATAAAATAGACTTTAAAGCAACAAAGATCAAAAGAGTCAAAGAAGGACATTACATAATGGTAAAAGGATCAATACAACAAGAAGAGCTAATGATCCTAAATATATTTGGACCCAATACAGGAGAACCCAGATATATAAGGCAAGTTCTTTTTTTTATTTTTAATATTTTATTGCATTTTAGGTATTGGGGTATATGTGCAGAACATGCAAGATAGTTGCATAGGTACACACGTGGCAGTGTGCTTTGCTGCCTTCTGCCCCTTCTCCCATATTTGGCATTTCTCCCCATGCCATCCCTCCCCCGCTCCCCCCCTGCTGTCCCTCCCCTATTTCCCCCATTGACCTCAGTTTGTGGTGCTCCCATCCCTGTGTCCATGTGTTCTCATTGTTCATCACCCGCCTATGAGTGAGTATATATGGTGTTTGCTTTTCTGTTCTTGAGTCAATTTGCTGAGAATGATGTTCTCCAGATTCATCCATGTCCCTACAAAGGACATGAACTCATCATTTTTGATTGCTGCATAATATTCCATGGTGTATATGTGCCACATTTTCCCAGTCCATTCTATCATCGATGGGCATTTGGG
>CM052650.1:103714510-103790130 GCA_028533165.1 Leontopithecus rosalia
AGATCTGTTTGAGTTCTTTGTAAATTCTGGATATCAGCCCTTTGTCAGATGGGTAAACTGCAAAAATTTTTTCCCATTCTGTTGGTTGCCGATTCACTCTAGTGACTGTTTCTTTTGCCGTGCAGAAGCTGTGGAGTTTGATTAGGTCCCATTTGTCTATTTTGGCTTTTGTTGCCAATGCTTTTGGTGTTTTGGTCATAAAGTCCTTGACTACTCCTATATACTGAATGGTTTTCTTCTAGGGTATTTATGGTGCCTGGTGTTATGCTTAAGTCTTTAATCCATCTGGAGTTAGTTTTAGTGTAAGGTGTCAGGAAGGGGCCCAGTTTCTGCTTTCTGCACATGGCTAGCCAGTTTTCCCAACACCATTTATTAAACAGGGAATCCTTTCCCCATTGCTTGTTTTTGTCAGGTTTATCAAAGATTGTATGGTTGTAGATGTGTTGTGATGCCTCTGATGCTTCTGTTCTATTCCATTGGTCTATATCTCTGTTTTGATACCAGTACCATGCTGTTTTGATTACTGTTGCCTTGTAGTATAGTTTGAAGTCTGGTAGTGTGATGCCTCTCGCTGTGTTCTTTTTGCTTAGGATTGACTTGGCTATGTGGGCTGTGTCTTTCTTGGCTATGTCTTTCTGTGAAGAAAGACAATGGTAGCTTGATGGGGATAGCATTGATTCTGTAAATTACTTTGGACAGTATAGCCATTTTCACAATATTGATTCTTCCTAACCATGAACATGGAATGTTTCTCCATCTGTTTGTGTTCTCTCTTATTTCATTGAGCAGTGATTTGTTGTTTTCCTTGAAGAGGTCCCTTATGTTCCCTGTAAGCTGTATTCCTAGGTATTTTATTCTCTTTGTACCAATTGTTAATGGCAGTTCATTCTTGATTTGGCTCTCTTTCAGTCTGTTATTAGTGTATAGGAATGCTTGTGATTTCAAGGATGCCCCCTCTCACCACTCCTATTCAATATAGTACTGGAAGTTCTAGCCAGAGCAATCAGGCAAGAAAAAGAAATAACGGGTATTCAAATAGGAAAGGAGGAAGCCAAATTGTCTCTATTTGCAGATGACATGATAGTATAACTAGAAGATCCTATCATCTCAGTCCAAAAACTTCTGAAACTGATAAGCAACTTCAGCAAAGTCTCAGGATATAAAATCAATGTGCAAAAATCACAATAAGGCAAGTTCTTAACGACTTACGAAGAGACTTAGACCACCACATGATAATAGTGGGAGACTGTAACACTCCACTGTCAATATTAGATAGATCAACCATACAGAAAATTAACAAGGATATCCAGGACTTGAACTCAGACCTAGAACAAGGAAACCTGATAGACATATCCAGAACTCTCCACCCCAAATCCACAGAATATACATTTTTCTCAGCACCACATCACATCTACTCTAAAATTGACCACATATTGGAAGTATATCACTCCTCAGCAAATGCAAAAGAATGGAAATCATAACAAACAGTCTCTCAGACCACAGTGCAATGAAGTTAGAACTCAGAATTCAGAAACTAACTCAGAACCGCACAGCTTCATGGAAGCTGAACAATTGGCTCTTCAATTCTGACTGGATAAAGAATGAAATGAAGGCAGAAATAAAGAAGTTCTTCGAAACCAATGAGAACAAAGACATAACATACCAGAGTCTCTAGTGGAAAATATATAAGCAGTCTCTAGTGGAAAATATATACCAATAAGTGCCCACATGGGAAGAGTATAGAGAGCTAGAGGAGCAAGATCAAAAAAACCTCAAAACCTAGCAGAATACAAGAAATAACTAAGATCAGAGCAGAACTGAAGGAGATAGAGACACGAAAAACCCTTCAAAAAATCAATAAATCCAAGAGCTGGTTTTTTGAAAAGATCAACAAAATAGACATACCACTAGCCAGATTGATAAAAAAGAAAAGAGAGAATAACCAAATAGATGCAATAAAAACAATAAAGGGGAAATCACCACAGATTCCACCGAAATTCAAACCATCATCAGAGAATATTCCAAACAACTCTATGGACATAAACAAGTAAACCTGAAAGAAATGGATAAATTCCTGGAGAATTGTTTCCTCTGGAGCCTAAGCCAGGAAGAAGTCAAAACCATGAATAGATCAATAACAAGATCTGAAGTTGAGGCAGCAATTAAGAGCCTATCAGCCAAAAAAAAATCCCTGGTCCAGATGGCTTCACAGCCAAATTCTATCAGACACTCAAAGAGGAACTGATACCATTCCTTCTGAAACTATTCCAAATAATCCAAAAAGAGGGAATCCTTCTCAAATCATTTTATGAGACCAACATCATCCTGATACCAAAACCTGGCAGAGACTCAACAAGAAATGAAAACTTCAGGCCAATATCCGTGATTAACATAGATGCAAAATTCTTCAATAAAATACTGGGAAGCACATCAGTTGCAGCAAATCAAAAAGCTTATCCACCATGTGCTACAGCACATCAAAAAGCTTATCCACCATGATCAAGTAGGATTCATCATGGGGATGCAAGGCTGTTTCAACATACACAAGTCTATAAATGTAATTCACCACATAAACACAATCAAAAACAAAAAACCACATGATTATATCAATTGATGCAGAGAAGGCCTTTGTCAAAATTCAAAAGCCCTTTATGCTGAAAACCCTCAATAAACTCGGTGTTGATGGAATGTATCTCAAAATAATAAAAGCTATTTATGACAAACCAACAGCCAATATCATACTGAATGGGCAAAAACTGGAAGCATTCCCTTTGAAATCTGGCACTAGACAAGGATGCCCTCTCTCACCACTCCTATTCAATATAGTACTGGAAGTTCTAGCCAGAGCAATAGGGCAAGAAAAAGAAATAAAGGGTATGCAAACAGAAAAGGAGGAAGCCAAATTGTCTCTATTTGCAGGCAACATGATAGTGTATCTAGAAGACCCCATTGTCTCAACCCAAAAACTCCTGAAACTGATAAACAACTCCAGCAAAGTCTCAGAATATAAAATCAATGTGCAAAAATCACAAGCATTCCTATACACCAATAACAGACTGAAAGAGAGCCAAATAAAGAACTAACTACCATTCACAATTGCTACAAAGAGAATAAAATACCTAGGAATACACCTTACAAGGAATGTAAGGGACCTCTTCAAGGAGAACTACAAACCACTGCTCAGTGAAATAAGAGAGGACACAAACAGATGGAGAAACATTCCATGTTCATGGTTAGAAATAATCAATATCATGAAAATGGACATACTGCCCAAAGTAATTTATAGATTCAACAGTATCCCCATTAAGCTACCAATGACCTTCTTCACAGAACTGGAAAAACCACCTTAAACTTCATATGGAACCAAAAGAGAGACCACATAGACAAGTAAATTCTAAGTAAAAAGAACACAGTGGGAGGCATCACACTACCAGGCTTCAAACTATACTACAAGGCTACAGTAACCAAAACAGCATGGTACTGGTACCAAAACAGAAATATAGACCAATGGAACAGAACAGAGTCATCAGAGGCAACACAACAAGAAACTTGTCCCCTTCCTGATGCCTTACACCAAAATTAACTCCACATGGATTAAAGACTTAAACATAAGACCCAACTGCATAAAAACCCTAGAAGAAAATCTAGGCCAAACCATTCAGGAAATAGGAGTAGGCAAGGACTTCATGACCAAAACACCGAAAGCATTGGCAACAAAAGCCAAAATAGACAAATGGAACCTAATCAAACTCCACAGCTTCTGCACAGCAAAATAAACTGTCATTAGAGTGAATCGGCCACCAACAGAATGGGAAAAAAATTTTGCAGTTTACCCATCTGACAAAGGGCTGATATCCAGAATTTGCAAAGAAGTCAAACAGATTTACAAGAAAAAAAACAAACAAGCCCATTCAAAAATGGGCAAAGGATATGAGCAGACACTTTACAAAAGAAGACATCCATGAGGCTAACAAACATATGAAAAAATGCTCACCATCACTGGCCATTAGAGAAATGCAAATCAAAACTACATTGAGATTCCATCTCACGCCAGTTAGAATGGTGATCATTAAAAAATCTGGAGACAGCAGATTCTGGAGAGGATGTGGAGTAATAGGAAGACAATGTGGCAAGTCCTCAAGGACCTAGAAATAGAAATTCCATTTGACCCAGCAATCCCATTACTGCATATATTTCCAAAGGACTATAAATTGTTCTACTACAAGGACACATGCACACAAATGTTCACTGCAGCACTGTTTACAATAGCAAAGACCTGGAACCAACCCAAATGCCTATCCATGATAGACTGGACTGGGAAAATGTGGCACATATATACCATGGAATATTATGCAGCAATCAAAAACGATGAGTTTGTTTCCTTTGTAGGGACATGGATGAACCTGGACATCATTCTCAGCAAACTGACACAAGAACAGAAAATGAAATACCTCATGTTCTCACTCATAGGTGGGTGATGAACAATGAGAACACATGGACACAGGGAGGGGAGCACTATGCACTAGGGCCTATAGGGTGGAATAGGGGAGGGACAGTGAGGCGGGGGGATTGGGGAGAGATAGCATGGAGAGAAATGCCAGATATAGGTGAAGGGGAGGAAGGCAGCAACTCACACTTCCATGTGCGTACCTATGCAACTATCTTGCATGTTCTTCACATGTACCCCAAATCTAAAATGCATTAAAAAAAATAAAAAATCTTACTGTATATATATCTTGCATATGAAAACATACTATAAATGCTTTTAATAATAAGTAAGGAACATCTGGATATTTACCAGCAAATTTCTGACTTTTAATAACACCTTGACTGCTCAATGTGTGCCTTTTAATTTTACATAATATCCACTTCTCTCTATAGAGTTAATAACCTGAAATTAGGGTTATATATTATCAATTTTTATAGTTTTACTATTCATTTCTACCTATTTTTGAAATTTATGTAAATAACATTACATGAAATATAATGACGGGGGTTTGGAGACTATGATTTTAAAGTCAATATTATCATTATAAAATCAATTTAAAAATTGAAGAATTAGTTTGCTGTATTTACACATATAAAATAATCCCGTGTATGAATATACCACAAGCTATTTATATGTTACATTGTCAAATGACAACTGTTTTATGACCCTCCATTTATTATTCGTGAAAATTTGTTATATTCTTGAACATTCATTCCAAGGCACAAGGCAAGAAACTCTTTTCATAGGTATGTGGTTAGTTAAAAGTACATATATCTTTAACTTCAATAATTAATGCAAAAGTATTTTCTGAACAGCTTGTAACAGTTTTCCTCCTAAGACCACACTGATGAAACCCTCGTACTGCAGACTATATTTTTCTGACAATTTGTTGAGAGTGAAATGTTATATCATTATGGTTTTTAACTTGCAGTCTCCTAATTAGAAATGAGGTTAAACAATTTTTCATACGTTATTGATTATTTGTTTTTCATCTTATGTATAATGTCTACTAATGTGTTTTTGCTCATTTTGCTAGTAAATTGTTCCTTTAATTGATTCATGGAAGTTGTCTATATATTTTACATAACAATTATTTGCCTATCTTAAGTTTGTAGATATCTTCTAGTTGTGGTTTGTCTTTCTTCTAAATTTCCATTACATTTGGAAAATAATTTTAACTTTTATATAGTTGTAATTAAAAATTTGTCATTTTATTCTAATATTTTCCTTCCACAAATCATAGCATGATTAGGATATTTTTATATATTATTTGGAAAAACAAAACATTCACAAATAAGTTGTCTTTCTTGAATTGTTTTTTGTAACTGGAATAATGAAGGAATAAAAGTCTATTTACTTTACATGGTTAATAATTTTTTCTGGTACCATTGTCTTATTTTCCCACTCATTTTCAATAGTAACTTAGCGTTATAAAAAGATGTAATAAGTGTATGAACATTTCTTATTGTTATACACAGATAATGCTGTACCAAGAACATCGTTTTAAACATTGAGGCTGCATGGAATATTATGCAGCAATCAAAAATGATGAGTTCGTGTCCTTTGTAGGGACATGGATGAATCTGGAGAACATCATTCTCAGCAAATTGACACAAGAACAGAAAATGAAACACCGTATATACTCACTCATAGGCGGGTGATGAACAACGAGAACACATGGACACAGGGAAGGGAGCACCACACACTGAGGTCTATTGGGGGAATGGGTGAGGGGGCAGAAGGCAGCAAAACACACTGCCACGTGTGTACCTATGCAACTATCTTGCATGTTCTGCACATGTATCCCAAAACCTAAAATGCAATAAAAATTTAAAAAATAAAAATAAAAAAATAAACATTGAGGCTGCTCAAATAATAGATGGATACCTAGTAGGTTATTATTCACAGTACTGTCTTACCTGTCTTATTCTTCACATTTTTTCAGACTATATTTGATAGCCATCTCTAGCATATATATTTTATAACCTTTTTATTTTATTTTACCTTAGGTTCTGGCATACATGTGGAGATCATGAAGGTTTTTGCATAGGTGCATACATAACCAGGTGGTTTGCTGCCTCTATTCCCCCTTTGACTATATCCAGCATTTCTCTCCATGTTATCCCTCCCCACTCCCTGCTGTTTTAATTCACATTAATGCCACAAATCAAATGAAGAATAACAAATACCTTTACCTAACAAATATTCATCTTATTAGCATTACATGTGTCTCCATTAATTTTCATCTTCTTACATAGTTTTCAGTAAAATTTTATGATTACCTAAATTAAGTTCTTTTATTTATTTTGTTTATTATATTTCTAGTTAGATCATATTTTGTGATCATAAATTATATTATTTTGAACTAAAACATGAAGCTTCTTATTACTGATTTATATAAATGAATACTAAATATCTGAACTCAGAGGAGAGAAAGCTCTGTTCACATCATTATTTAGCAGAAGAGAATACTCCAAATATTTATTTATTTGCTCATAAAAGTCTACTGCAGATTCCTTACTCTGAGTGATTAAACTGCCTGTTAATCATTTAAGAATCTAGACTCCAGAAAGCCCAATGCAGTGTAAATAGAAAGACTTTATTTTTTAGCTTAAAAAAAGTGTTTTTGAAATCATATCGAATAGTTGTGAATGAATCATATATGACAAATTAGGTTAGGCTAGGGAGAGGAGCAGAGACTAGGTAGATTTATGTTTCGCCCAGCTTGGCTAGCATCACTTTAAAATTCAAATTTTGAAATTTCTGAGTTATACTTAACTTTATAAGGAACTTCTCCTCACAAGAAAGCAACATAATTTTTTCACTGGAAAGAGGAGGTCAAGGAGAGATCCTGCACTGGACCTGACATTTCTTCAATTGCAGTCTTCAATCTCCACCACAGCTCAGTGACAGTGGTCATAAAGACACCGAATTTCACATTCAGTAAGGACTTTCCATATGGAATAAGTCTTTGGATTTATATCTTTGCCTTTCCTAGATTTGATAACTATGTAATTCATCAAATAGAGATTTTCCATTTGAAGATTAGAAAAGAAAAAATGAAAGACAATAGTGCTGCTTCTGGTTTTATTTTCAAATTCAGGATCAAACTAATTTACATAAATACTAGTGTTATTTCAAACAGAAGAAACGTAAATGAATCTCATTAATCCCCATTGACTATGATGGAAGAGTGTTTGGTGGACTTCTCTCTTATACATCTATCTCTAACATCAAGCCACTGCCTGCTGCATGATTGGCAGAGAAGTTCCTATTTTCTATTCACTTGTATTTAGAAAACAAATGCTCAGTGAAAACTGGCCAAGGGCAGTGTGAGGTTAAACAGGCAGTATGCAGAGAACTACTAGCAAATACTTGAGACTGAGTTATTTCTATATGCCAAACACTATCTGATGAGGATAAAGTGGGCATTATGTTATCCCTCTTTATGGCAGCTTTCACTAATGTTCAAACAGGATCAGAATCAACAGCTGTTAAGTGACAGGATAGTTAGAACATAGAAGTGTCTGAAACTAAAACCTGCAATTTTAACAATTATGCAAAAAAACATAGCTTCATATATGTATATAATTAATTCCAATTTTGTTTCTATAAATGCTCTTCATCAAGTGTCTCTTAACGTGAGTCGTTTAATTTGGTGGTAGTTTTGACTATTTTTTTTTAGTTCCTCTTTCACATAGAAAGTTAAGGAAACTTAACTCAGGACAAAAACTAAAGCTCAAATGCCACGAGCTATTAGAGCTTGCCAGAACTGAAGTCTAAGAAGGTACAAATAATGGGAATTCTAGGTAAAGTATTTGAGATAAGCCTGTAAGAAAAGATAAAGATATTCTAAAGTGATAAATATGTTTCAAATTTATTTGGCCAATTAACAAGCAAAAATAACTATGATAAGGTAGAGGATAATACCAGCTCACTGCTTTTGAAAATTCTAAGTACTTGTCTTAGTTCAGTCAGCCTACAATAAGAAAATAATCATAAACGGAGTGACATATACAACAGAAATGTATTTCTCACAGTTTTGGAGACTAGGAAGTCCAAGATCAAGGTGCTTGGAGATACAGTTTCTTGTGAGGGCCTGGTTCTGGGTCCATAGATAGCCTTCTTCTTGCTCTGCGTCCTTACCTGATGAAAAAGATAAAGGAGATCTCTGAGGCTTCTTTTACAAGGACACTAATAATTCTTTTATAAGAATTCTGCCCTCATGACCTAGTAAACCTCCCAAAGGACCTATCTCCTAATACCATCATTAAGAATTAGGTATCAATCTCTGCATTTTGGAAGGCACAAATATTCATTCTATAGTGAGTACTCTATGGCTATAATGTACATCTTTTGAAATATACTTACATGTCATTATTTGACAGGGCTAAAATTACTGTAGTATTACACTAAGAGTGCTATAACAAAGCACCACAGAAATGGGTGTCTTAAACAACAGAAATTTATCTTCACAATTTTAGAGGCTAGAGTCTCAAGATCAAGGTGGGTTCCTCCAAGGACTCACTTCTAAATTGTAGACAGCTGTCCTCTCGCAACGTCTTCACCTTGTGTTCATTCTGTGAATCTTTGCCGTAATCTTTGCTTTTTATGGGGACATGTATCATATTAAAATAGTGTCTACCTAATGATATTATTCTAATTTAATTATTTCTCTAAGGTTCCATCACCAAATACAGTTACAATCCAAAGTACTGGGGTTAGAATCCATATTTTGATATATAAATTTGTAAGGAACATATTCCTCCCTTAACAATTGCCATATACACTATAACCTTTATTTGTATTCGATTATCCAATTCAACAGGGAAGCCTCTTTAATAGGATTCGAAATTCGAACACTGTGTTATCAGTACTCTATTTGTATTCAAAATGTGTATGCTATAGTCTGAATGTTTGTGTCCCAAAATTCAAATAAAGACCAATGCAGCAGTATTACAAGGTGAGGATTTTGGAAGGTTATAGGTCATAAGGGCTCCATCCTCATGAATGGGTTTAGTGCACTACGAAAGGCCTGGGGGAGCCAGTTTACCCTTTCTTCCATGTGAGGATGCAGGAAGAAGGTCCCAGCTTTAAAGCAAAGGCAGAGCTCTTATCAGACATCGAATCTGTCAACAACTTGATTTTAAACTTGTCATCCTCCAGGGCTGTAAGCAAAGAATTTATATTGTTTATCAATTACCTAATCAAGATTATTTGTTATGGAAACAAAAATTAATAAAAACATTATGCTTTCATTTTTCTATAGTATTTTGTACTATTTTGATGAGACATTAAAATTATAAGATTATGCCAGATCTTAAATTAAGTGGTATGTACTTAAGTAGTCATTATTACAGTTTAAAATTACATATATGTTATTTATATACAATAATTTGATAATATGAAATATTATTTTATAAAAATAAATTTATTTATAATAAACAAACTTAGCATGGTGACTGAATCCTGCAATCCCAGTACTTTAGGATTCTAAGGTGCGAGAATCACTTGATGCCAGGAGTTCAAAACCATCCTGGGTAATAAAGCAAGACTCTATCATTATAAAATTTTTTAAAGCTTATTTGGGGATGATGGTGTGTGCCTGTAGTTTTAGCTACTCAGGAACCTGATGCGAGAGAATCAGTTGAGCCCAGTAGCTCAAGATTACAGTCATCTATGATTGTGCCTTTCGCAACAGAGGAAGATCTTGTCTCCAACATAAAAATTAAAAAATTAAAAATTAGTAACCCATAGTTTATAAATACGGAATAACCACTCTCCATTCTCAAGAACTGATTAAGGCAAAGTAAAAAGGCAGTATTCATGTTAAGGGGGCACCTTAAAATCTTAACTACAACAAATTGACGAGTAGCAGATGGAACCTGCATAGTAGGTTCATATGTGCAGTAGCACATGTGCAGAATATTAGATAGAATATTTGGAAATTGGCAAAAAATGAAATGTATGATTCATGTAAGAAAAAATATAGATCAGGTCACTAAAAATCTCTATGGCTTTATAAATAATCTTTTAAAATATTTTTTAAAAATTATATTTTTTAAAAAATTTGAGATACATATTTAAGCCTTGATATTCAGAAGTGAAAAAACAAAATTACTTAACAACGACTATCTAGTGATATCAACTAACAATACACCATTTTAGACTCTTAATGTCTGATAGGGTGGGCATATATCATGTACACACTTTTTACTAGTAAACAAATTTTCCCAGAAAAAATGCCAACTGCACTATAATACACTCAAATTCCTGCCTCTATCTTTAAACTCATCTCAACACAACATAATAATAAATCCACTTCACAATACCAAATTCCTAAATGTTAAATTAATATGCATCTCAGTCTTAATACATTAAAAACAAAATTGATGATACTAGTCTCCTCTCTACCACACGAATTAGTTTTTCCCATATTCATCTCACTTAATTAGCACCTGCAAAAATAAATCTGCTAATCCCTTGATTCCTCCTAGTTGCTCTTAATAGATCATCTTTCATCAATTCCTACCAGAAAATATGATCCACATCCATTCGTTTTAACTGCTGGTGTTACCTCCACCGGTAGTACTACCATAGCTCTAAACTGACTCTCTGCTGCCAAGCTACAAGCCTGACTCCACATAATAAGTAGGGCAAATTTTTAAACATAAATAGCTTAAACTACTTTCCTGGTTAAGATTTATCATGCCAGATTTAACACTTATCAAAATGGCCAAAAGCAAGGAAAAGCCCCCAAAGACAAAGGCAATTGAAGGAAATCCTACAGCGTTAAGGATGGTAGCTTGCACTTGGATATAGGCAACGGCCTGGGAAGAACAAAATTGGCACAGGGTCATCAGCTAATCCCTGATATAAAACCTCAGTCTCTCTGGAATGAATGTAAAATCTGAAGATTTTCTGAAATGACAATAAACTATGATACTAAATGCGAAAGAGAGCAAAACAAGCTTTCAGATTTGATGGTCTTGTGTCTAAGCACCAATTCTTGAACTAAAATAAACTCTGTATCTGAAAAGAATGTCTCCTCTTATATATGTAAAAGAAGTCCATCACTCTAAAATATTTTGAAAGATCAGTCTACAATTTTTAAATACTTAATATGCAGAAATTGCTTTCAAGGGATTGTCTGTTGAGGATTTTTTTCCATGGAAATCATAAATGTATTTTCACTGAGTTCTATTGTAGTTGTGTTAGTGAACAGGTACTTCAACAAGAGTTCTTCAGAAATCATATATTTAGATAAAATAAAAAAATCATTATGTAAAACAGATATAGTGTACTCTATTTCAGTATATAACCTCACAATAAGAATTGGTTTATATGCTAAGTAGGCTAATTCTTCAATATAATTTGGAAGTCTCATTGATGTATGCACATAAACTTGTATCATCAAGATCTGCTGAATGATAAGTTTATTAACATAGGCAAGGGGAAAGAATACCAGGTAGAATTATCATTTACCTCCATGATCTTCCACTTGGATGAGCCTGACCTTGTCCTCTGCATTAAAAGCTTATTTATAGTTATCTCTCATAATTATGGTGGTGAGTAAATTCGAAGACAAGGGGCCAGAGCCCTCCATCTGCAATGCCACTGTAATTCACAAAGGGCTTTCACCTGCATCTTCAACTGCAACTTCTATTTATAATTTCCTTCCGCCTTGTTTATAAAGATCAGCTGTTCATGCCTTTCTTATGTTCCTTTCCATCAAATAACTCACATTTTATTTGCTAAAGGCCGTTTATTGTAGTATTTCTTCATGTGTGAGAGTTTTATTTGTATAGTTATGGCTTTTGTTCGTATTCTGGATACAAAGTGCAATGGGCCCATTTCTATTTTTATTCGCAGATATTTTTACAATTATTGTATTCCACGAATGCATACATACTGTTAGAGTCTGAACCTCTCTTTTTAAATAATTTTAGTAGGTTTGACTTAAAAGGTGTGGAACAAGTTTCACAAAGCAAATGTCACAAAATATATGATGTAATGTAAAATATTTTTAAAATTACATATACTTATTGATTTCCTGAAGTTATAACTTATTTATAACAAGTGATGGGTCCTAAAATTTACTAAATATCCGTACATAACTCGCTGAATAGATAACAAATGCACTTGCCTGCTACGTTTCCATACATTAATCACATGGTCATGACACAAAGGAATTTGAGAATAACAAGGTAAAAATCAAAGAAAATTCATTCTAATTGTTACAGAGCATTGACTCATCATACTCCATATATCAAAGAATAAAATTTTCATTTTACATGATTTATACTTTATTAAGTGTTTTTTTATTAACTATTTTATGTTGAGGAGACAGGTTTTTAAAAGATAGGTGAAAAGCAAATACAGACTATGGCCACCAAATCAATAGACCTTTAAGAACCAATTAGTTCTTTAAATATATATGAAATGGATGAGGTACACATTAATATGAAAGTCATAAATAAGAAAAGTAAATAGGAAAAAGAAAGTAATTACTTTTCAGTGAAGCCTTAAAAAGAATAAAGCAAAGCAGTCAGAAAGAAAATCCTGTGGCTTACAAAATGATTTGCCATTGCAACGATTAATTTCAAGTTTATAATGGGTTTTATTTCCACACTTTGCAGTAATACATTAATTTCATGCCCAATTTATACCAGAGATAGCCAGAGAATCCCTTATACAGATAAGGCAGAGTTATATTTAATCTTATCTTCTGAGCCGTATCAGCATAACATTCTGTAACACTGGAAGATACTAATACAATGTACCAATAAAATGTGGCCAAGATCTGTTTTATTTTCTCTAATGGAGAAAAGATTGTCAATTTACCAAAACACATAGCTTTCAATCTACTCAGCTAACATAGATCTATATTGTGTTAGTTTAATTTCTAAAACTTTTGGAGACATTAGTTTTTGTTTATATATATATATATATATATATACATATATATATCTCACTAAATTATTTAAAATGGATTGTGTATAGGGAAGTATAAAGAGAGACATTAGCAAACAAACTTCATTTTTCTTTTTGATGTACTTCATTACATTTCTGCTTTTGAGAGGAAAAAACCTAAAAACGATATAACCAACATTTTTAAATTTTGTAATCTCAAAATTGTAATAATTATATTAGGGAAAATATTTACTTTAGGAAAATAAAGTCTGCATGTGATAATAATCATATGAAATCCAGTTAGTATGTTTTGTTAATCTTGATTAACAAAAGTGTACTGAATCCTTTATAGAAGGCAGGCATACTTGAGACACCAACTGTCATTTTTTTAGTTACAAAGGGTAGATAAGAAAAAAATATCTTTTCCGTGAGACTGCAGGCAGGATGAACCTAACTGTTATTGTAGTGACAGATGAAGGGAATGTAAAAGTGCGAAGTTAAGAATGAGAGTTCATTTACCAAAAGACAGAATGTCCAGAACATGCTGTGAAATGAATTTAGAGAGGGGAGAAATGGAAGATTTGGTTAAGAGAAAAGGAAGAACAAATAGCTATGGGCAGGAAAATCTGAATATGGAAAAGACGGTAGTTCTTACTGGCAGTGTGATTTTCTAAAGCATTATCTAAAACAGGTGGATTAGAATTCACTCAGGATTTTCATAAACAGCAGCAGCACTCTGGATGGTCTAACATACTTTAGACCTAACATATTTTATTACCTTCTTAATTGAAGGACTCCAGCTAATTCTGAAAGAAAAATCCTGGTTTGGATTCACTCTATGTTTTAAAGCTGCAGTGAGGCCCAGGGTGGAACTATGAATTCATTGTTACTTGAATTTATGCTCATAAAAAGGCAAGTATAGACATCTGTGATTGCCCAGTTTGAGATACTAAAGCCTTAGTTCACATGGCTGGGCAAGAGGGTGGGGAGTTGGGGAATGTAAGGAAGTGTGGAAGTAAGGATGTTCACTAAAGGCAGGGAATATATGTACAGCCCAGCATAGGTTTTCAAAGACCAATTGTAGGTATTCAGAACCCAAGAGCATAGAGAGGTAGCAACAGAAATTATTTATACATAGTGGGATTGAGCAATACCTATTTGAACTCATTAAGTATACAATAACAAGTAATAACAATCAAATTTCTCACTATAGAAGAAACGAGTTAAAAACAAGGCTTGTATGGATATGGTAGAATTCTGTTTTTTTTTATCTAGGTTCTGATTACATTAATGTGCAAGTGTTTCTTTGAATTTGACTTTTCATTTATCTGGGATAAATGTCCAAGAGAACAATTGCTATCTTTAAATAAGTGCATATGTTAATAAGAAACTATCAAATATTGTCCAGAATGTTTATACTGCAATATAATCCCAGTATCAATATATGATGTATCCGGTTACTCTACAGGCTTGCCAGCATTATGACATTACCATGAGGTTTTTAATAATTTTTTAGTAATTCCAATAAACATGTAACAATATCTCATTATGGTTTTCATTTGCATTTCCACAGTGGCTAATGATGTTGAAGATCATATACTTGCTTATAATATGTATCTTCTTTTTAAAGAAAAGTGTGTTGGTGTATTTTGCACATTTTTAATTATGTTGTTTGTTTTGTTGATGAATTTTGAAAGTTTTTCATATATTCTAGATACAAGACTTTCCTCAACCATGTCGTTTGCTAATATTTTATCCTAAGCTGTAGCTTATCTCTTTATAGGGTCTTGTGGAAGTCAATAGGTTTTAATTTTGATGAAGAACGACTTAACAATATCTTACATAATAGACTTTGCTTTTGGTTGTGGTATTTTACTTTTCTCAAAAATTATTTTCCTAAAAGTTTAAAATTTTATATTTAAATCTATACAAAATTTTGAATTAATTTGTTTATGTGGTCCTATATTTTTAATAAATATTTTGTAGCTTTAATTTTGCATTTAAATCTATGATCTATATTCAATTAACTTTGTATACTCTTTGACTTCAGTGTTAATTGTAGGCTAAAGTATTTTTCTTTTTTGGCCTACGAATGTCTAGTTTGTCCAGTACCTATCCACATATTGTATTAAAAACTTGCTAAGAAAATTAATAATCTTTAATTCTAGGTGCATGTTCTATATTATTTGAACTCATTAGGAAAAAACTATACTTTTTTATTATTATACTTTCAGTTCTGGCATACATGTGCAGAGTATGTTACATAGTAATTTTCTGGATTCATCAGCAATATCTTCGTTCTTGGAATTTTCAAATTATATATATTTTCATCTTGCATTTGCATATAACTAGTTTGTTTTTCTTTGTTTTCCTTTACTATAGAAATATTTATCATACTACATAGTTTGAAGATTTTAGGAATGTAAAAATTTTTTATAAAAAGTAGGTTATAGTATAAAAAGTCACTATCAAGTGAATAGAAAAGAGTAACCAAAAATTTCAATATTGTAAAAACAGATGGATATAGATAATTACTAGAGCTCTACAATCTCAGAATCTGTACTAGCTGAGAAACACCAAAAAGAAGGTTCCAGAATTTCAGGCTTTGCATTCAACTCTGAGATCTACCTGGAATCTGGTAATACATCTAAAACATATAGTGAATCCAAACCAGGATCTTCCTTTTAGAATTGGCTGGTGTCCTTCAATTAAGAAGGTAATAAAATATGTTAGGGCTGCAGATCATCCAAAGTGCTGCTACTATGATGAAAAGCCTAAGTGAATTCTAATGCACCCATCTGAGATAATGCTTTAGAAAATCACATTGCCATTTAGAACTACCATCTTTTCCATATTCATATTTACCTACCTATAGCTGTTTGTTCTTCCTTTTCTCTTAACCAAGCCCTCCCTTTCTCCCTTCTCTAAATTCATTTCTCCGCATGTTTTGGACTTTCTGTCCTTTGGTAAACAAATTCTCATTCCTAATTTCTCACTTTCACATTCCCTTCATCTTCCTGTGACAGTGGCAATTAGTTTCTTCCTGTCTTGTACTCTCATGGAAAGACTAATTTTCTCATAAACACTTTTTAACAAAAGATTGAGAGCTGGAGTCTCAGATATGCTTGATCTCTAATGCTGCCTTTACATCTGTCTTGTTCCTTCCTTTCTAAAATAGCCTTGCTTCTTTCTTTAAGACATGCCACCTAGCTACAGCACCCATCTATATCTTATTATTATTATTATTATTATTAAGTAAACGTGACTCCAGTTACCATAGAATTTAACACCTACATTATGTCTCACTCTCCATCTAAATATTTGATCACATTTGTTCTGTGAAATTCATGTGGAATTTCCCATGGTACATGGCAACTTACTGACTGAAATATATCATATTCAGTGAATTTATCTTTATATCTGTTCTCATGGTTACATTTGTATTTCTAATAATGTGCATTCCTACATCACATCTCTGCAATATTTTGTTAGTTTTGCATCCATTTTTCTAATTTAGTTGTTTCCACTATATATTTTATTTGGCCTATTGAGAATTCCAATTCTGAAGTAGACAACTTAGTTTCTCCTTATTAAAATTCCGTATCATCTCTACCTGTATCTATTTTATAGCTTACAACTTAGTTTTGCTTTGTTTTTCTCTTATTTATCTATTTCATCTTTATTTGTTAGCCTTCTACTGTTTTTATCATGAAAACTCTGTCATCGACAACTTAGCCATATTCCCTATTGTGCATTTTTTAAAACTCTTCTAAAAAACTTCTAGTCTTGGGAAACTCCAAATGAAAATTACCTCACACTGAGGCTGCTGAATATTGTGGTAGTAAATTGTACAACATTTGGATTGTGGCCACCATAAATTTAAGTGTTCAACTTCATATTTGTCTTCAATATTGCAGAACAACCTTCCATTTCCTTCATCACCTCCCTTTCTCATTTATCACAACAGCTATTTGAAAAGTTTTCAATGGCTTTACACTTCTGACCCTATAAACTTTCCTCTATACTCAGCAAATAAACTCACTTTCGACTTACTGAGAAAATAGGCACCAATTTTCTGTCATTAGACCTATAAATTTACTCGTATTGCCACTACTAAATCTGCTTTTTCTAAATTGTACTTTAGGTTCTGGGGTGCATGTTCAGATCATGCAGGATTGTTGCATAGGTACACACCAGGCAAGGTAGTTTGCTGCCTTCATCCCCCCCATCACCCACATCTGGTATTTCTCCCCTCATTATCCCTCCCACCCTCCCCAACCCTTGCTGTCCCTCTACCCCCAACACTCTCTGCAGTGTGTGATGCTCCCCTCCCTGTGTCCACGTGTTCTCTTAACCCCAAATCCATAGAATATACATACATTCTTCTCAGCACCACTCTGCACTTACTTTAAAACCGACCGGCCGGGCGCGGTGGCTCAAGCCTGTAATCCCAGCACTTTGGGAGGCCGATGCGGGTGGATCACGAGGTCAAGAGATCAAGACCATCCTGGTCAACATGGTGAAACCCCTTCTCTACTCAAAATACAAAAAAATTAGCTGGATATGGTGGCGCGTGCCTGTAATCTCAGCTACTCAGGAGGCTGAGGGAGGAGAATTTCCTGATCCCAGGAGGCGGAGGTTGCGGTGAGCTGAGATGGTGCCATTGCACTCCAGCCTGGGTAACGAGCGAAACTCCGTCTCAAAAAAAAAAAAACAACCGCATAATTGGAAGTAAATCACTCCTCAGCAAATGCAAAACAACGGATAACAGCAAACAGTCTCATAGACCACAGTGCAATCAAATTAGAACTCAGGATTAAGAAACTAACTCAAAACCGCACAACTTCATGGAAAATGAACAACTGTCTCCTGTATGTAGACTGGATAAACAATGAAATGAAGGCAGAAATAAAGACATTCTTCGAAACTGATGAGAACAAAGTCACAACATACCAGAAGCTCTGGGACACATTTACAGCAATGTCTAGAGGGAAATTCATAGCAATACTGCCCATATGATGATCAAGGAAAGGTCTAAAATTGACACCCTATCATCAAAATTGAAAGACTTAGAGGAGCAAGATTAAAAAAAAACTCAAAAGCTAGCAGAAGACTAGAAATAACTAAGATCAGAGCAGAACTGAAGGAGACAGAGACACAAAAAAACCTTTCAAAAGACCAACAAATCCAGGATCTGGTTTTTTGAAAAGATCAACAAAATAGATAGACCACTAGCCAGACTAATAAAAAAGAAAAGAGAGAAGAATCAAATAGATGAAATTAAAAAATGATAAAGGGGACATCACTACTGACTCCACAGAAATACAAACTACCATCAAAGATTACTACAAACAACTCTCTGCACACAAACCAGTATATCTGGAAGAAATGGATAAATTCCTGGACACTTGCAGTCCCCCAGAGTTTGTGGTCAGACTTAGTAATTGGTTTGTCTATATTTGCTATTTCATCACTTACTTTTCATGTTATTGTAATACAGATTTTATTACCAGGGGTCTATTGAAACTTAACAATTATTTCCTTATTGATATACCCTGCTTCAATTCTTATTCGATCTGTAAGTTGAATACTAGAGTAGCAAATTGTGAATTTCCTACTTTGCACCTCAAGAAAAACCATGAGAAATATCAGGCTTATTTAATGGTTTCCAATACATGATATAGTTAAAGAAATTTGTGTTATGTTAGAGTTCTCCAGAGAAACAATCAGTGTGTGTGTGTGTGTGTGTGTGTGTGTAAATAGAAAGTTTTATTTTAAATAACTGGTTCCTGTGACTATATGGGGTGGTAAATATAAAATCAGCAGACCAAGCCAGAACAATGGAGACTTAGAATTGATGTGTTGTGAGTTCAAAGGTAATCTGGAGGCAGAATTTCTTCCTCCATAGGGGACTGCAGTCTTTCTCCTCTAATACCTTGGGGGGAAATAGGGGAGGGACAGCGTGTGGGGGGGAGTGGGGGAGGGATGGCATGGGGAGAAATGCCAAATATGGGAGAAGGGGCAGAAGGCAGCAAAACACATTGCCACGTGTGTACCTATGCAACTATCTTGCATGTTCTGCACATGTACCCCAAAACCTAAAATGCAATAAAAATAAAAATAAAAAAATAAAAAATAAAAAAAAGAATGAAGATAAGACCCACCCACATTATGAAGGGTAATCTGTATTACTCAAACTTTACTGATTACTAAATATTAATCACATCTAAAAAATTCCTTGACAGCATCATCTAAACTAGTATTTGATCAAACATATGGGCATCATAGCCTAGCCAAGCTGAAACAAAAAATTAACCATTGCAAAGGTAAGATTTTATATCTAATCTTGTGGAATAAATATTTTATTTTAGAGAGATTTGAAGGGATGGTAATAACTTCAAGGTATACTTGTACCATTACGATAAATAAAAGTCACAGCATTTCTTTCATGAATTGTTATTTTTAGTGCTCAGTTAAAGTGTTATTTCCTTATGTGACTAAATTTCTGAAGATTAATAAATTTTCAGTTTAGTATATGTAATTTTATATCAGAATTCAGTGAATAGGGAATTAGCAACTTATTTTCACTCCTCCAGTGAGAAAAACAAAATGTTCGTACAGCATCATGTGATAATTCACATAAATGAAGTAGAATTACATTATTTACATTTGATTCTCATTTTTGAAATAAAAAATGTCTTATAGTTTCTGACTTAAATGCTTTGTTCTTATTGAAATTCTAACAGGTTATGTTTAAAAATTAATACATATTTAAGTTAAACTCACTCAAGCTATCAATGCACCAATTTAATATGAATAAGCCTTTTTTTTTCTATGAATAAGCCTTTTAAATAACACTTTTACTGGCAGGAAAGCAAGAGCCATCAACCAGAAAAAGTGACATTCTAATAATACATAAGCAATAGACTTAGAAAAACATCAAACGATTTCAACTAGGTTAAGGTCATTTTTAACTTCCCAGTTTAAAAAAATAAAGAATACATGCAAAATAATTAGTAAAAAGTTAAAGATGTTCAGGAGAGTTTATGCTGTCTTTTCAATTTTCATTTTTAGAAAACAAATAATATTCTTTTATGAACATAATCATCAAGCAATTTATTTTCTCTCTTTTTTATCATTTTTATTATTAAAATGGAGCTTTTAATTTTCAGATGCTGATTTCATATCAGAGGTTAGGCGATGTTATATCAATAAAAGCACCCTAGAAACACTTCCAATTAAACTTCACTCTACTGGAAATGACACTTGAAGATAGGTGTTGAAGTTTTTGGTGTCACTGGTTGTTTCTAGGCTAAAATGTCTTAGCTCTATTTTGCTGTTATTTGAGATACCGTTGTCTTGTGTTTATAGATTAAATAGCTTGGATTCAAAGTACTGACGAAAATAGTATTAGCTTTAACACAGATTCAGAATATAAAATACATTTAATGACTGCTTAAGTGTTCAGATAGAAGTAAAATTATTTTTAAATTAGCCTTTATATATTTTCCAGCCTTAATGTTTTTGTATGAGTTCAAGACAATGAATAGGCATGGTGTAACATACACCAGGCAACATGTAACATGAAATCACTTGTGAATTTGGATAAAGGTAGCATTTGTCTATTTAAAAATATTATTATTATTTTTTTAAATTTAACTTGCCCCTAAAGTTTCACATGGAAGAAAGATGTAATTTTTTTTTGAAAGAAATAAAGAGAAAGAGAAAAGGGGACAGAGAACAGGAGTCTTGCTCTATTGCCCAGGCTGGAATGCAATCTAAAAAAAGGTATTAAAAACCTCTTTTATGCCAATAATTGTGCTTAACAGCAGAGACAGGAAGAAATAAGGGAAGAAAATAACAAACAAACAGCCAACTAATATTTCATTTAAGTCTGCGAAATGCTATGCAAATGCTAAAGAGTGATTTACTTCCAATTATATTGTCACTTTCAAAATAGGTGTAATGTGATACTGGAAAAAATGTATGTTCTGTGGATGTGGGGTGAAGAATTCTATAAATATTCACTGAGTTTACTTGTTCCAGGTCTGAGTTCTAATCTTAGATGTCCCTGTTAATTTTATATCTTGATCCATCAAATATTAACAAGGTGGTGTCAAAGTCTCCCGCTATTATTGTGCGGGAGTCCAAGTCTCTTTATTAGTCATTAAGAACTTGTCTTATGTATCTGGGTGCTCCTATATTGGGTGCATACATATTTATAATCATTGACTCCTGTTATTGCATTGATCCTTTTACCATTATGTAATGTCCTTCTTTGTTTCTTTTAGGCTTTGTTACTATTAAAGTCTATTTTGTCAGAGACAAAATATTGTCATGTAATGCTATCTGGCTATTTTGCCCATTAGTTGATATAGATTCTTCATTATGGAGCTCCTCTTTACCTTTTGGTAAGTTTTTGGGATGACTGAAACTGGTTGTTCCTTTCTATGTATAGTGCTTCTTTCAGAAGCTCTTGTAAAGCAGGCATGGTGGTGATGAAATCTCTGAGTGCTTGCTTGTTTATGAAAAATTTTCCTTTATTTATGAAGCTTAATTTGGCTGGATATGAGATTCTGGGTTGAAAATTCTTTTCTTTGAGGATATTGAATATTGACCCCGACTCTCTTCTAGTTTGTAGGGTTTCTGCTGAGAGATCTGCTGTGAGTCTGATAGGCTTCCCTTTACGCATAACCTGACTTTTCTCTCTAGCTGCCCTTAGAATTTTCTCCTTTATTTCAACCCTGGTGAATCTAACGATTACATGTCTTGGGGTTGCTCTACTTGAGGAATATCTTTGTGGTGTTCTCTGTATTACCTGGAGTTGAGTATTGTCCTGCCTTACTAGGTTAGGAAAACTTTCCTAAGTAATATCCTGAAGAATATTTTCCAGCTTGGATTCATTCTCTTCGTGACATTCAGGTACACCTATCAAACGTAAATTAGGTCTTTTCACATAGTCCCATATTTCTTGGAGACTTTGCTCATTGCTTTTACTCTTTCTTCTCTAATCTTGTCTTCTCGTTTCATTTCATTAAGTTGGTCTTCAACCTATGATATCCTTTCTTCTGCTTGATCAATTTGACTGTTATAACCTGTGCATACTTCTTGGAGTTCTTGTTTTCTTCAGTTTCACTAATTCACTTATATTCCTCTCTAAATTGTCTATTCTCATTAGGATTTCACCAAATCTTTTTTCATTATAATATTTATGGAGAATATTTACAAGTGCAGTCTCAACAGTGACTATGTCCACCTGTTTGTGGCCACACTGCACTTTCCACCTGCCTCAAATATCACCTTGTACAAGGACCAGTTACAGTTGTGGATTCGAGGCAATGTGAGCGCCTGTGTGAAGTCCATCTTCATATTCAATGAAATGGATAAGATGCATGCAGGTGTTACACATGCCATCAAGCCTTTCCTTGACTACTAAGACCTGGGGATGGGGTATCCTACCAGAAAGCCATTTTCATATATCTCAGCAATGCTGGAGCAGAAAGGATCACAGATGTGGCTTTAGATTTCTGGAGGAGTTGAAAGCAGAGGGAAGACATCAAGCTCAAAGACATTGAACACGCCTTGTCTGCATTGGTTTTCAATAACAAAAACGTGGCTTCTGGCACTGCAGCTTAATTGATTGGAACCTCATTGATTATTTTGTTCCCTTCCTCCCCCTGGAATACAAACACCTAAAAATGTGTATCAGAGTCGAAATGCAGTCCCGAGGCTATGACATCAATGAAGACATTGTAAGCAGAATGGCTGAGGAGATGACATTTTTCCCCAAAGAGGAGAGTTTTCTCAGATAAAGGCTGCAAAACCTTGTTCACCAAGTTAGATTATTACTATGATGATTGACAACAATGATTGACACCGAGAGTCACTGCCTGGAGTTGGAGAGGAAACTCCACACTCAGTCCTTCCCATGCCTCTGCCCCCTGCTCCTTTCCTTGAGGAGGACTCAAGTGAATGTTTCCTGTTTGATGTGACAGGAATTCTCTGGACATGGTTTCCATCCCTGGTACCTGCAGGCCACCTTGGGACCATGGGCGAGGACAGGAGGCCCCCTGAGCCCTCAGAGAAGGAAGGAGCCATGTATCTATTATATAATACAGTTATAGTATATATCTTTTTGTGTTACTCTATAAAGCTAAACTGATGAAATAATCAAAGTTGTTAGGTATATCAATAAAAGCATCCTAGAAACACTTTCAATTAGGTTACTCAGATAAGTTCTAATTTACATGTAAAGGATGTTAGTTAATTAAATGTCAATTGGTTCCTCAAGATGAATTATTGCTATTTCTCTGTAGTTAACAACATGTTGCAAGAATTTTGAGAGTATTTTATTTAGACAGTAAGTCAACTGCAGCTATTCAACCTATTTATTTTGATTTAGCAAAGTGAGCAATAGTTACGTATTTTATTAAATTGTAATCAAGTATTTAATTGCAATTTAATATTCTTATTGTGCAAACTATGGCATATAATCTAGTATTCAGATTAGTATTAATAACTACAATGTGTTGTTAATTTTCAAATATTTGTTATATGTGGAAAAGGATAGGATTTCTGTCTGCTTATTGAGTTAGTAAACATTATATTAGAAACAAATACTGAAAATTTCCATATTACAAGGAGGGTAAAATGCTCATTGTCTTCATGAGAGGTCTAGACAGAAATCCTAAGAATACCGGTAAATACTATAAAATTGAAGATGTTACAAACGATGTGATCTCTAGCATTGTTCTGTTTTTTAACATAATTATCCTGTGTGCATTGATCTTGCAACCTGAAATAGTAATAATATTAGAAAAGCCAATCATTATATTAAAATCTAATTATAATTTAATATAATTAAATTTATATTATAATTTATTATATAAATATATAATTATATATTTATATATATTATATAACATATATATTTATATATATTATATAATATAATTATATTAAATATAATATAATTAAATTTAATATAAGTAAAATCATTATAATAAGATTGAGATGTGACGTTTTCTGGTCTATTATAATTGTAAATCACTCTTAATAAATTTTTATTACACTTATCTCTTTTACAGAAACCACATTTTTCCCCCTTCAGTCCCTTGGCTTGTGGTTAATTGGTGCTCAATTTTTATGGCTAA
The DNA here is from genome assembly GCA_028533165.1 of Leontopithecus rosalia. Taxonomy (NCBI): domain Eukaryota; kingdom Metazoa; phylum Chordata; class Mammalia; order Primates; family Cebidae; genus Leontopithecus; species Leontopithecus rosalia. The sequence goes on from CM052650.1 coordinate 103,739,066, forward strand.
AAATAATAGTGAAATATTTTTTCTCTTTCATACACAAATAGTTCTGAATATTGCTCAGAAACAGTCTTCCAGATAACCAATTTTTGCCTCCTACAGTTGTTAATTGATTCAACAGATATTTATTGAACAAAAATGAAGTCAAAATCTTTTATGGCATCTATTAAAAACTGTTATTTGCTAACATTCACAGGACAAAAAGATAAAAAATAAATCCTTTTTAAAATTTCTGCCCTGTTTATTGAGTTTTCTGACCTGGATTTTGTGTTTGTGTATGTAAACATATTTGTATAAACTTATTTATTAAGACTGACCATTCACTAAGTGAATTTGGAGTGCTTACAATCTGAGGAATGCAGATTCCAAAATTGTGTTATATTCATTTGGAAACAACAAAAAACATAATACTAGATGTAATTTTGGAGGAACCATATGCAGTTTTTAATACAAATTTTATACTGAAAAATATTTTGAGATATTTTACCTTTAGCACTTATTTAATAATTATTAAATGAATCTAATATATTTAAGTTTTATTATTGAGTATGCTATAAGTAATATAAACTGATAAAAAGTGATGGCCAGTATCTTGAGGAATTTCTGAGAATTATGTGTTTACATATGTGTATATGAGTGTTTGTAAGAGTGTTCACGAATATGTAAAAGTGCCTGCGTGTATGTGTGTGTGTGTGTAAGGATTTTGATAAGGAGTGACCCTGGATCAGTTATGTAACCCATTTGATGAAGGGACTACCTTTTATATGATAATTAATCTTCATATGGTGGATAATATATACCAATATTATAATTAAATTATTAAGCAAATATGAGGAGAAAAATTGTTTTTTCTGTTTGAGATTTGAGTGTATAAAAAACCGCAGACTTTAAAAAAATGTTAAGTTGTTGCAGAAATGCTTAAAGTATCCAAGTTTCTTTTAATTATTTATTTTTTGTTTTCTTTGGCTCAGAGTAGATTGGTTTTCATCTCTTAAGAATATAATGGGAATGCTTTTCCTAAACACTTTTTGGCTATTCTTCCTCACCTATAGATTTATCAATTCATTAAGAAAAATAAATCATTTTTAACCCTTCAGAAACATTGAGCTGTTGATAAATTGGTGGTGATGGTTTAAGGAGAAAAAATTGAATATACCTGCAAAGACCAATACCCTCAGATCTTTCTACAGGCAGTGAATGAGTAACGTGGATATGAAATATCACTGTAAAAATGATCAAAATGTTATTTTCATGAAACCAATGTTTTTGAGACTCTGAATGCTTTCAGACTCCTATATTAGAATACATATTTTCCTAAATATTCCTAGAATCCTTGTGTCAGCTTTTTTTAAAACCACCTTTCATCTTGCCCACACAGTCACTTTTATTTAGAAAATAACTTCTTAGAAGGAATGAGGAGACCCTTAATCCTGAAACGAATTCCTTAATACTAGACAAGGTGAAAAAATGCAAATTAGCAGAAGTTGACTAGTTGTGAATTATAGAAAATGTAGTTCTATATCATTACTCTGTGTTTCTGAGTCTTTCTTCTACAAAAATAAATCATTTTAGAGGATATTTCTGTAGAATCATATCAAGCTTTTATTTCTTTGAAATATTTCCCTATTTTTTTTAGATAATAGAATTAAAAGCAAATATTTGTAGAATGTGACAAACAGTAAATAAATTTATGTGAAATTAAGTAAAATCGGTTGCTTGGAATCAAGCAACAAAAATAATTAGTTGACCTAATTTCAATGTTCTCAATTGGCGTTGGTCTGTGGACTGATTGCTTAAACAGACAGACCTGCTGATAGTTTCATTCTTAAAAGGAGTTTCATTTGCGGTTATGTATGATACTTTGAATTACATTAAACAAAGATATTAAAACATAATGCCATGTAAATGTCGGTTTGCTATTCTATCTCCTCCATACATACTTTTTTCCTAAGTGTAGTATAAATGCTCTGAACCTCACTAATCTAGACCACTTACTTAAATGTAGGTCAAATCACATCTAGTGACACTAAAGAAAAAAGTCCTTTTAATTTCCTTTAATTTTTATGGTGGTGGGAAGTAAAATAAGTTACTATAACTCCTTACCTTTGGTTCCATGCTTGCTTTATTTCATTCATTTTTTTTAAGTTCAGGTGCAATTTATATGGCAGTAAAAAATAAAATGCTAAAATAGAAACTCAAAGTATAGAAAAAAAGCAGAACACACAGTTCTAAGTGTTCTATTTAACACATTTTGCTAATTCCGTAATAAATGTGAAACTTACAAAAGAAAAAAAGCAAAGAATGACGAAGACCATTTCATTACTAAAGTTACAAAGTGTTAGGGAAATGGCTGCGCTTTAGTCAAGGAGTAGGCCAAGGCAAACTTCTGGTGCAGCATGACTCAGGAGGGTTTGGAAGGCAGGTGTACAGCTCTGCACATTATGTAACCACTTACATGGGCACGCTTGGCTCGGAGCCATTATTATCTGTCAAAAGTATAACCACCCTGCTGATGCTGTACATACGGCTGGCTTGCTTGCTCCCAGAGAGGGAACAAAGCCATGTAGAAACTTCTTAGGATTCCTCAAGTGTTCTTTCAACTGCCGGCCACTCGTCCACCCACTACCCTCGGTCCTCAGCTTGAGCTGGATCCTGACACTGGCATGACACCTGACCTAGTCGGCAAGATACCTAGATGAGTGAGACTCTGATCCCTGCTGTTTTCAGGTCAACCATGTGGCCACAACATGGGTTGTGTTACCTGGTGCGGCTGTGCTGCTCTAATGGGCCCCGGTGGAAACCTGGGTGGTGGTAGATGGGTCCCCTACAAGCATGGAGAAGGCACTGAAGCAGCTGGAAGCAGGGAGCATAGAGAAGGAGCAAGCCTTTGACAGCAGAGTTGGATGGGCATTTGTGACTGTGCTGCGGGAAGTGCAAGCTCAGTCCCTAAGGAATCCCAAGGGGAGGTGTGGGAATTAAAGAAACAGTGTAGGCAGCTTCCAAGAAACCCCTGCCCGCCGAGATACTTCGTCTGTGGGATGAGGGATCAGATTGTACATCTTGTTCAAACTATGAGATGGAAAAGCTAGCTTCTATCATGACACTCCTCTGCTTCCACAGCGGCTGCAAGTAGGCGGCTACAAAAAGGGTAAGGGGATCCCATCCTGTCTGAGAGACTGTGGGCAGCCATAAGAACTGTGTGCAGCCATAAGAACTGTGGAACAATGCTGGTGAAATACTAGAAACTGTCAATAGGTGTCAGTCGTATACAGACTTGTGCTTCTATTTGAATAGGGAATTGGCCAAGGTGCCCAATTAGAAAAACTTGTCTCACCAACATACATCAAGTGCCAGCACTGGTAGGCACCAGCACAGAGACGTTCTGGGGGTGGACATTCTACACAGCTTGGTAGCTCTCCCGTCTATCACGGACTTGATGGGCCACTTGACGATGAAATTGGAACAGTACCATTACGGGGTGGACTTGGCCAGTGGATTTTTGTCCATTGACATTGTTCTAGAGGCCCAGAAACAACTTGCCTTCATGGGTCGATGACATTGGACTTCCACAGTGTTGCCGCAGGGTTATATGTCATGGTCTCGTTGATGATACTATGTTAATTTCTGATTATCTTTCAGATTTAGAAATGGCAATGCTCCTCTTACCTGGGATTGGAATAGTACCGCTGAGACCACAGGCCCTACAGGAAGTTGACCAGGAGTGCCTGTTTGAGCTGGATGTGCAGGTGACCACAGATGGTTTTGGCTGGGGTGTCTGGCAGTGCATGGAGCACTTTAGAACACCAGTAGGTTTTTGGTCCCAACTTTGGAAAGCAGCTGAGCTCTGGTATTCCTGGATAGAGGAACAGCTAGCAGCTGTATATGCTGTCCTTCAGGTTCATGAAAGCATGACAAGACAGGCTACAGTTGTCACGCAGATGACTTACCCTATAGTGGGATGGGTGAATTTATGGATAAAGACCTCCAGGACTGGGACAATGCAGACATCCACTTCAGCAAAGTGGGACACCTACTTGGAGCAGTGGAATACTGTGAATATGAGTCCCTTAGCAACAGAGCTGCAACAGGTCTTGAGACCCATAGTTCTGATGCAAGATAAGGCCATGGGGTCTGGGGCACCCCTAGATGCCAAGCCATTACCATATAATGAAGGGTGTCCCCCTATTGCCAATGGTGTATGATAGACAGATGGGTCTAGCGTCTGTGCCTGGTACACGTGCAGTACTAGGTGCTACTGCTGCCAGGACCACTGTTGCAGTCCAATCTAGTACTGATACCATATGACTTGCAGCTGGATGTGGGCAAAGGAACCAATGGGCTGAACTTAGAGCAGTGCCGATGGTGATCTGTAAAGAGGCGACAGCTATGGTGATCTGTACCAATAGCCGGTTGTCTACTGAGGCTTAACCTTGTGGTTAACTACCTGGAAAATACAGAAGTGGCCATTTGGTAACCAGTTCATGTGGGGCCAAGTCATGTGGCAAAACCTAGGGGAGGGAGGATGACCTTCGCCAGCTAGGAATGGAGATGAATGATAACCTGTTGTTGCCTGGCTAAATGTCCCTGAAGGCAAGGGAACAGAAAACCTGGCTGTGGCCATGGACCCTCCAAAGCCTCCCACTGCTGATGGTTGGCCACTGCAGCTCTCTGGGGGGAGGGCCTATGGTATGACTTGCATGCCACTCCTTGGATGTTCAATACATGGCTCCCATCGTTGACTGTTCATAAGAGAACAGTCATGGAGAGAACCCTTCTCTGGGGGACATATATACTGTCTGCATGGCCTATTATGAGCTCCCCTGTGACTCTGGCACGGATACAAGAGCCCAAGGAACCATGGGGAGCTGAGAAAACGTGGTACCATTGCCCAGCACAGATACCTTTGGCAGCTGCCTTGCTATCCAGAATGAAAGATTAGCCTGTATTTTGCCTGAGGAATGTGATTTACCTCTGTTCATACCTGTGCCTGCTCTGTCATTTCTACAGTAGGCTAACATGCTCCAATTGTACTGTGGACTGGACCCACACCTACACTGAGGTGATCGATGCTTCCAGCAGTTGGATCTCTGCACCACCTGTCCAGCTGCAACACAGACAGCTTGCCTTGACACATACATTCAGTGTCTGCAGAGAACTAGACATGGCTGGAGATCTGGGGTCCCATGGCCAATGCCTGGAAGGCAATGTCGCAGCCATGGACAAAGTATGCTGCATGACCCATGGTGTGCACAGTCCCTGGCTAGCCCATAATGTGTATCATGGGTGGGACTGGCTAGTGAGGTAACATGTCGTACCACTGGTCCATGTGCCGTGATGCATAGAACAACATTGAGGTAACACCACTGTGGGATGGGTACTCATCAGAGCCTGTGCAAACATAACACACATCACCACACAAGATTTGGTGGAACAAGAGCCCCACCAAGGTCAGGCTCTGATGGACTTTGTGCCCCCCTGGGAGTTTATGGGTCTGTGGGGACACAGGGTGGCCTTACCTAGCAGCAAACTGGACTGGATGTTGTACCTGCCACTGTTCTCTCCACATTGCCCAGACACCCGTATAACTGGGAAGCGCTAGATTGTCAGTTTTTGCAAGTGCAACAAGCCCCCTGGTGGTTCTAGCCCTTGAAAAGAATTAATCCTAGAGCGGGTGTCCTAACTGTAGAAACACAAGTTACTGCTCTTGCAGAGCACACTTCTCTGGCTCTGAATTACACCTGAGTAGCCCTCATCCTGTTCATGAATGAGGTTGATTAGATTAAAAATGTGGTACTGCAAGACTGAATGGCCTTACACATAGTAACTGCTGTCCAAGGAGGGACCTGTGCCCTTTTAGGAACACAATGTTGCACCTTTACCCCTGACAACAGGCAGAATATAATAGCAGCCCTGCAAGGGGTCTCACAGGAAATTAAGGCGGTCAAGAGCTTTACTGATGACTGCTTGCAGAGACGGTGACCATCTCTAAGCTCTGGCCTACGTTGGGCCCTAATAGTCATAAGTAGCATGGCTAGGATGCTAGTAGTGAGCTGTTGCTCTTTGTACTGTTGTTGTGGGTTATAGATTCAGGGCTTTGCACTATGGACACATGTCCTTGTCAAATGGATGCCCTTGACTAGGGGGTGGAGTGTAAGGGAAATGACTGCACTTTAGTCAGGAGTTGGCCAAGGCAGCCTTCCAGTACAGCATGCCTCAGGGGACTTGGAACACAGGCACCCAACTCTCCACATTATGCAACCACGCCACGTGAGGTGCATTAGGTACTCACTCACATGAGCTCATGCTTGGCTCAGAGCCAGTATTGTCCATAAAAGGTATAACTCTTCTGCTCATGCCATACATATGGCTGGCTTGCTTGTGCCCAGAGAGAAAATAAGGCCATATCAAAACTCCGTATGAACACTTGAGTGTTCATTCAGCTGCCTGCCACTTGTCTACCCATTACCCTCAATCCTCAGCTTGGGCTGGAACCTGACACTTGGAGTGACACCCAGTCTCTATTTCCAGACAGATACCCCTATATTCTAATCCGGCTTGTTGGTTTTTGTTGTTGTTGTTGTTATTCTATCACCATAGATTAATTATAACTAATCAGGATCTTGGTAAATGGAATTACATATTATGTTATCTTGGGTGTCTGACTTCTTTCACTCATTTATCTATTGCATTTACCAGCACATATTTTTAATTGCTGAGCAGCACCTCATTGTATAAATACATTACAATTTGTTTATCTGTAACCCTGTTCATGAACATTTGGGTTGTTTTCAATTTGAGTCAAACTGCTGAATCTCAGAATAGCAATAAGTTTAACATTTTAAGAAAATGCCAAATTGCCTACCATAGAAGCTATAACAATTTAGCTTCCACGACAATCACCTAGGTAATGGGCAGGAAAATTTCATTAGAAAAAGAAAAAAAGTAAAGTAGATTAAGAAAAAATAAGACGTAAATAGCTAGGTATCAAAGAGGAATGTCTTCCCTTACTGAATTATCTTTGCCAAATGATAGTTCCAGTAGGCAGTAGAAAAGTAGGGCAAGAATATAAAGTAAGACTTCAAATGAAAGGCTAGGGAGTGCAATGAATTTGGTAGGATTCCAAAGGCTAACATAATCCTTGCTTTTTAAACTCATCATATAACCACTCACAACCTCAATTTTCTTTTCTCTGTAAAAGATAAGATATGTATGCCCTTTGGTTTCAAGGTAGCAGGTAACTGGAGAACTGAATTGCAACAATTTCACAAGTTTGAATAATTAAAGGGACTTTAAAGGATTCACGGTTTGCACTCCTATAAGGTCTTACTGTAATTAATACCAAAGAGCTGGAGAAAGTGCAGGAAAGCATGGGGACCCAAAAGACTTCCAGGGGCTGCTCCCTCTGCTTCTTTCTTAGTGGTCTAGGATGTACTAATTTTGGGGATTGCAAATCCTCTGTAAAGAAGCTTGGGTTCAGGGTAACATGAGAGAAAATTCCTATCAAGGTGTTTTAAGCCCCACTGGTCAGGTAGCCAAATCAGGCTCAGGTACACCAGGCATAAGACACCAATGTACATAACCCTAATCCAGCTGGTCCAGGACACCCAGAAAGTTTTAAATATTAAAATGTTCAAAAGTTTATTACTTTATATTTAGCCATAGAGTTTTTTTTTTCTTTTTGGACAGGATCTTACTGTGTTGCCCAGGCTGATGTGCAGTAGGGTGGCATGATCACTGCTCATTGCAGCCTCGATCTCCCAGGCTCAATCCATCCTTCTGCCTCAGCCTTCGGAGTAGCTGTGACTTCAGGCAGGTACCACCATGCCCGGCTAAAATTTTTTGTGTGTGTTTTGTGGAAACAGGTTTTCAATCTGTTGCTCAGTCTGGTCTTGAACAGCTGGCCTGAAACTATCCACCTGCCTTGGCCTTCCAAAGTGCTGGGATTACAGGTATAAGCCACTATGCCCAGCTTGGCCTTACCTTAACCAAGTGAATTTGAGGTATCCATAGAGATAAGCATAGAGCAGACTTAGTCCAGCAATAAGGTAACTATAACTTATACATCATTAGTAAGGGCAATGAAAGGAAGCTAAAAAAACATACGAGCAAATTTTCTGTGCCTTTTTTTCTCTCCAGTGTTTTAAGCTATTTTTATTAATTTTAAATTGTATTTTAAGTTTGGTGGTATATGTGCAGGTTTGTTACATAGGTGAACTTCTTTCATGGAAATTTGTGGTACAGATTACTTATCACCCAGTTATTGAGCCTAGACCCATCAGTTATTTTTCCTAATCCCGTACCTCTTCCCAACCTCCGCCTTCGGACAGACCCCAGTGTGTGTTGTTCCATTCTATTGTCCATGTGTTCTCATCATTTAGCTCCCACTTACAATTGAGTACATGTGGACTTAAGTGTTCCACTTCTGCATTAGGCATGGATGGCCTCCAATGTCATCCATATCCCTGCAAAGGATATGATCTGGTTCTTTATCCTTAATAAATGATTAAAGTTAGGCTGGACTCCAGAGATGGAAGTTGTAGTGAGCTATGTTCACAGCACTGCACTCCAGCCTGGACAACAAAACTAGGCTTCAAAAAGAAATTTTTAAAAATGGTTAATATTTAAGAAGTCACTGATATTATTTTTATATTCAGGAGTCACTTTGTTTTAAAATTAAACTTTTTAAAACTTTTATTAAAATTTAAGCTATTTTTAATATATTTCAGTTTCATTTATCTCATTGAAATGTGTTTCTCTTTGGGGTTTCTCCAACTTTCTCTTTTCATGTGAATATAAAAGGCAATTAAAATTAGGGCCATGTTGAAATGTGTTCTGTTTCTCCCTCTTCTGTTTCACTTAACTCTGATAAGCTTCCATTCCCTCTAGTAAAAACTTCTCCATGTTTCCACTATATATTAAATATATCACATACATGTATAAATTTAATACTGCATATATTACATACCTCTTCGCTTCAAACTTATGGAACTGGTGCTTATTTTTACTAAGTCAATCATTAGGATGACTTCTCCTTAAAAATAAAATAATCTTTTCTTAACAAAACCTGAAGTAATATGAGTACCCTGGGGATGGCTTACTCTAGTCAATACTCTCTTTAATCTTAATTATTTCAGTCCAATGCCTCGACCTGATTAAAACACAGCTTGATTCTGAGGATTAATAGTAGCATTGTATAAGGTTGTCACCAGCTTTTCTTTCAGATATACGATCAAGGCCAAAATGTCACAAACATTGTAAAAACAATGATTAATTTATTTAAAGAATAAATATAAAAATAAACAAGAATTACAATTGTAAATTGACATTTTTTTTAGTAAACCACAAAATAAAAATAGAATAATCTTGCTTTTGACATGTTCTACTTTAGAAATAGTTTTGATATATTAAAGTATTACATAATACACTTCAACTGTATACCTTATAAAGAAAGATCAAGCATTTGAATGAGATAAAAGGATGAATTGCATGCATATCCTTGCATTTCTAGTTAGATTTCTATTTTGAAGATAATTGCATATATACTAGTTTCCAACATGAAACTGTAAAGCCAAAGCATACATATATTTTTCTGTTACATGTTTTAGATATCTCAATACAAAAAATTAAATTTAGTTTTATAGTACTCAACTGTTGCTTTAAAACCTTAAGTTTGCTGAACTTGCATCACTTTAGGCAGCTGTAATCCATACTCAAAAGTTATTCATCTATTTTTTCCTTTCATGTAACCCTAAACTGTAAAACTTCAAATTTCCATCTTGTACAGTGATTTTTTCTTAACCATTGTGGAAGATAGTGTGGCAATTCCTCAAAGACCTGAAGAAAGAAATAATCATTCCACCCAGCAACCCCATTACTGGGTATATGCCCAAATAAATAGAAATTGTTCTATTATAAAGACTCATGCACATGGATGTTCATTGCAGCACTATTCACAATAGCAAAGACATAAAATCAACCTAAATGGACATCAATGATAGACAGGATAAAATATCATAGTACATACACAGCATGCAATACTATGCAGCCATAAAAAAGAACAAGATGATGTCCTCTGCAGGGAAATAGATGAAACTAGAGGCCATTATCTTTAACAAACTACTGCAATAACAGAATACCAAATACTGCAAATTCTTACTTATAAGGGGAGCTAAATGATGATAACACATGGACACAAGAGAGGGGAACAACACACACAGGGGCCTATTGGAGCATGGAGGGTGAAATGAGGGAGAGGATCAGGAAAAATAACAAAGGGGTACTAGGCTTAATACCTGGGTGATAAAATAATTTGTACCACAAATCTTCATGAAACAGGTTTACCGATGTAACAAACCTGCACATGTATACTTGAACTTAAAAGTTAAAAGGTGTCTCCATAGGAACTTTAAGTCCTTTTGTCTCATTTAATAGTAGCATGGATCAACTCTATTATGAGAGTAAGGGAAATAAAGAAAGTACAAGAGAATTATATGTCATGATATATTGAAGAATGTGGTCCAGAGATTTAGCAGTCTCTGAGTGTCTAAAGAAAACATGAGGTTCTCATTGATACACTCTGTAGTAGTTAGTCACATTTAAAATTCTAGACTGTATTTCTCTTTAAAGATTATTTCCTTATATAAAAACATTTTATACAGTTATACTTTTTTCTTGATGGCTAAATTTGTTCATGTGTGTGTGTGTGCATACAATATTTTTCTTGATGATACAGAATACAGGAATTTTAAGCCATTTAATGCATAAATCAATTATGAACCACCATGTTTTAAAATTGCACATATATTTAAATAAAACATTAAATATTTAATATGCAAGTGTAATTGTGAATCATTTATTATGCAAATGTAACAAAGATTCTGGATTTTATCTAAAAAGTCAGATTAGAAATTATAATACAATGAAGAAGTCACCAATTCAATATTATTAATTTATATTATAATTATTTTCTGTAATAACATATATGTAACATGTAATTACAAACTGTCTCCTTTCATCATGTCTCTAATTTAAGAAATAATAGTGGTCATTTTGCTATTCTATAAATTAAAGAGTAATCAATTTGCGAATGACTGAATACCAGTACAAAATTTATATTTTAAAAAAAGTGGTTAGAGAGTTGTAAAAAATATATGAAATATTTATTTATATTCAAAAGTACTTTAAAAAGCAAAACCATTCAGGACATAGGCATAGGCAAGGACTTCATAACTAAAACACCAAAAGCATTGGCAACAAAAGCCAAAGAGACAAATGGGATCTAATCAAACTCCAGAGCTTCTGCACAGCAAAAGAAATAGTCATTAGAGTGAACCGGCAACCAACAGAATGGGAAAAAAATTTTGCAATCTACCCATCTGATGAAGGGCTAATATCCAGAATCTACAAAGAACTAAAACAGATTTACAAACCAAACAAACAAACAAACCCATTCAAAAGTGGGCAAAGGATATGAACAGACACTTGTAAAAACAAGACATATATGAGGCCAAGAAACCTGAAAAAACACTCATCATCACTGGTCATAAGAGAAATGCAAATCAAAACCACATTGAGACACCATCTCATGCCAGCTAGAATGGCAATCATTAAAAAATCTGGAGACAACAGATGCTGGAGAGGATGTGGAAAAATAGGAACACTTTTCCGTGGTTGGTGGGAGTGTAAATTAGTTCAACCATTGTAGAAGATAGTGTGGTGCTTCCTCAAGGACCTAGAAATAGAAATTCCATTTGACCCAGCAATTCAATTACTGGGTATATATCCAAAGGATTATAAATCATTCTATTATAAAGACACATGCACACGTATGTTCATTGCAGCACTGTTTACAATAGCAAAGACTTGAAACCAACCCAAATGCCCACTGACGATAGATGGGACAAGGAAAACGTGGCACACATACACCATGGAATGCTATGCAGCCATAAAAAATGATGAATTCGTGTCCTTTGTAGGGATATGGATGAACCTGGAAACCATCATTCTCAGCAAATGGACACAAGAACAGAAAATCAAACACTGAATGTTCTCACTCATAGGCGGGTGTTGAACAATGAGAACACATGGACACAGGAAGGGGGGCATCACACACTGAAGTATGTTGGGGGGGACTAGGGAACGGACAGTTGGGGGTAGGGAGTTGGGGAGGGATAACATGGGGAGAAATGCCAGATGTAGCTGATGTGATGGAGTCAGCAAACCACATTGCTATGTATGTACCTATGCAACAACCTTGCATGTTCTTCACATGTACCCCAGAACTACAAAAGTAGTTCTAGAAATAATAAATATATAATTTATATCAACATATCAATATATATTTCTACCTTTATCATATAATAATATCTTCTCATAATGATGAGGACATGTAAGGATCAGGTCCTAGTTTGTTTTGCCAGTTTGGAATCATTACTGAAAGTTCATTGCAGAATAGACTTTAGTTTCTTTCTCATAAGTAGCTTCATGTAAACAAACCAGATCACCTCAAAAGTAACCTTCAGACACATGCAATTGTGTAGACTATTACTTAAGATTAGTTTAATATTTTCTGTGAAAAGAACATCTAACATAAAATCTACCCCCTTAATAAACTTTGAAGTACAAAATACCATATTGTTAACTGCAGGCACATCGTACAACTGATTTCTAGAACTTATTTATCTATCATAACTGAAACTTTATGCCCTGTACACTTTAAATAAATGCAATTCTCTGTATATCAGTTATACCTAAATATAGCAGCTGCTAAAATAAAGGAAAAGAGATTAGTTTGATATTATTCAAACATATGAAACAGTATGTTTTTCTTCCAGTCTTAATTATTTTTCTAAGTATCACTGGAGCATTTGCAAAAACTTTTGATATGATCATAAACAATGTGCTGACAGTTGTTTTTTAACCAATGAGCATTATCTCTTTAATTAAATGATATATGTGAAAAAACAAATTATTTATGCTTATTCATAAAAAACTTTTCCCATGTTTTTAATTAGTCTTCATGCAAACATACCATTCTTTGCCTAACGTGTTTTTACCAACCACTGTATTTTTGTTTTAAGGGTAATCTCTTTAGTATTAGTCAAAACATAGCATATTATTAATGCCAATACTAATTGCAGTTGATAAATACTGAATTTATTGTTTAACTTTGACTAAATGTTATGATGTAGCCACTGTTTTTCCTCATTTTACAGGAAAAGAAACTGAGACTTAGAATAGAGACTTTATGTGGTGTAGCAGTAAAGACAGAAGAGTTTAATAAAAACGCTGACCTTTACCAGATGTGTATTGTTGGTAAAAGTCTTAAGCTCTAGTTTCCTACTTTCCTTATCTCTAGAAGTTAATTGTTTATTTTTTCATATTAACAGAGGATATTATATGTATGTCTTGACCATTACCTTAAGGTAAATGGAAATGGAGTATATCTTAATTGATTAGTCGTGATGCTGGTATTATTCTGTCAAATAGGAAAATAAAATTGTAAGTCTCTTCGGACATTTTTGAGGTTATATCCACAGATAAAAAATAAAATTTATTTAAGGCTGAAAACCTGTTATACATATAAATGTATTATTAAGCTTAAGATATAAATGTAAAGAATCCTAAAATTAAAGCTGTAAGTATTGCTGATTTTGCACAAAACTATTTTTAGTACAGCATTTGTTTTAAAGGAAAGAAAAATTCTAAAATGGCATGGGTTCTATTGTCTCAATAAAAAATATACGTTACAATAAATTTAAAGTAAAACAATCCACTCTGAAACCAAAGAGTTTTAACAGTGGAAAAGAGAAAGTGTGTTGTTTGTGTGAATCCTTGCTTCTGTCCTTCCTCAAACCCTCTTCAGCATAGGATCTCACTTTCTCAGTCCTGAATTCACCCTCATGAAGGCAGAGGACATTCAAGGTCCAAAAAGGTGGGTTGTTAAATTAGTTTTACTGCCCTAGCACGTATGGAGCTTGGAGTGTCCGGATACCTGAGTGCCAAGATGATACTACCCTCCCCTCTCAGTCCCAGATGAACTGGTCCAGTCCTAGGACCCTAGGATGGTCTGTGTCTTTGTTTCCTGATAGCAGTTCTCTCACTTTTGTCTCCATTTTCTTGGTTCCTGTCTTGAGGCTTTGCCCTTACTCTATCTTCTTATTGTAAAAAGGAATAAATAAATCTCAACTTAAAAGGACATTACTAAGTGATTTTTCTACACTATAATCCCAGGAAAATGCTTTTGTTATGTGATTTCTTCAAACAGAAAAATGTCACTTTCACAAAACCAAGAACATGTTTTAGACCAAAGTCTATTTTGTAATATTTTACTTTATTGTTTTTTATATTCTTTCATCATATATTTTATTGCAGAGCAGAACATCCTAAGAATATATTTAAAAAACTATTACTTTCCAGCTTGTGAGGACTGATAATTAGTGAAACTGTTGACATTTATTGCCATGTGCTTTTTGAAGCAACTTAACTAATAACCAGTAAATGCTTAATTTTGAAATGTTGTTAGTTTTTCAACTTCCTTGTAAAATAATATCAGTGATTATCTTTAATAAATCTAGTACTTTTTATTTATATTACTGCAAATCTGACTTTAAAATAAACTCTCTTTTATTGAATATCTCAATAGTCTGTCTGAGTGACAGTAGAAATGTATTACAAATAATGCAGTGTAGTCTGTGTAGCTTAAAGCTGAAATTATAAAGATTTTTTTATGTAATAGAGATACAACATAGCAGTAAAATAGAGCAAAATCAGGCAGGAGTCGGGGATGGCTTCAATGTCTTTATAGCTGACCACTAGAAAACAGGAATACAAAGATCCAATTTAAATTTAAATGACATTTAACCTCTTTCAGGTTATGAAATTTCAAGCATAAGGAAATTAAACTTCCCCAACTGCATAAAATTGTCTTAGCGAAATGTAAAGTCAGTTACAGTTGAGACGTGTAAATATTAAAGGAAACAATCTTAGTTATAATTAAATTTTCTTAAAATGATATTGATGTGTAATGTTTCTTATTACAATTGTATCTTTCAAGTATTTATTATGTGACTAATAATAGCTTTTACTTTATAAATTTTGGAGCTCTGTTATTTGATATATAAATTTATTTAGCTATAAAATTAATTATAAAAATAAGGGTTTAGAAAACAGATTGAGTTACTAGCAACACTCTTTTAAATCACTGATATTTTAAAATATAACATATTATCAAGGTTATACACTGTGGGTAAGCATCACATGAACAGTTAAATTGTAAACAACAACAAAAAAAACTTTACAAAGGTTTAAACTGGTGACCTGTATTGCAAGAAACAGATTTTGGCATATAAGTGGTACACAGGTGAAAAAAAATGCCAGAGATTTCTGATGAGACTTGAAATGCTGTGTTACAGAACATTTATTTCATTTTGCTAATTATTTAATTTGTTACAATATTGCTTTGAAATTATTCCTTGGTATCCAGAATGCATAAATTATGCATTGGGAACTTTATTCACAGGGACTAAGTAGCAGAAAATTTCCTCATTTAATAAGATGTAACTATTTATTTATGCCTGGTATATTGATATATCTTTTCACTTTTTTGTTCAAGTGATGTATATTGGAATATAGTCAGGATTTGGATACTTCTTGAAGGAAATGTATCACTTTTATCACAAAATAGCATAATTTTATGATTAAGAACAAAAGATGTACTTTTTAAAAAGTAATTACTTGTAAGTGGTTCAAGTAATAAAAAGCAAACCTGTTTTCATTACTAAATGATTTTACTTTTTACTCATAAGAAAGTTACTTGGCCTGTCACACTGGCTCATCCCTTTAATACTAAGAGTTTTGGAGGCTGAGGCAGAAAGATTGTGTGAGCACAGGAGTTTGAGATGCCTGGGAACCACTGTAAGACCTCATCTCTACTAAAAATTAAAAAAAAATAGCTGGGATTGGTGACAGTGTCTGGGGGCTGAGGTGGGAGTTCTGCTTGAGCTCAGGACTTACAGTCTACAGTGAGCCATCAATCACACCTTTGCACTCCTGGGCAACACAGTGAGATACTGTCTTAAAAAACAGAAAAGGAAATGACTAAATTCTGCCTCAATATATTAATGAAGTAACAATAAAGAAAGTTAACTGAGGACTGAATTAGGAAGACATTTGTCACTGACTCTCAAACTGTAACATTTAATCTCCTGGCATGTTCATTGATTACAGCTTCTAATGGTAGTGCTGGAAGTAGTCTGTATTTAGAAATGTCTAATTTCTCATCTGTACTTAATACAAATATATGTAAAAACATAAAGATATTCAAACATTTGCTGCCATTCTCAGAGACAAATAGCTGTGAGTTAACTTAAGATAAATAATGACAAGAAATGAGAGCTAAAGGTTGTAAAGGAACGATATATTCACAACCAACTCTCTCCTTGATCCATATTTACTTGCTCTGCTAAAGGATTGCAAACATTGCTCCTCTCACCGATAAGAAACTGTTATTAATTTCAAATAGTATCTTTTATTCCTCAACATCTTCTAAATGATACAAAATCAGTGGATTATATGAGCCCACACATATTAAGAGCTCTGTGAATGCAAATGCTAGAGAAACATGCTATTTTGTGAACTATATTATTTGTAGATAGGTTTTATATTTTGTTCATCTATCTATCCCTGTTGCAAGCTATAGTCTTGCCACATAATACTAATATAACGTATACTGGTTTAAGTGCATCTAGTTCAATTAAATATAAAGCAAATAAATCAAGGTGAATAGGAAATGCTAAGAACTGTTTACATAGAAGTATATTCTCCATAGGAGTACTAAAGGAGAATACTGGAGTAGAATACAATATAAAAGAAAATATCTATTATGAGAGCCCATGTTATAGATTCTTAAAAAACAACAACAACAACAACAACAACAAAAACTTAAGTCTGCTCTTGGCTTGGAGAAATTTGCTAAATGGATAAATTACCAAACTGAAGCTAACTTAAAAGACAAGAAGGAAAATTATTTCTTGAAAATACATAAGATAATTTAAACTACCCTGAAGGCTGTTTTCCAGGGTATTTTTCTGTAAAGAAATTAACGTGGCTACAATGTAAGATTTTCTTTGTATGTTATACAAGAGTAAAAGGGCAGCAATAAATACCCTGTCAGAAATTTTTAAATAATTGTTATCATGTAAATAAAATTGCATTGCAAATTAAAAAAACAAAAAAACAATTGGCCTTGGCCTTCTCATACCCAATTTAGGAATAAGGCTATTTTATGTATCATGTACTAGTGAAATTAAATACTAAATGTTTAGAAGTATTATCAACCAAGTTATATTGCTAAATTCCCTGAATATATTTTTAATTAGCAAAATAAATTGTTGAGTTGAATAATTAACAAACTTTGAGTAGTAAAGATAAATGTTTTCAAAGCAATGCTTTACAAAAAATGGGGGCATAAACTAGAATATATCTGGAATTTTGTGTTTAGTGTGGGTAAATTTAAAATATTATTTCATTTTCACATAGAAACAATTAATACTCATTAATGTAAACAAAAAGCACAAAATGAAAACACAAATAACTCAAATTATAGCATAAAGTACTTCAAATATTGTAAAAGTAATTGCTTACATAAAAACATATGTCAATGATCAATAAAGACAAATTTTAATATTTACACTTTATACTTATATATTTCCATAGGTTATGGCGGAACAACTTGTTACATGAGTAAGTTCTTTAGTGGTGATTTGTGAGATTTTGGTGCACCCATCACCTAGCAGGATACACTGCACCCAATTTGTAGTATTTTATCCCTCACCTCACCCGCTTCACACTCCTCCCCCTGACTGTCCAAAATTCACTGTGTCATTCTTATGCTGTTAAGTCCTCATAGCTTAGCTCCCACTTATGAGTGAGAACATATAATATTTGGTTTTCCATTCCTGAGTTCCTTCACTTAGAATAATAGTCTCCAATCTCATCGAGGTTTCTGCAAATGCCACTAGTTCATTCCTTTTTATGACTGAGTAGTATTCCATATGTGTGTGTGTGTGGGTGTGTGTGTGTGTGTATGTATGTCTGTATACATTATATATACACATCGTGTGTGTGTTTATCACAGTTTCTTTATCCACTCATTGATGGATAAACATTTGGGTTGGTTCCACATTTTTGCAATTGTGAATTGTGGTGTTATAAAGATGCATGTGCAGCTGGGCACAGTGGCTCATATCTGCAATCCCAGCACTGTAGGAGGCCGAAGGAAGGGATCACCTGAGGTCAGGAGTTTGAGATCAGCCTGGTCAACATGGTTAAACCTCATCTCTACTTAAAATATTTTTAAAAAAAGCTTGGCATGGTGGTATGTGTCTGATCCCAGCTACTTGGGAGGCTGAGGCAGGAGAATTTCACCAATGCACTCCAGCCTAGGCAACAAGAGCAAAATTCAAAAACAAACAAACAAAAAGCATGTGCAAATATGTTTTTTGAATAATGACTTATTTTTCTATGGACAGATACACAATAGAAGTAGTGGGATTGTTAGATCAAATGGTAATTCTACTTTTAGTTCTTTAAGGAATCTCCACACATTTTTCCATAGTATTTGTTCTAGTTTATATTCTCACCAGTGGTATAGAAGTGTTCCCTGTTCACAGCATCCATTCCAACATCTATTATTTTTTAGTTTTTTGATTATGGCCATTCGTGCAGGAGTAAGGTGGTATCACATTGTGGTTTTGATTTGCATTTCCCTGATCATTAGTGATTTTGAGCATATTTTCATGTGTTTGGTAGCCATTTGTTTATCTTCTTTTGAGAATGTTCTATTCAGGCCTTTAGCCTACTATTTGATGGGATTTTTTTTTTTTCCTAATTGGTTTGAGTTTGTTGTAGATTCTGGATATTCATCCTTTGTCAGATGTATAGATTGTGGAGACTTTCTCCCACTCTCTGGTTTGTCTGTTACTCAGCTGACTGTTCCTTTTGCCATGCAAAATCTCTTTAGTTTAATTAAGTTCCATCTATTTATCTTTGTTTTTATTGCATTTATTTTTGGGTTATTGGTCATGCAATCCTTGTCTAAGCCAATGACTAGAAGTGTTTATCAAGTGTTATCTTTTAGAATTTTTATAGTGTGAGGTCTTAGATTTAAGTCCTCGATCCATCTTGAGTTGATTTTTATTTAAAGTGAAAGATGAGGATCTAGTTTTATTCTCCAACATATAAATTGCCATTTATCCCAGTGTTAATTGTTAAATAAGGTATCCTTTCCCCACTTTATGTTTTTGTTTGCTTTGTTAAGGATCAGTTGGCTGTAAATATTTGGGTTTGTTTATGGGATTTCTATTCTGCTCAATTTTTGTACGTGTCTGTTTTTATACCAGTATCATGCTGTTTTGGTGACTATGGCCTTATGATATAATTTGAAATCAGGTAATGTGATGCCTACAGATTAAGAATTAGATGTTTGATCTCATCCTTTCAACTAAAACAAATAAATAAATAAAATAGCAAAAACACTTGCATTGTGTCCATTTAAGGGACATCCTTCTACTGTTTTTATGAAATACACGAATTATGTAGTTATTGTTGGGGTTTGTGTTATTTTCTCAAACCTGTAATTTTGATATGCACATTATTTTTATTTTTATTTTTCTTATGTTATAAGTTTTGTTCATCCTTGTCTCGTCATCATTTCTTAATGTAGTTTTCCTTTACACAGTGCTTCTATATATCAGACACTTCTTTAAATGCTTGATAAATATTAAGTCATTTAGTCCTTAAATCATCCCAACAGAAATTGGACACTACTATTTATAGATGATAAAATTGGGGCACACATAGGTAAATAAATTTGTTTCAGTTCGTTTAGCAAATATATGGCAGAGCTGTGGTTTGAATTTGAATGTCTGGCTATAGATTCCAACTTCTTCAAAGAAAACACTATTGGTAGAAATGTAATTGCTATGAAACTCTTCAAGGTGTGTGCTCTGGAAATATTTATAGCCAATTTGAAAATACACATCCATAAAGTGGCATTTTATGATGTCATTATAAAGAGGTCTATAGATAAAAACCTCAAATTAATCCCCTAATAGAATGTTAATGAAAAAAACATGGGATTTAGAATAATCTACTGCAGTATCTATTTCTGGATGCTTAACTTTCTTGTATGTTTTGAATTCATGTTTTCACATCAAAATGATGTTGAATTGAAATCAGTGACTTGTATTTTCTGAGAACATTTTCCTCTTTTGTGATACATTTTCATGTAAAATGAAAAAAAAGTATTATATTGAAATAAAAGTATCTGTAGAGATAATTTTTGAATAATTTTTATTCTGATGATACTAAACTTTCCACTTAATAACTTGGCATACTTTCTATGTTTTCAAAAATGTTTCATAATTTTCTTTCCATTTTATGTTTTTATTATATATCTCATGCCATTTTTATCAAATATCTTTACATCATTATTATATACTTTTACACTATTTTAAATTCATTATTTCCCCATTCCTATTGCTAACTACTTGCTGTTTAGGTATAAATAAGCAGTTCAGTTTGATATATTTATTTATCTATCTACTGTTTTTGTTCACCTTCTAAAATTTTGTTTATTTATTCATTCATTAATTCAATAATTTATTCATTTATTCTTAAATTATATAGAAAGTTTCTTGGTTTTTCAAGAAAGGGAGAAAAGAGAAAGAAAAACTTCAGGAGATTTCAAGGTGTCTGTTTTTGCCATTGCTTTCACTTCCAAATTTCTGGCTGCATTAAATTGAGGCTGAGGGATATAGGTGGAAAAGTAATGGTAAATCACTGCACGTTCAATGGTGCTTTAAGTCGTGATGTTCTCTACTCATGTAGTAGCTGCTGTCTATTTTCAAAGTCCTCCAGTAGCTGCTATATTTCTTTTGTATAATTTTGTATGGTTTTATTCATTGAATGAGACAGATAAACTATATTTATATCAATTTGTATCCGGAATTGAAAACACTGTTGTTCACTTTTAAGTTCTTAACATATGAGTTAATAAAAGGATGTGATTTCTTACCATCACTCGCATTGTACAAATAGGTTGTGGGTTCATGTCTGTGTAAGTATCTCCAAACTCATAAAGTTATACTTATTAAGTATGTACAGCTATTTGTATGTTAATCATACCTCAAGAAAATGTTTTTGAAAACACTATTAAATATTTATACTTACTTTTTTTTGTCTGCTTCTGATTTGAAGTTCTTCTAAATTTGCTTCCTTTAAAAATATAGATCAGAATATAGCTCCCCAGAAATAAAAAAATAATGCTTCATAGAACATAAAACATTTCATAAAACATATGCAAATATGTAGACTCTCAACTAGGTAATTAACCACTGCTTCTCACAGACATAGCCATTAAATATATGCTCTCTCAACATCTGTATCAAATAACATAAAAGAATAAGTTCAAGCATAGCAATAAATAGACAATAAAATATTTATGGGAAAAATATAGGTATACATACTGATCCACAAGTAGAATTTTTCCCTTAAAATGACAGTCAAATTACATCCCATTTTTTGTTCTTTCTTTAATAAACTCTAAGTCATTTCTAGACTGCTCAAAAGAAGAATGATTGAATTCAGAGAGGCTTAGCTTAATGTAATCCATCAAATTTTTAATATTAATACTAGCTGCAAGTAATACATCAATCTTATTTTCAATAAATACAAACAGAAGAAAAACAAATGGATATGACTTCGAAATTCTCTTTCCCTGCTTATAATGAATTAGTTTTCATGCCCTCAAAGCATACATTGAATATAGTAGGAAGATGTCATTTTAGTGGTTTTTTTCTTATTGCATTTTAGGTTTTGAGGTACATGTGCAGAACATGCAGGATAGTTGCATAGGTACACACATGGCAGTATGATTTGCTGCCTTTGTCCCCTTCACCCACATCTGGCATTTCTCCCCATGCTAACCCTCCCCAGCTCCCCCTTGCTGTCCCTCCCCTATTCCCCCCAATAGACCCCAGTGTGTAGTGCTCCCCTCCCTGTGTCCATGTGTTCTTATTGTTCATCACCCGCCTATGAATGAGAACATGTGATATTTCATGTTCTCTTCTTCTGTCAGTTTGCTGAGAATGATGTTCTCCAGATTCATCCATGTCCCTACAAAGGACACAAACTCATCTTTTTTGATTGCTCCATAATATTCCATGGTGTATATGTGCCACATTTTCCCAGTCCAGTCTATCATCAATAGGCATTTGGGTTGGTTCCAGGTCTTTGCTATTGTAAACAGTGCTGCAATGAACATTAGTGTTCTTGTGTCCTTATAGTAGAACGATTTATAGTCCTTTGGATATATACCCAGTAATGGGATTGCTGGGTCAAATGGAATTTCTATTTCTAGGTCCTTGAGGAATCGCCACACTGTCTTTCACAATGGTTGAACTAATTTATACTCCCACCAGCAGTGTAAAAGTGTTTCTATTTCTCCACATGCTCTCCAGAATCTGTTGTCTCCAGATTTTTTAATGAACGCCATTCTAACTGGTGTGAGATGGTATCTCAATGTAGTTTTGATTTGCATTTCTCTAATGACCAGTGATGATGAGCATTTTTTCATATGTTTATTGACCTCATGTATGTCTTCTTTTGTAAAGTGTCTGTTCATACCCTTTGCCCATTTTTGAATGGGCGGTTTTTTTCTTTTTTCTTTTTTTTATAAATCTGTTTGTGTTCTTTGTAAATTCTGGATATCAGACCTTTGTCAGATGGATGGGTAAACTGCAAAAATTTTTACCATTCTGTTGATTGCTGGTTGACTCTAATGATTGTTGCTTTTGCTGTGTAGAAGCTCGTAAGTTTAATTAGATCCCATTTGTCTATTTTGGCTTTTGTTGCCAATGCTTTTGGTGTTTTGATCATGAAGTCCTTGCCTACTCCTATGTCCTGAATGGTTTTGCCTAGATTTTCTTCTAGTGTTTTTATGGTGCCTGGTCTTATGTTTAAGTCTTTAATCCATCTGAAGTTAATTTTAGTGTAAAGTGTCAGGAAGGAGTCCAGTTTCTGCTTTCTGCACATGGCTAGCCAGTTTTCCCAACACCATTTATTAAACAGGGAATCCTTTCTCCTTTGTTTTTTTTGGTGAGATATATCAAAGATTGTATGGTAGTAGGTATGTTGTGTTGCCTCCGATGCCTCTGTTCTGTTCCATTTGTCTATATCTCTGTTTTGGTACCAGTATCATGCTGTTTTGATTACTGCAGCCTTGTAGTATAGTTTGAAGTCCAGTAGTGTGATGCCTCCTGCTGTGTTTTTTGCTTAGAATTGACTTGGGTATGTGGGCTTTCTTTTGGTTCTATATGAAGTTTAAGGTGGTTTTTCCAGTTCTGTGAAGAAGGTCATTGGTAGCTTGATGGGAATAGCATTGAGTCTCTAAATTACTTTGGGCAGTATGCCCATTTTCACAATATTGATTCTTCCTAACCATGAACATGGAATGTTTCTGCATCTGTTTGTGTCCTCTCTTATTTCGTTGAGCAGTGGTTTGTAGTTCTCCTTGAAGAGGTCCCTTACATTCCTTGTTAGTTGTATTCCTAGGTATTTTTTTCTCTTTGTAGCAATTGTGAATGGCAGTTCGTTCTTGATTTGGCTGTCTTTCAGTCTGTTATTGGTGTATAGAAATACTTGTGATTTTCGCACATTGATTTTATATCCTGAGACTTTGCTGAAGTTGCTTATCAGTTTCAGGAGTTTTTGGGCTGAGATGATGAGGTCTTCTAGATATACTATCATGTTGCCTGCAAATAGAGACAATTTGGCTTCCTCCTTTCTTATTTGAATACACTTTATTTCTTTTTCTTGCCCTATTGCTCTGGCTAGAACTTCCAGTACTATATTGAATAGGCGTGGTGAGAGAGGGCATCTTTATCTAGTGCCAGATTTCAAAGGAAATGCTTCCAGTTTTTGCCCATTCAGTATGATATTGGCTGTTGGTTTGTCGTAAATAGCTTCTACTATTTTGAGATACATTCTATCAATACCAAGTTTATTGAGGGTTTTTAGCATAAAGGGCTGTTGAATTTTGTCAAATGCCTTCTCTGTGTCAATTGGAATAATCATGTGGTTTTTGTTTTTGGTTCTGTTTATGTGGTGAATTATGTTTATAGACTTGCGTATGTGGAACCAGCCTTGCATCCCCGGGATGAATCCTACTTGATTATGGTGGATAAGCTTTTTGATGTGCTGTGGCTACTGGCTTGCCAGTATTTTATTGAAGATTTTTGCCTCTGTGTACAACATGGATATGAGCCTGAAGTTTTATTTTCTTGTTGAGTCTCTGACGGGTTTTGTTATCAGGATGATGTTGGTCTCATAAAATGATTTGGGAAGGATTCCCTCTTTTTGGATTATTTGGAATAGTTTCAGAAGGAATGGTACCAGTTCCACTTTGTGTGTCTGGTAGAATTTGGCTGTGAACCCATCTGGACCTGGGCTTTTTTTGTGTGGTAGGCTCTTAATTGCTGCCTCAACTTCAGACCTTGTTATTCATAGTTTCGGCTTCCTCCTGGTTTAGGTTTGGGAGGACACAAGTGTCCAGGAATTTATCCATTTCTTCCAGGTTTACTAGTTTATGTGCATAGAGTTGCTTATAATATTCTCTGATTATGGTTTGAATTTCTGTGGAATCTGTGGTAATTTCCCGTTTGTCATTTTTTATTGCATCTATTTGGTTATTCTCTCTTTTATTTTTTATCAGTCTGGCTAGTGGTCTGTCTATTTTGTTGATCTTTTCAAAAAAAAACAGCTCTTTGATTTGCTGATTTTTTGAAGGGTTTTTCATGTCTCTATCTCCTTCAGTTCTGCTCGGATCATAGTTATTTCTTGTCTTCTGGTTTCTTTTTGAGTTTTTTTGATCTTGCTCCTCTAGCTCTTTCAATTTTGATGATAGGGTGTCAATTTTGGATCTCTCCACTCTTCTCATGTGGACACTTTTTCTATATATTTTCCTCTAGATACTGCTTTTAATGTGTCCCAGAGATTCTGGTATGTTGTGTCTTCATTCTCATTGGTTTCAAAGAACTTCTTTATTTCTACCTTCATTTCATTGTTTATCCAGTCAACATTCAAGAGCCCATTGTTCAGTTTCCATGAAGCTGTGTGGTTCTGAGTCAGTTTCTGAATTCTGAGTTCTAACTTGATTGCACTGTAGTCTGAGAGGCTGTTTGTTATGATTTCAGTTCTTTTGCATTTGCTGAGAAGTGATTTACTTCCAGTAATGTGGTCAATTTTAGAGTAGGTGTGATGTGGTGCTGAGAAGAATGTATATTCTGTAGATTTGGGGTGGAGAGTTCTGTAAATGTCTATCAGGTTTTCTTGTTCCAGGTCTGAGTTCAATTCCTGTATATCCTTGTTAATTTTCTGTCTGGTTGATCTGTCTAGTATTGACAGTGGAGTGTTAAAGCCTCCCACTATTATTGTGTGGGAGTCTAAGTCTATTTGTAAGTCATTAAGAACTTGCCTTATATATCTGAGTGCTCCTGTATTGGGTCCATATATATTTAGGATCGTGAGCTCTTCTTGTTGTATTGATCCTTTTACCATTATGTAATGTTCTTCGTTGTCTCTTTTGATCTTTGTTACTTTAAAGTCTATTTTATCAGAGACGAGAATTGCAACTCCTGCATTTCTTTGCTCTCCATTTTCTTGGTAAATCTTCCTCCACCCCTTTATTTTGATCCTTTGTGTATCCTTGCATGTGACATGGGATTCCTGGATACAGCACACCAATGGGTTTTGGCTTTTTATCCAATTTTCCAGTCTGTGTCTTTTGATTGGTGCATTTAGCCCATTTACATTTAGGGTTAATATTGTTATGTGTGAATTTGATACTGCCATTTTGATGCCAGCCAGCTGTTCTGCACTTTATTGATGTAAATTCTTCATTTTGTTGATGCTCTTTTGCATTCGGTATGTTTTTGGAATGGCTGGTACTCTTTTTTTTTTTTTTTAGACGGAGTTTCACTCCTGTTACCCAGGCTGGAGTGCAATGGCCCAATCTCGGCTCACCGCAACCTCTGCCTCCTGGGTTCAGGCAATTCTCCTGCCTCAGCCTCCTGAGTAGCTGGGATTACAGGCACACACCACCGGGCCCAGCTAATTTTTTGTATCTTTAGTAGAGACGGGGTTTCACTATGTTAACCAGGATGGTCTCGATCTGTTGACCTCGTGATCCACCCGCCTTGGCCTCCCAAAGTGCTGGGATTACAGGCATGAGCCACTGCGCCCGGCCTGGCTGGTACTTTTTAATATGCTAATATTTTACTATTGGAGAATGGATATTTTACAGCTTTTACTACAAAGTTTTAAATAACATATAATTTATTAAGTACACTAATTCCTTGGTATCCATGGGGGATTGATTGGTTCCAGCATCTTCTTTGAATACCAACATCCACAGATGTTCAAGCCCCTTTATATAAATGATGTAATATTTGCATACAGTTTGTGCATATCCTCTCATATACTTAAGTCATCTCTAGATTACATATGATATCTAACACTATGTAAATGGTATATAAACTATTATGCTATACTGTTAAGGGAATAATGACAAAAAAAGCCTGTAGGTGTTTAGTACAGAATCAATTTTTCTTTGAATATTTTTTATTCATGGATTAATGAATTAAATCTATGGATATGGAATCTATGGATAATGAGGGACACTTATATCAACAATTCCTTAAAATTACTAAATTAGAACAATTAAATCCTTTAGAAATACAGAAAGGCAGCCAGGCACAATGGCTCATATCTATAATCCCAGCACTTTGGGAGGTCGATGTGGGTGGATCATGAGATCTTCATAAACATAAGTTGGTCATGGCGGCAGGCAACTGTAATCACAGCTATTTGGGAGGCTGAGGCAGGAGAATCACTTGAATTGCAAGGCAGAGGTTTCAGTGAGCCAAGATTCTGCTACTGCACTCTAGCCTGGGCAACAGAGCAAGACTCCAACTCAACAAAAAGGGGGGATGGTAAAAAAGAAAAAATATAGAAAGGCAAAAAGTTGACTGTTTTAAATATTACAAGTAATTATGAGAGCTAGACATGTCGCTCAGGTTTTTAAATCCTTCTCATTGTTTTGATTCATATGTTTTTCAAATAAAAATGCTTTTTTCCCCATGATTTTTTAATTGTATGAGTATATTATGAAACATACATTAGGCCTCTTTCTGAATCCATCTGAATCATACAATGATAAAATTCACTGACTTTTTTTTTTTTTGAGGCAGAATCTCTGTAGCACAGGCTGGAGTACAGTGGTGTGATCTCAATGTCAGTTCACTGCAGCCTCCATTTCCAGGTTCAAGCAACTCTCATGTGTGCTTCAGCCTCCCAAGTATCTGGAATTACAGGTATGTGCCACCATGCCCACTAATTTTTGTATTTTAGGTAATGATGAGATTTTGCTATATTGGCCAGGCTGGTCTTGAACTCCTATTTTCAAGTGATCAGCCTGCCTTGGCCTCCCAAAATGCCGGGATTAAAGGTGTGAGCTACTGTGTCAAACCAAAATTTACTGACTTCTAATTGTATAGTCTTCAATGTACTATTGTTTCTCTTGACTTTTTTGGACTTTAAGAGTGCCCAAGTTATTCATATTCATATATAACTTTACCAGAGTGCCCAAGTTAAAACTGAGGGACTTCTCTTCTTGGGTCTGTGAGGGGAGTAGTTTCAAAGGCAGCAGTTTCCATGCTCCATGCCTCCATCCAGGAACCAGAGGGGTTTCAAATGCCAAGTTCTTTGTCTGGGTTTCCCACATGCAGGCTAAGTAGAGAAAGCCAGGTGAAGCTCCTTTGTCCCAAAAAGCCCACTGAAATCTCTTGGAGTAGGGGGATCTGTAACTCAGGGCTGTAGACCAAGTAGTCAATCTGGTATCAGAATCAATTATCAATCACTCCAGAGAAAGTTAGAAAGAACTCCTCTCATTTGTTGAGAAGATGAATGGGGAGGGAATAACTCAAGTATTAAAACCCCAGCCGCTCCGTACCCATATGGATTCCTTCTCTGGGTCCCCTCCCATGACAGCAAGGGAGCTGTCTTTCTCTCTTTGTATAATAAATCTCTTTTCTGCAAAACTCGTTGGGTTGACAATATTTATTCAAACAGCAAACTCACCACACCTCTAGAGCCCCTTTCTTCATTCTTCTGGGTTAGGGAGGCTAAGAAATTCTTCAGCACTGGTAGCTGAGAGCACTCCTCCAGTTACATATTTTGGTGAACCAACCAGGGGAACAGGACTTCAGACAGGTGAGTGATATTGGGCCCCTTTCACTTGCTAATCTGTCCTTTCCCTTCTTTGAAATTTGTTAGAGGTAAAAACCAGGTGCCTGTCATACATCTAAATGAGACTAGCACAGCTGCCTGTCTAAAGACACAGGTGTCAGGCTTTCTGGGAATGGACTCTTTAACAACTCCAGCTCTTCGCAACTGGGAGTGTTAGCTAGCCCCAAACTAGCTTTCTTTTCTTGCTGTTCTTTCTTTCTCTGGTCCAAGCCAAGGGCCAGCTGGAGAAAAGGGCAGCAGCACAAACTCCCAGTTCAGTCAATTTGAGGTTGTGGCCCCATTTAGACTTCCTAAGAAAAAGCCACCTGTTCAAGCCATGCCCAGCCTTTCAGACCCCAACCTCCTGGGTCCAGATTTCCGTAAGGCAAACTTCTTTCCAGCTCTTTCCTCTAAGATATTTCCTGCAAGCTATTACCCTTCTTGCTAGGACTTTGAGGCTCCTCGGGGGGCAGTCCAAGGACCCTTGCCCATGGTCCCCTCAGGCTTATGCCTATGAGGACATCCTACAGGATAAATACACAGGGTAGTCCACAGTGCTAGGTTATGTGCTAACAGAGCCAGAGTCTATCAGTGGGTACTGGAGGCTATAGGACATTGTGTATTTTTTTTTTGTCACCGGCAATTTCCCAGTCCAACTAAGTAGTGCCAGAATCCAATGACATACAATTTGTCTTGCCTAGGATTGGCTCTCCGTACAGCAGAACTTTTTCATCTAGAATACCATAGTCAGACATGGTCCAAGGCTCAAATACTTAATTACAGGCCCCACAACCCTAGGGCATATTTCTGTGATAAAAGGTGGGATGGGAGAGAAGTCCTGGGTCCCGAGGCATTGTTCTGGCCTCGTCCATGTGGCCAGCCATTACCTTCTTTAAGATTATTGTGCTTAAAGACCTTCTCAAGAAGTTTACCTCCTAGGGCAGCTTTATGGTCAGGCCTATGTTAATTAGACCCTTCCTGGGGAATATTGGCACACATCACCCAAGCCTCACTGGCCTAGTTCGTCAAGGACACACCAGTACAGGGCCACTAAACTTGGCAGTCCCCATGTCCTTAAGGTGGCCATAAGGACATCAGACAGTGAGAGTGTGGCCATGAGTAGGGTATGTGTGATTAAACCTGGTACATAGGAGGGACCAGAAGATGATCATGTATTTAGGGCACAAGGAAACTACAAGATGCTATAACTGGCAGATGCTCCAGGGCTAGCCGGTTGCTAGGAGTAACCAGGGATGTTGGCATCCCTGTGTTCAATTTCAGATGGGTGCTACTCTTCCCAAGAAGAAGTAAAGTTTATCCTGGATAAATCTTAAAGTTTATCCTGGATAACTAGGACCAATTTGACCCCCAATCTTTGAGGAAGAAGCTTCTCATTTTTTTTCTGCCAAACAGTGTGACTGTGTTACCCTTTGCCGAGTGGAGAAACCTGGCCTCCTGAAGGAAGTATACATTATGACACTCTTCTACAGTTAAACCTGTTCTGTAAGAGGGAAGGTAAATGGATTGAGGTCCCCTATTTGCAAGTTTTCTTTTCTCTAAGGGAAAATCCTCAGCTATGTAAGACTTGTAACCTCTGCCCTACTGGCCACTCCTCAGGACTACCCCCATATCCAGGATTCCCTGTGGCTGTTTCCTCCACCGATGCTGACCAGGTCTCTTCAGCTCCTATAACCCAAGAAGAGTCAGGAAAGCCCAAAATGGCCAAGGCACCTTAGGCTACTAGGATTTCCCAACTCTGCCACCTATGGGCAGTAGGAGGAGAATTTGGCCCAACCAAAGTACATATTCCCTTTTCAATTTCTGACATAAAGCAAATCAAGGGAGACATAGGAAAATTTTCAGATGACCTGGATAAGTACTTAGTTGTTCTGCAGGGCCTGGGTCAGTCCTTCAAATCAGATCGGAAAGATACCATGTTATTGTTTAGTCAGACCCTAACCAGCAATGAGAGAGAGGCTGCTTTAGCAGTGGATCAAAAGTTTGGGGACACCTAGTACCTTAGTCAAGTACATGACCAAATGATGTCAGAGGAGAAGCATAGCTACCCTACAGGTAGACAAGCAGTCCCTAGCATGTACCCTCACTGGGATCCTGACTCAGAACATGAGGACTGGAGCCACTGGCACCTATGAACCTGCATACTTGAAGGATTAAGGTGAACTAGAAAAATGCCAATGAACTATGCAATATTATCCGCCATAACTCAGGAATGGAAGAAAACCCAACAGCCTTCCTTGAATGGTTACAGGAGGCCTTAAGAAAGTATACTCCTCTGTCACCAGACTCCACTGAGAGTCAGCTAATACTAAAAGAGAAATTTATTATGCAATCAGCAGTGGACATTAAGAGGAAGCTCCAGAAGTTGGCCCTGGGACCAGAACAGAGTCTAGAATCATTACTAAATCTAGCAACCTTGGTGTTCTATAACAGAGACTAGGAGAAACAGGCTGAAAGGGACAGAAGGGACAAGAGAAAGGACACAGCCCTAGTCATGACCTTCAGACAAGCAGACCCAAGGGGCTTGGAAGAGGGAAGGGCTTGGGTTAGCCACCAGTCTGGCAGAGTTTGCTACCACTGCAGCCTATCGGGACACCTTAAAAAAATTGTCTCCAGAGGAACAGACCACCTGCTTGTCCTTGCTCACTGTGCCAAGGGGATCACTGGAAGGCACACTGTGCCAGGGGATGAAGGTTCCCAGGGCCTGAGGTGGCTAACTAAATGGCCCAGCAGCAGGATTGAGGGTGCCCAGGGCAAGCACCAGCACAAGCCATCACGTTCATCAAGCCCTAGGTAAAGCTAACTATGGCGAGCCAGGAGGTCAGTCTTCTCCTGGACACTGGCATGGCCTTCTCAGTTTTCTTTTCTGACTTGGACAGTTGTTCTCCAAGTCTGTAATTGTCTGAGGAGTCCTAGGACAAGCAGTCTCCTGATATTTCTCCCAGCCCCTAAGCTGTAACTGGGAAGATGTGCCCTTATTCCATGCCTTCCTCATCATGCCAGAAGGTCCCACTCCCTAACTAGGCAGGACCTGTTAGCCAGAGCAGGAGCCATTATCTATATTAACATCATCAGAGAGGAAATCCCTCTCTCCTGCCCATTATTTGAAGGAAGAATTAATCCTGAGATTTGGGCAATGGAAGGACAATTTGAGTGGGCAAAAATGCCTGCCCAATTCTAAGAAGGCTAAGGAATTCCCCTCTTTTTCTTACCAAAGACAGTACCCCATAAGACCGGAAGCCAAAAAGAGGCTACATAATATTGTAAGGACCTTGAAAGCTCATGGTTTAGTGAGGAACTGTAATAGCCCTTGAAATACTTCAATTTTAGTAGTACAAAAGCCTAATGGACAGTAGAGGCTGATGCAAGATCTCAGGCTTATTAATGAAGCTGTGATCCCTTTAGACTCACCTTTACCCAACCCATACACCATGCTCTCTCAAATACCAGGAGAGGCATAATGGTTTACAGTTCTGGGCCTTAAGGATGACTTTTTCTGTGTTCCATTACATCCTGACTCCCAGTTTCTGTTCACCTTTGAAGATCCTTTAGACAAGAATTCTCAGCTCACCTGGACAGTGTTACCCCAAGGATTTCAAGACAGCCCTCACTTGTTTAGCCGGGCTCTAGCTCAGGACCTTAGTCATTTTTCACATCCAGGTACCCTGGTTCTGCAATATATGGATGACTTACTTTTAACTGCTAACTCAGAAACCCGGTGTCAGCAGGCCACCCAGGATCTCCTGAACTTTCTAGCCACCTATGGATATAAGATTTCCAAATTAAAAGCTCAACTTTGTAGGCAATAGTTAAAACACCTAGGGCTTGTCTGGTCTAAGGGCACTCAGGCCCTTGATGGAGAACATCTCCAACTCATACTGGTCTTCCCTGATCCAAAAACCTTAAAACAGTTGCGAGGATTCTTAGGAATAACTGGTTTCTGCCAATTGTGTATTCTCAGATGTGGAGAAATAGCCAAACCCCTATACACGCTGGTTAAGGAAATCCAAAAAGCTAACACCCAACTAATACAATAGGACGCTATAGCTGAGGCAGCCTTTCAGACCCTAAAGCAGGCACTACTGCAGGTTCCAGCTCTAAGCCTTCCTACAGGGAACTTCTCCCTATATGCTATGGAAATGTCAGGAGTGGTATTGGGGGTTCTCACTCATACCTGGGGAACACTCCACAAGCAGTGGCATACCTAAGTAAGGAAACTGATGCAGTAGCAAAAGGCTAGCCACACTTCTTGCAGGTTATAACTGCGATGGCTATACTGGTCTCAGAAGCTGTTAAAATAGTGCAAGGGAAAAATCTAACTGTATGGACTTCACATGATGTAGCTAGAATTCTGGCCTCTAAAGGAGGCTTATGGCTGTCCTGGCTCTATCATCTTGTAGGCACATTTATAAACATTCTATTGTTGCTGGCCTTCTGGCCTCACATCTTTGACTTTCCTGTCAAATTTGTTTATTCTAGAATTAATGTCGTAAGCCTACAAATGGTCCTGCAAATAAAACCCCAAATGTCCTTGGCTCATGAGTTCTAACATGGACCTCTGAATCAACCTACATCCCCAGAGGACTCCCCTCTAGAGGAAACTTCAAATGCAGGGCCCCTTCTATGCCCCAGTTCAGCAGGAACTAGTTAAAGAGTGATTGACCCCTGTGTCCCAACAGCAGTTGGACTTTCCTGTTTAGAGTGGGGACCTGAGGGACTTCTCCCCCTTGGGCCATGAGGGGAAAGGTTTCAAAGGCAGGAGTTTCCTGGCTCCATGCTTCCATGTGGGAACAGCGCAGATTAAAATGTAAAGTTCTTTGTCTGGGATTTCTGCACACAGGCTAAGTAGAGAAAGCCAGGTGAAGTTCCTTTGAACCAAAAAGCCCGCCAAAAGCTCTGGGAGGTTGGCACTCTGTAACTCAGGGATGTAGAACAAGTAGCCAATCTGGCATCAGAGTCAAAGGTCAGTCAGTCCAGAGGAAGTTTGAAAGAACTCCTCTCATTGGACGAGAACATAAATGGGTAGGGAATAACTCAAGGGTTAAAACTCCGGCTGCTCCTTATCTATGTAGATTCCTTCTCTGGGTCCCCTCCCATGACAGAGTGGGAGCTGTCTTTCTTTCTCTCTTTCTCTGTCTAATAAATTGCTTTTCCACAAAACTCTTTGGGTCCATGATACTTATTCAAATGGCAAACTCACCAAGCCTCCAGGGCCCCTTTCCCCATTCTTTGGAGTTAGTGAGGTTAAGACCCTCTTCAGAACTGGGAGCTGAGTATGCTCCCCCAGTTACACAAAACCATTCTTTGAATATCAATACAATAATTCTGTTTTTCACTTTCAGTACAGTTGTCAATAAATTACAAGAGACATTCAACTTTATAATAAAATGGCTTTGTGTTAGATGATTTTGCTCAAAGGTGAGCTAATATAAATGTTCTGAGCATGCTTAAGATAGGCTAAGTTACGGGGTGCAGTGGCTTACACCTGTAATCCCAGCACTTTGGGATGCTGAAGCAGGTAGATCACCTGAGTTTGGGAGTTGAAGACCAGCCTGACCAACATGGAAAAATCCCATCTCTACTAAAAATACAAAATTAGTGGGGTGTGGTGACACATGCCTGTAATTCCAGCTACTTGGGAGGCTGAGGCAGAAGAATCACTTGAACCCAGGAGGTGGAGGTTGCAGTGAGCTGATCACACGATTGCACTCCAGCCTGGGAAACAAGAGTGAAAGTCTGTCCTAAAAAAAAATAAAAATAAAAATAAAATAAAGATAGGCTAAGCTAAGCTATGATGTTCTGTAGCTCAGGTATATTATGCGTATTTCCTACTTAAAATATTTTCAATTTATGATGGGCTTACTAGGAGGCATAACTGCATTGTAAGTCACAGGGCACCTGTACTGGGGTCCTCTCTAAATCTTAAATCCTTAAATTGAACTATCAACAGCCTGCATTTTCAGTATTTAATCAGTACTCTGCCAAATGATTTCTCATTCTTGGATTTTTTTTTTCCTGGCATTCTCAATTAAAAGTCAGCAAGCTTAGGACATAGTTGCCATACTAGACTTAAAACATAAAACAGAAAAAAATTTAAGTTAATTAGAGTCAGAGCAAGGACATTTGTGAATAAAAGTTTTAGTTTCTCTGATATTACAATTTTAAATTACAATTAGTTACAAATACTTAATCATTAATTTCTTCTTACAGTACTTGCTATTTGAAACTCAAAATCTGTCAGAAAATGCCCTGAAGTCATGGCTTGTTTTTTTTTTTATGTTTGTTAATAATGCATGGGCTTATCTTTTTTTTGTAAAATAATTGAAATATTTTCCAATGTTCAAAGAAAGATAGATAAAATCCAAACATCTCTACAAAGTTTTTATGGATATTATTTTTCTGAATCTTTATGGGCCTTTAAATAGAGTACACATTTCCCCTGGTCATTTTTTTCAATAATAGTCTTAAATTAGCACAAGCATTTTTATATTTATTGATTAATACCTACATTTTATATACAATGCTACATCACTGAAGGTCACCACACTAAAGAAGTATGTTTTTATGTTACACATAGCATTATTTCAATTGTCAATGTGACATACAATTATTAACAATAGCACTAAAACATGACATCACTAAATGGAAATGAAGACTATGGAAAGGAAATTTGCTATTGTCTTAAAAAGGCTTGAATTCACACCTGATTTTATCACTTATAATAAAATCAATTATAATGTGATATAGAGTGATTATTAAGGTTATCTGAGATCTCTTTCTCTTGAAAAATAATTTTGATAAATTTATCTTCTCTGCATAATTCATAGACTTGAATTATTTTAGTCTTTTCATATGTCACAGAATTCCACTTAGACTGATGTACCTAGAACAGATTTCTTCTCCAACTGTTCTTTCTATTCTCTTCCTCTACTTTTCTACACAAAATTATCACTCCCAGAAAGTGAAACATTTCTTTATTTTGTCTTTTTCACTAACCTCTATGACCACATGGATCTTGACTGTTTTAACCACTATTATATCACAGAACCAGGAAAATTTCTCAAAATCTAGTAATACATTAATTTGAAGTTAAAGACTATTAATTTTCACAAAGAATGTTAATATTAAATATACAATTAAATATAAATATATGTGTGTTTCATGATATATACAAAAATGCCAGTCAGGAGATAAGAAGTTTTTTTCAAATCTGTAACTTAATGGGTGGCTGCAGGAGTAGTATTCCTTTTTTATCTGAGAAATCAGGGACTTGAAACATGTCACTGTACAATTTCATTTGAAATTTTATACTCTTATTTTAAAAGCCATTTAGT
Organism: Leontopithecus rosalia; assembly: GCA_028533165.1. NCBI lineage: Eukaryota > Metazoa > Chordata > Mammalia > Primates > Cebidae > Leontopithecus > Leontopithecus rosalia. The sequence goes on from CM052650.1 coordinate 103,774,756, forward strand.
TTTGTATCAAATTTTTAAGAGATCAATTGGGCTTTACATGAAAAGACAAACACAATAATATCTTCAAAGTATTAATTATATGTCTGCCCCAATTTTATATTACTCAATGATTTGCTGATAATCAAACTACTTCTTAATGATTAAATAATCCAAAGATTTTTAAAGGTAAATGATATAGAGATAGTTCATTGAGAAACGGTATAAAAATTCATAACTAGATATTGCAGATTGCGATGGAACATGGTTTCATTAAATTATAGAAAACTTCAGGTTCCAATCGGTTTCCAGTTCCTACCTCAGTAGAGCTGGCGAGGCCTCATGAAACTGCTCACCCACCACCGGCTGAGCTTGTATGTGTGAGGAATGGGGCCCCTGGCTTCTGCCTGTGTCTCCAGGGTACCAAGGTCTCTATCAGCCCTGCGGAGTTCAAATTCCATTTCGTGGTGTGTGTGATACCCTAGGTGGAGTGGGTGGCAGATACCTTGCACCTGATCAAGGTACCTAAAGAGCCGATTGAGGGATATGAGGATGAGGTGGTTTCTGAAGAAGATGCACCATGTGCTGCTGGAGGTAGATGTGTTGGAGGTCACCCTGCAATGCTCAGAGTCTGGATATCTGTACCTCATTAGCTGGTGGGATCCTCACGCTGCTGAATGACAAGGAAAAAGGGTTGATCCTATTAGGTGTTTTTTGTTGTTGTTGTTGTTATTTTGTTTTTGTTTTTGTTTTTATGACTTTGTGAATCTTTGTTGATGAATATCTTGTCTACTAATTCTGCCATGGGTATCCACAACTCTTGACCCAATGGCACACCAAGCACACGGTGTTCTTTATCTCTATGGTATATCTTTTTTCTCATTAAAGTTTCAAAACCACTGACCTATCTGTCTATCTGTAAATTACCTATCTATCTATTTAGCTATCTCTCTAGCTATCTAGCAATCATCTATCTATCTAAATATCGATCTATATAGATAGAAAAGGAGATGAGGGATATATTTGAGAAATAGGAGATGAGGGATATATTTTAGAAATGAAAATAGTTTCAGGTTTAAGTAGACTGTTAAATTATTATTGAAGTAAAAATTATAGCCGTAAAATGTTAACTGAAAAGAGTTCACTACCATTAGCCCTAAGGTAATGTTTTCATTTTAAGGTATATGTTAAATACTTGACATCAAAATGGCAAAATGGATATTGTTCTATTTTAGCAGATAAATTGGGAAGATAAAAATTTGTATACATTAAAAGTTAAATTGCTTTAAAAATTATTTTATCTCTGCATAATTTCAATCTACTCGCTCTAATCTTACTCTATTCTTAACATTTATTTCTGTAACATTAATGGTTAATAGATAGGACCCAGTATAATCAAGCTTTCTTTACACTTCTTTTATGACAAGTCTTCAAGGTAGCATCTTTTAAAATATCTGTTTGTGTCCATGATTTATTATTAAATGTAGGCATTTTTATTTGTGGTGGTTAATTTGAGTGTCAACTGGTTAGATTGAAGGATGCAAAGTATGTCTGTGAGGGTATTGACAAAGGAGATTAACACTTGAGTCAATGGATTGGGAGGGACAGATCAATCTGGGTGGGCACTATTTAATCAGATAGAATAAAGCAGGTAGAAGAAAGTGGAATGAACTGACTTGCTGAGTCTTCTGGCCTTCATCTTTCTCCCATGCTGGATGATTCATGCCCTCAAATATCAGACTCCAAGTTCTTCTTCAGCTCTTGCATTCTTGGACCTACACGAGTGGTTTCCCAGGGATCTCAGACTTTCAGCCACAGACTGAAGATTGTACTGTCAGCTTCCCTATTTTTGAGGTTATGAGACTCAGAGGGATCCACCACTGGCTTCCTTGCTCCTCAACTTGCAGACAACCTACCATGAGATATTGCCTTGTGATAGTGTGAGCCCATTCTCCTTAATAAACTCCCTTTGATATATGCATATATCCTATCAGTTCTTTTCCTCTATAGAATCCTAATACATTTTTTTATGTTGAAAGACATAAAACATTTTGTTTTATATCAAGCTCTATGTAAAATGTGAACACAGCTCCAGTTCTTAGACAACTAATATCACTGTGATTGCACTTTTAAAGTGCAGATAGCAGTGTATATTAGGGAGTCACAAGACTTCTGTTAGCTATGTAATTCTAGAAAAATATCAAATTCTATAGTTTCTTTATTGTCAAATAAGGAAAGTGATAATAATAAACTTTAAATGTCCTTCTAGAGATGATTCTTACAATCTGTAAAACAAAAACTTAAAAAAGTCATAGAGGAGCAAGAGAAAAGAATTAGACACAATCTTCACTTTGGGTAAAATAATTATTTTCTCTAAGTTTCCACCAATTAAAATGCATAACTCAAACAGAAAAACAGAAAGTTATTTGAGACAATGTATAAATAGAGTGATTCATTTCCTAGAGATTTTTAGTTTAAATCTGCAATTGAAAATTTGGAAAAATAACAGGCACTATTATAGAAACAGTAAAAGACTAAGGGAAGTTTGAAAATCATAGACACAGGAAGTTTGGCAGTGTTCTACCTTTGCATTGCTTTTCATAATAAATGAAGAATACTGTGATAAGTTAGAATTGTTTTTATTACAGAAATACAAATTTATTATAACGTCTTCCCTGTTTTTGCACTAGACAATCCTTGAGTTGCTGTTTTCCTCCTCAATTTACATCTAGCTCTGTATCTAAATTCCTTGAGCTACAAGTAATTTCCAGGGTTTTCTAATGTTATTTTATTTAAGAAATGATAAATAAGATTCATTCAGCATTAATATGGATTAAAAGGAATACAGAAAAATTTTTGTCCAGGAGTCATTTGAATGTATTTGTATTGTTAAAGCACTAAAGAAATATGTATTATTTCATTCAAAGTTTTTTACTTGGTCTACAGAGCCAAACTGCAGGTAATTGGATTCATAGCTCTTAGTAATAGTATCATAGTCTTAGTTTCTTTGATTTTAAAATTCTTTAAATTGAGATATATGTGTTTGCAGATACATAATATATTTAATATTCAAGTATTTCTTTTATAAATGTTAAAGTGTTTCAGTTTTTAGTAATAATTTATGCAGTAAAAGAAAGATATTAAAAAAATAAAGTGTCAAAACAAATTCCAGCATTCATGCCTTATAGTCTATTTCATAGAAAATCATTTGAAAGAAAAAGAAAACACTAATAATATTAGCTGCAGATATTTTAGAAACTTAGAATTTTGATCGAGTATACATTACTTTATTTAATAATGTCAAAACAATAATAAAATTATTCTTTTAAAAATTATTTCCTTAACATATGCTCAGCAAACTCCCATTATGAAATTTTAGATAATCCTACTGAAAAATTTCTATGAAGAAACTGAAAGGTGGTTTTAATTGCTATGTGAAATGCACAATTTCTCTTACTGGATTATACTTGGATTTAGATTGCAAAGTTTTTGTGCTGTATGACTGTTACTTTTCCACATTTCTACATGATAATATGTTTAAATCAGATTTTATTTTTTAGTTGATGTTCATGACTAGAAAGAGAAACAGAAACAAACATTAATTTTGTCAGTGAAAAGGGAATATTAGTTTGGATTTAAAGAGTTATGCAAACATAGAGCTGTAGAGAGAGAGTCAGAATGTTCTATCATACTTAACACAAGAAAAAAATCTGAAGCAACTACAAATTAGCAGTTCTTGACTCATCGAGGTTACAAGTTCTCTAGAACTTCACTGGATTTTAAAGATTTTTCGTGTAATAGTGCACTGATGTTATATTTCTAAAAGGTACTTGACTCTATTTTATTTCCATGATAGAATCTGTATAGTATATTTGTCATCTGTAAAGGAAAATGTATACTTCTAATTTTATGGCAGTTGTCAGTCTCAGAGACAGTTTAAAAATCACTAGAACCTTCAATTCTATGTATTTATCATAGAGTAACAATTAAATGAATGAACATGTTAGCAGTGTTTACAGCAGCATTTTACTGATAGCAATTTAAAACGAACCTGATTATGAACAACAGGATAATGAATGATTAAACTGTGATATTCTTAGAATGGGATATTATAAAGGGGTGGGAATAAAAAACTTCAGCTTCACTAAAACACAAGGATAAAACCCGGAATCATAACCAAAACTGCTACAGATGACATCTTTCATTATAAACTAATAATTAATATAGAAACTACTTAAAAAGCAAGAAATTGGTAATTATGAATGCTAGCCAAAGAAGTGTTACTTGAGAAGCTACACTCTAGGTCTTAAGTTGGATATAATAATATGGTAGCTTTTTGGAAAATAATAATGATAAGAATAGCGAATTTATTTCCATCGTGGAGATATATATTTATATCATAACAATGAATTACTGAAATTGCAGACAATAACTGAATTTAGTTTCATTACTAGCAGTCAAAATTAATACTTCTGATATTAACATGATGTTGATGATAACAATTATAATGATAATAATAATGAACAATAATAGCTAGCTACAATATTAAGCCTTAACATTATACTAGGTCTAATAAAGTATTTTGCATGTGTATTTTTGCATGTTTCATGAAGCACTTCAGAATTCAGTTATATAAGTATTATTGTTGTCTCTGTATTATAAATGACCTGGCTAAAGTTTTAAATATTAAGTTTCTTGCTAAAATTTACAAAACTTTTAGTTAGCTGACCTAGAATTAGTATCTCAATACATCTCATTCCAGGTCTCATGAGCTTAACTATTGTATTAGATAGATCCCAAGCTACACACACATATTTTGGTTTGGAATTAAAAATATAATGTGTTTGTTGAGTTAATTTCTACCAAGGACATTTTTCTTTCACATAGTGTAAGATTGTTTTTCACTCTGTATTGACATGACTAGTAGTTACTATTCAAATATATTCATTTTAGAAATGTATTTTACATATATAAATATGGTTAAGAGGAAAGTAGAACTTCCTGGTTCCTATAGCATAAATTTATATATATGGCAAACTATACTAAAGATGCATCAGCATCATAATGTTTATTATCTGTCTTTTAAATAAGTCCAATAAGTACTTATTAATGCAGCATCTTTTCTTACATAGAGATTTCTCTACCATAATTTATTTGACTTTGTTAATTTAATCTTAAGGACAAGTAATGCATTTGTTAATATGCCAAACATCTACCCGTTATATACTTCTTAAATAGTTTTCTATTTACTATACCACATGCCCTCTCAATAAATATGTAAAACATAAAGTAAAGGTATATCAACATAAGCTACATTTAATATTGTGTTAAGGGAAGTAGGAAGTCAATATTATCTCAAAAAGGAACACTTTATTTTATGTATTATCAACTTCAAAAAATATGTCCGAGAAAATTATCTTAAAATATGTTGGGTTTACTTGGGAATGAGAAATAAGGATTGTAATTCAGAATGCACAGAATGGCAATCAACTAGTGCACTGGGCGAGAGAAGGGTAAAGAGAAGATTAGGAAAAAAGAAGAGGTTTACAAAATCTGCTTAGAAGCAGTGTTCATTGGTTCCAGAGTCTGAAAGCCAGAGTTGTAATGAGTTTGTTAGTAGAGATGCTATTACTGGGCAAGTGTTCTTTTTTTTTTTTAATTGCATTTTAGGTTTTGGGGTACATGTGCAGAACTTGCAAGATTGTTGCATAGGTACACACATGGCAGTGTGTTTTGCTGCCTTCCTCCCCTTCACCCACATTTGGCATTTCTCCCCAGGCATCCCTCCCCAGCTCCCCTCCGCTGTCCCTCCCCTATTCCCCCAAATCGACCCCAGTGTGTAGTACTCCCTTCCCTGTGTCCATATGTTCTCATTTTTCATCACCTGCCTATGAACGAGAATATGTGGTATTTCATTTTCTGTTCTTGTGTCAGTTTGCTGAGCAAGTGTTCTTTGAAGGGCGTCTCATCTGAATTACTGAAGTCCTGAAGAACATGCAATGATATACCTTTCCAAATTGGGAGGTGGATGCAGGATGTGAAAGGGTTTTGTGAGGTTTATTTAGAAAGTTATTGGTGTTCCTTCACAAACCCCCTTAGTTGGATTCCTAGATATTTTATTATCTTTGTAGCAATTGTGGATGGGAGTTCACTCATAATTTGACTCTGTTTATCTATTACTGCTGTATAAGAATGCTTGTGATTTTTGCAAATTGATTTTGTAACCTAGACTTTGCTGAATTACTTATCAGCTTAAGGAGATTTTGGGCTGAGATGATGGGGTCTTCTAAATATACAATCATGTCATCTGCAAATAGACACAATTTGACTCCCTCTTTTCCTAATTGAATACCCTTTATTTCTTTTTCTTGTCTGATTTCCCTGACTAGAACTTCCATTACTATGTTGAATAGGAGTGGTCAAAGAGGGGACTCTTGTCTAGTGCCAGTTTTCAAAGGGAATGCTTCCAGTTTTTGCCCATTCAGTATGATATCAGCTGCGGGTTTGTTGTAAATAGCTCTTATTATTTTGAGATACATTCCATCCATACCTAGTTTATTAAGAGTTTTTAGCATAAAGGGCTGTAGAATTTTGTTGAAGACCTTCTTTGCATCTGTTGAGATAATCATGTGGTTTTTGTCTCTGATTCTGTTTATTTGATGAATTACATTTATAAACTTGTGTATGTTTAACCAGCCTTGCAACCATGGAATGAAGCCTGCTTCACCATAATGGGTAAGGTTTTTGATGTGCTGTTGGAATCGGTTTGCCAGTATTTTATTAAGGATTTTTGCATCAATGTTCATCATGGATATTGGCCTGAAATTTTCTTTTTTAATTGTGTCTCTGTCAGGTTTTGGTATCAGGATGATGTTGGTCTCATAAAACAAGTTAGGGAGGATTTCCTCTTTATGTAATGTTTGAAATAGTTTCAGAAGGAATGATACCAGCTCACCTTTGATCATCTGGTAGAATTCAGCTGTGAATCCATCTGGACCTGGACTATTTTTGATTGGTAGGCTATTAATTGTGGCCTCAATTTCAATTGGTCCATTCAGGGATTCAACTTCTTCCTGGTTTAGTCTTGGGAGGGTGTAAGTGTCCAGGAATTTATCAATTTCCTCTTGATTTACTGGTTTATTTGCCTAGATGTGTTTATAGTATTCTCTGATGGTATTTTGTATTTCTGTGGGATCATCAGTGAGATCCTCTGTATCATGTCTTGTTGCATCCATTTGTTTCTTCTCTCTTTTCTTCTTTATTAGTCTGGCTAACAGTCTATTTTGTTGATCCTTTAAAAAAAACAGCTCATGGATTCATTGATTTTTGTAAGGGGTGTGTGTGTGTCTATCTTCCTCAGTTCTGCTCTGATCTTAGTTATTGCTTGTCTTCTGTTAGCTTTTGAATTTGTTTGATCTTGCTCCTCTAGTTCTTTTAATTGTAATGTTAGGGTATTGATTTTAGATCTTTCCTTGATTCTCATGTGGTCATTTAGTGCTATAAACTTCCCTCTGGACACTGCTTTACATGTGTTCCAGAGAATCTGGTACGTTGTATCTTCATTCTCAGTGGTTTTGAAGAATATCTTTATTTCTGCCTTAATTTCATTATTCATCCAGTAGTCATTTAGGAGCAGGTTGTTCAGTTTCCATGTAGTTGTGTGGTTTTGAGTAAGTTTCTTAATCCTGAGTTCTAATTTGATTGCACTGTGGTCCGAGAGACTGTTTGTTATGGGAGGGGAACATCACATACTGGGGCCTGTGGGGGATGGTGGGGTAGGGGAGGGATAGCATCAGGATAAATGCCTAATGTAGATGATGGGGTGATGGATGCAGCAAACCACCATGGAATGTGCATACCTATGTAACTAAACTTCAAGTTCTGCACATGTACCCCAGAACTTAAAGCATAATAATAATGATAAAGTCTTGGATACAGTTCCTACCCCAGACATGCATGCGTTCTTGTCTTAATGCATAAGCATTCTCTTTTGTGCTTTCCTAGCCCTGTTTTGTCTGGGTCTAAAAAAAGTTATTTCCTTATGGTATCTGCAAATTATATAGCATGTTCTAAAGTTTGAATTGCTTCTTATTTTTAGTTATTATAAAAATACATTTATTTAGTCAGGAAATGTGGCTCACATCTGTAATCCCAGCACTTTGGAAGACCAAAGCAGGAGGATTTATTGAGGCAAGGAGTTCGAGACTAGCATGGGCAACATAGTGAAACCCTGTCTCTCTTTACAAATTTTACAGAAAATAAATATAATTATAGTTTGTAAAATAACTGAAGACAGAAAATAACTTAAACATGAATGTATATAAGCTAATTGTATACACATATGACATATAGGTTGACTTCAAATTTGTGGATGTACTGACATGGCTCAGAAATGTTTTTAGAAACAAGTAAAAAAATGATATTTCAAGTATGGACAAATTACTCACACAAAGTTGTTTTAAAAAGGTCTGTCTCTGAATGGGCTTGTGCAGTTGGCTGAGAAGGAGAATGAAAAAATGTCTAGGATGATGGAATTTAATGGAGATGTGAGTACATGCTTTGCTAAAACTCACAACATTTAAATGTAAAATATTTGTTTTATATTTGCATAAATTTTACAAAAGAAAATGTTCTGCAAATGAAAACTCAATATGTAAAAATATTAACTAAAAAGGGGGAATATATCTGAGGTGTAAAATTAAGAAATTAATATTTTAATATATTTGTTTTACATGTTATTTAAATGATTACATATGATTTTTACAATTAAATAATTTAAAAGGCCTGATTAAAATAGTCAAACAATATGCACCACCCAGAGAAAGTTCTTAATTTTATAGTATTATAGAAACTATTTATAATAAAATATTAATTGCTTGCTATTGCTCAATTTTCCCCTACAAAACTCATTTTGAAATTTAAATGTCAATGTAAGAGTGCCAGAAGGGCCTTTAAATAGTGAGCAAGTCATGAAGATTCTGCCTTCATGAATGTACTAATGCCATTATCGGAATGTGGCTTTTTATGGAAGTGGGCCCCTGATTGGAAAGGATGAGTTTGACCCAATTTCTTCTCTCTCTCTCTCTTTTTCTCTGTCTCTCTCTCTTCTTCTCTCTCTCTGTCTCTCTCTCATGCTTTCTCACCATGTGATAGTTTCTACCATGTTATGATGTAGCAAGAAGGCTCTCACCGCCACATGTATCCCCTCAATCTTGGACTGTCCAACCTTCAAAACCATGGAGTCAAATAAATCTCTTTTCTTTATAGATTACTCAATCTGTGGAATTCTTTTACAGCAGTTGAAAATGGATTAAGACATTAATGTTTTCAAGTTCATACGACTTAAAATGAAGCCTTGATATTATTTTAACACTTGTTTATTTGAGGTCTTCACATTATTTGAGAGATTTGAATAACATATTAACTATAGAACATAGCATGTTATCCATAATTTAAACACACATTTTAAAATTATATTGCAGGCAGGAATATATAGTCATCATGACTATTTATGGTTGAGTTTGCAATGTGATTCACACTAATTTTTCAGGATATTCAAAAATAGAACTTGTAAAAGTGTTTAAAGCAAGAGCAAGCTAAATTGATTTTGAAGAAAATCAATCAGAAAAATAATTAGAACTTGCATTATGTTCTGATGTATTTTTCCAAAGATACATTTCATTTACTAACATTCAGTACATATGCATGTTTACACATTGCTTCATTTATAGTAATCAAATTTTTTAACCCTCCTAATTTTGATAGACAAGAACTTTCCTTTTTTTTTCTAGTTTGCACACCTATTGACATACTTCATTATTAGCTTCTAATTGGTTTTGTTTTTGCATAGCTGTGAAACTTATTTAAATAAGTTCATTATTTTCCTGCCAGGACAGACAAAACTTAATTTAATTAGAGGTCATTGCACTTCCAGATTGAGTTAATTAAAGATCTAATCAAGCCTTCTAGGAATAAGTAGATTGTCAGTTGGGGAAAATCATGGCAAGGCAAAACTCTAAAATCTACATTAAGGTTAATAGTTTTTTCAACTAAAACTTCATGTTTCTTGGCTTCTTCCAACTACATAGTCTCTTTAAATACTGAAATAATGTGATAAAACTTGCATCTGATTAATGTTTCCCAGTCAAACTTAATACAACTTTATCAAGTCTTCCAAAAGCAAGAAATATTTGAGTCTTCAATGTGTAGGGACTATGGGAAAACCTCCCCGCCACCCCCCTCCACCAAAAGAGCATAAACATCACCATCTTGGACAAACATTGTCATTTTAAGTTCCCCTTGATTAGAAACTACCTAAATCCAGCCCCAAAACATCAGCCTAATGGCCAATGTCAACCTGACCATAAATCACAAGTGACACCTCCAGCCAGAAACATTCCAACTTTGAGATAAACCCTCTTCCAACCAGAAATATGTTAACCCTGAGATAACCTCTATTCCATCCAGAAACTTGCACATATTGCATAGGTTGAGCTAGACATCTAATCTCATCTTTTTTTTTTTTTTTTGCCCCTGGACTGGGATTTACATCATCAGCTCCTCTGGACAGCAGGCCTTTGGACTCAAACTGAATTACACATTGACTTTCCTGAGTTCCCTGCTTGCAAAGGGCATATTGTGGGACTTCTCAGTCATAATCATATAAGCCAATTACTCTTAATAAATTTTATATTTTTGTGTATTGTGTGTGTGTGTGTGTGTGTGTGTGTGTGTGTGTCCGGAGAACCTAACTAAAACATATTTTGGTACTGGAGGGGTGATTATAAAGAAAGTTAATGTTAACAGTGAGTTTACTTGTTTCCAGAGCTTTGGGTATTGGATCTATAATCTGGTTAGATTTAAACATGTTAATAATTATATTTCAGCATGTGTCTTTATAATAGAACAATTTATAATCCTTTGGGTATTTACCCAGTAATGGGATTGCTGGGTCAAATGGAATTTCTATTCCTAGATCCTTGAGGAATAACCACACTGTCTTCCACAATGGCTGAACTAATTTACACTACCACCAACAGTGTAAAAGTGTTCCTATTTCTCCACATCCTCTCCAGCATCTGTTTTCTCCTGATTTTTTTAATGATGGCCAATTTAACTGGCTTGAGATGGTATCTCAGTGTGGTTTGATTTACATTTATCTAATGACCAGTGATGGTGAACATTTTTTAAATATATATTTCTTGGCCTCATATATGTCTTTTCTTGAAAAGTGTCTGTTCATATCCTTTGCCCACGTTTGGATGGTCTTGTTTGTTTTTTTCTTGTAAATCTGCTTTAGTTCTTTGTAGAATCTGGATACTAGTTTTTGTCAGATGGGTAGATTGCAAAATTTTTTCCCATTCTGTTGGTTGTTGATTCACTCTAATAATTGTTTCTTTTGCTATACAGAAGCCCTGGAGTTTAATTAGATCCCATTTGTCTATTTTGACTTTTGTTACCATTGTTTTTGGTGTTTTAGTCATGAAGTCCTTCCCTATGCCTATGTCCTGAATGGTTTTGCCTAGGTTTTTTTTCTAGGGATTTTTATGTTGCTAGGTCTTATGTTTAAGTCTTTAATCCATCTGGAGCTCATTTGACTGTAAGGTGTCAGGAAAAGCTCCAGTTTCTGCTTTCTACATGTGGCTAGTCAGTTTTCCCAGCACCATTTATTAAACAGGGAATCCTTTCCCTATTGCTTGTTTTTGTCAGGTTTGTCAAAGATCAGATGGTTGTAGGTGTATGCCAGAGCCTCTGAGGCCTCTGTTCTGTTCCTTTGGTCTATATCTCTGTTTTGATACCAGCACCATGCTGTTATGATTACTGTAGCCTTATAGTATAGTTTCAAGTCGGGTAGCATGATGCTTCCAGCTTTGTTCTTTTTGCTTAGGATTGTCTTGGCTATGTGGGCTCTCTTTTGCTTCTATATGAAGTTTAACCTTGTTTTTTCCAGTTCTGTGAAGAAGGTCATTGGTAGCTTGATGAGGATAGCATTGACGCTATGTATTACTTTGGGCAGTATGGCCATTTTTGTAATATTGATTCTTCCTATCCATAAGAATGGAATGTTTTTCCATTTGTGTCCCAATGCTCTGGATCCAGAGTTTTGTGGCAAGCACTGCTGGACCTGGGATGGTCCAGCTCTGTTGGGGAAGGGCATCTACCATTACTGAGGCAGTCCTCCACTACCAAGGCAGTCCACCATTACTGAGCATTCCACCATTTCCATGGAAGTCCACCATTACTGAGAAAGTCCATCATTACTGAGGCAATCTACCATTGCTGAGGCAGTGCGTCATTTTTTTTTTTAATTTTTATTGCATTTTAGGTTTTGGGGTACATGTGCAGAACATGAAATATAGTTGCATAGGTACACACGTGGCAGTGTGTTTTGCTGCCTTCTGCCCCCTCACCCATATTTGGCATTTCTCCCCATGCCATCCCTTCCCCGCTCCCCCCCGCACGCTGTCCCTCCCCTATTTCCCCCAATAGACCTCAGTGTGTGGTGCTCCCTTCCCTGTGTCCATGTGTTCTCATTGTTCATCACCCACCTATGAGTGAGTATATACAGTGTTTCCTTTTCTGTTCTTGTGTCAATTTGCTGAGAATGATGTTCATTGCAGCACTGTTTACAATAGCAAAGACCTGGAATCAACCCAAATGCCCATCGATGATAGACTGGACTGGGAAAATGTGGCACATATACACCATGGAATATTATGCAGCAATCAAAAATGATGAGTTCGTGTCCTTTGTAGGAACATGGATGAATCTGGAGAACATCATTCTCGGCAGTGCGTCATTAATGAAGCAGACCACCATTACCGAGGCAGTTCTAACTATACCTCTGTTAAAAAAAAAAAAAAAAGAAAAAGAAAAAAAAAAGCAAGGAAATTTACACAGCAACTGGCCAGAGCCTATGGCAGCTCAGCAATGCCTCTGCTGGCAGACTGTGTCTAGACTACCTCCTTGCTGGGCAGGGCATCTCTGAAAAAAGGCAGCAGCCTGTCAGGGACTTGTAAAGTCCCACCTTCTAAGGGCAGAGCACCTGGGAAAAGGGGCAGTCATGAGTTCTGCTACAGCAGACTTAAAGGTACCTACCCAGCAACTCTGAAGGAACAATGGAGCTCCCAGCACAGCACTTGAGCTCTGATAAGGGACAGACTGTCTCCTCAAGTAGCTCCCCAACCCCTGTATATACAAACAGGCACCTCATAAACAAGAGCTCGGCTGACATCTGGCAGATACCCTTCTGGGACAAAGATAACAGAAGAAGAAACCAGTAGCAACCCTTACTGTTCTGCAGCCCCCACGAGTGATTCCCAGGCTAGCAGGGTCTGCAGTGAACCTTCAGCAGTCCTGCAGCAGAGGGGCCTAACTGTTAGAAGGAAAACTAAAAAAAAACAAAAAGAAATAGCTTCAACATCAACAAAAAGGACATCCATTCAGAGACCCCATCTGAAAGTCACCAACTGCAAAGACCACAGGTGGATAAACTCATGAAGGTGAGAAGAAACCAGTGCAAAAAGGATGAAAACACCAAAAACCAGAATGCCTCTCCTCCTCCAAAGAATCACAACTCCTCACTAGCAAGGGAATAACGCTGGATGGAGAGTGAGTTGGATGAATTGACAGAATTAGGCTTCAGAAGGTGGGTAATAAAAAACTTCTCTGAGCTAAAAGAGCATGTTCTAACCCAATGCAAAAAAAACTACGTACCTTGAAAAAAGGTTAGACAAAATGCTAACGAGAATAAACAGCTTATAAATAATTTGATTAAGCTGAAAAACACAACAGAAGAACTTTGCCAAGCACACACAAGTTTCAGTAGCCGAATCGACCAAGCAGAAGAAAGAATATCAGAGATTGAAGTTCAACTAAATGAAATAAAATGAGATGGCAGGATTAGAGGAAAAAAGAGTAGAAGAAATGAACAAAGCCTCCAAGAAATACGGGATTATGTGAAAAGATCTAATCTAAGTTTGATAGGTGTCTCTGAATGTGACAGAAAGAATGAATCCAAGCTGGAAAACACTCTTCAGGATACTATCCAGGAGAACTTTCCCAAAGCCTAGTAAGGAAGGCCAACATTCAAGTGCAGGAAATACAGAGAACACCATCTTTTTAATGTTTTAAATGTATATAACATTGGAAAATATAGTTAATTTAATAACATATGTTTAATTATTAAATATGGTTATAAATATAACCATTCATTTTATTGTCAGCATCAACTACTTTATAAAGGAAAAATACTTTATACAATGAATATATTTTTAGCCTGATAAAACAATAAACGTCTGGATGTGACACTTATATTATTAGAAACTCATTCGGTTTTTAAAAATGTATTTGCTAATTGTGATTGACTCCATATCTCTAGGCACATATCAAATATTAAGAAAGAAACTACTGCTGTTAAATATCACTTGTTAATTCAACAGCCTGTTTCCCTCAAATTACTATAATGAAAAAGGGAAGATCCACATCAAACTTGCTAAGTAAGTGAGTAAAGGCAATATTATTTTCCAACTTATAGCATTTGTCAACAATGTCAAAATCATAAGCGTTGGAATTTTTAGCCACAAAAAAGTGAAAGGATTTTGTTTTTAAAAATATTTATTTATTTGTTTGTTTATTTATTTATTTATCTTAAGTAGTTGATAGTGTTGCTATATTGTTAAGGCTGGTCTCAAACTCGTTAGCTCAAGCAATCATCCTGCCTCAGCCTCCCAAAATGCTGTGAATACAAGTGTGAGGCACAGCATCCAGAAAAAAAAAAAAAAAAGTTACAGTACAACTGATGCTATTAAATTGGCCAAACAACATTTTGTATAGGTTGTGTTGAGGGTGTATAGATAAAATACAAGTGCTTGGCAGAAAATGCACAAAAGGTCAAATATTTTTGACAATGAAACTGAGGGCTAGTCTGGTTAAGCCCATCACACTTAACATGCCTTGCTTGCTTTTAATCATGAGCTTCTATCTGGTCTTAAAACTCCTGCAAGCAAGTCATATAGCCGAACAGCATTTAGCTAAATTCCCATTAGTTTCCTCATGGATAACATCTCTTACTGAGGGTCACTATGATAATAGGTGCTTAACATCATTTTTCAGGGATAAGGGGTCAACTCTTGTCCAGTTCAAGCCAGTTATAACCACCTACCTTTGAACTGGGCCTATACAAATGCCCAAAGAAAGATTGGGCCGGGCGCGGTGGCTCAAGCCTGTAATCCCAGCACTTTGGGAGGCCGAGGCGGGTGGATCACGAGGTCATGAGATCGAGACCATCCTGGTCAACATGGTGAAACCCCGTCTCTACTAAAGATACAAAAAATTAGCTGGGCAAGGTGGCGCGTGCCTGTAATCCCAGCTACTTGGGAGGCTGAGGCAGGAGAATTG
>CM052650.1:103790230-103804216 GCA_028533165.1 Leontopithecus rosalia
GTCTCAAAAAAAAAAAAAAAAAAAAAGACTTTGTGACATCAGAAGGCCAAAATCTCCACCCTCAGATTATACTTACCCTGACTTTTTAGGACTATACCCCTTATGAAGAGACATGTAGCTAAATGTCTCTTGCACAGAAACCCTGATTACCTCAACTTTTCTTACCTGACAATCACCTTTTCTCACACTTTAGACCACCTGCTTCCTGTTCCATAATTTTTCTCTGGTTTCCTTTCTCAATAGCCTTGTGAATAAAGTATTTTGTCTTTTGCAAAATTTATTTTCACAGTGACTGGCTTACTGTGTGTGGGCAGAACAAACCTGGTTGAATACCAAAACCTTGAGCTAAGTAGCAATGCTTCCTTAAAACCAAATTCTCTTTCTATTTTATGATACATTAACACATCAAACAGTTATATAAAATCATCCATCAGAAAAGAAAATTTAGTTAGCTATCAGATGATTTGGACTGGGTCTTTGTAGATATTAATCAATCATATTTAAATTATTTAAAGTTACAAAATGCAGATTCTTGGCTTCTTATAGATAATGATTAAAACATTTCTATTAGTTAAGTTCTTACTACATTACAATTGTTTCTAGAATCCCACTGTTAAAAAATCACTACTTTAATTGCAACAATTTCTCTTCTTAAAGTAGCAAAGCTTTAATATATTCTAAAATATCAATAGTGTTATTCACTATGACAAGGAATAAGTGTAAAGTCTATGCTCGATATACTGGAGTCCTCTTGACGTGAAAAGGCATGAGAGAGGGAAAGTGTTCTCTAATCTTAGGATTACAGTTAGTCATTTACTGGACCTGTGCCCCTCAGTCTTAAACTTCACGAATGTTTCTTATTCCCTCATACTTTATGCGACACTAGAAGCCTAGGGGGAACTGGAATCCAGAAAATGCCAGTATACTATTCTGATAAATACTTTTCTTTTTAGAGAGAAAGATTTGCTTATAAAAAATGCCATGGGCCTGGCTCAGTGGCTCATGCCTGTAATGCAAGCACTTTGGGAGGCAGAGGTGGGTGGATCACAAGATCAGGAGATTGAGACCATCCTGGCCAACATGGTGAAATCCCGTCTCTACTAAAAATACAAAAATTAGCTGGACATAGTGGCTCGCGCTTGTAGTCCCAGCTACTCAGGAGGCTGAGGCAGGAGAATTGCTTGAACCCAAAAGGTAGAGGTTGCAGTGAGCTGAGATCGTGCCACTGCACTCCAGCCTGGCACCTGGTGACAAAGCAAGACTGTCTAAAAAAAAATGTAATGAATATATTTTAGAATAATCATGTTCCACCTCCCCATGCTAGAAGCTGAAAGGGATGTCTTTTGAATCTTCACTATGGGAAACCAGTAGGACTCCTGGGGTTAAAATTATGAAATTATAGGGCCTTGTGGCACCCTGCAGTTTCTGACTCACATGTGAATCCATATTCAAACTCCCCCAATTCACAAACATTACGATTTTAGTGTTCCTTCCAGTTTATGACTTCAGTGCCTTCTGTTTCCGGTAAGCAGATCTCAGACATGAATGTCTGAATTTGCCCATATCTCCAGATTTCAGGGTTACTAATTGCCCTGAGACTTCAATTTTCTCTGATAGTTTCAAGGAACATTGATATTCATTATGTTCAGTCATGTTCTTTACAGGACAATGGTGATGAACTTGGATCTGTTTACATGTCAGAATTTAAATTGAAAGTCTCTTTCTTACTTTACATTTAATCAAATATTACTTTCTTCTGGGTCATGCCACTAGCCTAGCAACAAATGGCCAATGTTACTGATAACCTTTAGGTTATTGGTTATATGCAGAATTTTATTTTATTTTTATTTATTTATTTATTTATTTTAGACGGAGTTTCACTGTTGTTACCCAGGCTGGAGTGCAATGGCGCGATCTCGGCTCAATACAACCTCCGCCTCCTGGGTTCAGGCAATTCTCCTGCCTCAACCTCCTGAGTAGCTGGGATTACAGGCACGCACCACCATGTCCAGCTAATTTTTTGTATTTTTAGTAGAGACGGTGTTTCACCACGTTGACCAGGATGGTCTTGATCTCTTGACCTCGTGATCCACCCACCTCGGCCTCCCAAAGTGGTGGGATTATAGGCTTGAGCCCTTGTGCCCAGCCCTATATGCAGAATTTTAAATTAATCCAACCTCTTGTATGAGGGCTTGTGACTCCATTGTGACATTCTGTCTTAATGTAAAAAAATCCTATACGTTCCTCAAATTGATGATGTAATGATCAATGTACAACCTGCAGACACTAAATAGGATGCTGATTTATTTTAATGAAATCATAAATTTCTACTGATTTTTTACACATAGAAATTTTTAGCCTGTTTGATGTAATCTATAGCTAATGATTTTCACCTCTATATTGTACTCTTTAATGAAAAAAAGAAAACTTTAGTGGAAGAAACCCCTCTCCTTTTTTAAAAAAAATTTCTATAAAAATCTTTTACCATATGACAAGCTTCGGACTTCATAAAATCCTCCCTTCTTTTGGTGTGTCTTCCCAAGTCAATCCTCACGTTGGGCTTCCAATGAACCTTTATCAAGTCATTTCTGCTTCAATAGCCTTGATTTCAGTTGCTACCATTTAAGGAAACTCTCCTAACCCATTTTGTTCTCCCATTTTGTATTAGCTTCCTAAGACTAATGTAACAAATTACAAGACTGGGTAGCTTAAAACAACAGAAATGTTATTTAATTAACAGAAATGTTTAATGTTTTTCACAGTTATGGGGACTAGAATTCCAAATTTATGGTGTCAGTAGGTCCATGCTTCGTTGGAGGGCAGTAGGAAAAGCACTTTCCATGCTTCTCTCTTAGGTGATGTGAATTTTAAACTGCCTTGTTTACAAAGAAATTGATCCCCCCTGAAATCTGGAGAGATGGGCAAAATTTGCAAAATTATGACAGTAAGATGAGTGTGGCATAGTTAACTCCATCTTGTTTCTAATCTCCGAGCTATCTTTGGTCATCCCTGGGAATAGGCCAAGCTTAATTTGGGAGGAATTTAGTTTATAGTTTAGTTTATAGTTAGTATTCAGAGTTACTATAAATCCTTACTGCTCAGAAATCATGTGGCCAAAAGCCACAAACTTAGTGACTTCCTCAATTGCTCCTATAGGTAATAGAATTATTATATTATCTAAGATTGGTCTTTTGAAATGTTTTTCAGACTGTCTCCAATTTAACTTAGACTATTTTACAAACACTTATAATTGCATCTCCAACCCATCAGCAGTATTCATTCCCTCGTCCCCTGCCCACCAAACAATCTTTGAGAAACCCTAACCTTTAAGCCTTAAGGGAGACTGATTTGAGTGATAACTCCAGTTTTTCCTTATGGCCAGTCTTACATCAATTAAACTCTTTCTTTTCTGCAATACCACAGTGTCAGTGAACTGCTTTTGTTTGTGCAGCAGGTAGGAATAATCCATTGGGTAATTACACATTTAACATTGTACATCCCCATTGGAAAGCATTTTGGTGGTTTCTGAAAAACTAACACAGAAATTTACCTTGTGACTAGCAATTCCAAATATATAATAAAAATGTAATAATAATGCCTGCAAATGGAGTCACTCATATCAGGTGGCATCAAGCCTATAGAAAAAGAAAAAAACTTACTTTTTTTTGTAGTTGTTGTGAGCTGAGGCTTCCTCCAGATTTTTAAAAAGATGATAAGCATCTATGAGCATTGAGTTCATAGTAAAATTGCTTTACTTTAGATTGCTAAGCATATGTGTTGAATGGATAGTAAAGATGTACTACTTCAAAATGATAAGCAAGTGTATGATAGAGTAAGGGGATACAATCACACTTGCTGTGGTCTTAGTGCCACCCAAAACCTTTTGGCTGAGGTAACAACAGTGAGCACACCTTCAGAGAATCATGAGTCATAAGGGACTAGAAATGTTTAAGGCACTTTTGAAATTTCCACCTCTCAACATTCTGAAAGCCTCCTTCCATCTTTGGCAGCAGTAGCCTGCAAGGACATCCCCGAGAGGCAGAGAGGAGCAGCTTTTTCCTCCACTGATTACCACCCAAGAGGGACTTCCAGACTCCCTGGAATTTTTCTGTCAGTGGGCTGGTCTCCACTGTGGTTCCTTACTCCTGATTACTGTTTTTAATAATTGTATTGTGAATGTTTACTTGATTGTATGTGTCAATCTCTTACAATAAACCATGAATTCAAGAATTGTTCATTGCTTATTGAGTCATTATGAAACCTTTTGTGGAAGCTAAAGTTAGCACACTAGAGGAACAAACTCGATTAATATTAACAATTAAAATCAATATAACAACTCCAATATTGGGTATCCATTGAAGAGGAAATAAAAATATATGTCTATACAAAGACTTATGAACAAATGTTTTGTTGGGACTCTGAAAGTGATATCCCAAAGACTGGTACTTTGACCTACAGAGAGGCCGTAGAAGCTACCTCAGAATCCAGTCTCTCTAACTTTGTAATGTTCCTTCCTTCCTCCATCCCTAGAACAGGAAGAGACTGTATTTAATTTCTTCTATCTTACCAAAAAAAAGGATTCTTTTCAAAAGAATAATAATTATCTTCCACTTTGCTGAAATCTCATTAGCTATCTCAGAATAAGAGACAGGAATGCAACCACACCCAGACAGACTTTTCATAAGAAAATGTCTGCCTTTCTGGCTCATTCAAAGGGAATCATTTAGAAGTTAATTTCTATTTGTTCTCTAAATAATTATTTATTGACTCTCCAAAGAATTGTCTATATTCCATATCTTTTATTTCCCCTATAAAAAAGAATATACTACCTGGCCTGCATTGCCAGGCAGATGACTCCCAACTGTAGTCCCAGCTATTCATGAGGGTGAAGTAGTGGGATAGATTGAGGCCAGGAGCTCAAGGCTGCACTGAATAATTATTGTTCCTGCAAATAGTCACTATGGCACTATGGCCTGGGCAACAGAGTGAAGTCCTGTCAAACAAGAAAGAAAGAAAGAAAGAAAGAAAGAAAGAAAGAAAGAAAGAGAGAGAGAGAGAGAGAGAGAGAGAGAAAGAAAGAAAGAAAGAAAGAAAGAAAGGAAAGATGAATGAAAAAAGAGGAAAGAAAGAAAAAGAAAAAAGAATGAAAGAAAAGAAAGAAAAGAAGGAAGGAGGAAGGAAGGAAGGAAGGAAGAAAGGAAGGAAGGAAGGAAGGAAGGAAGGAAGGAAGGAAGGAAGGGAGGGTTGGACATGGTGGTGATGCTTGTTGTCCCAGATACTAGGGAGGCTGTGGCAAGAGAATTGCTTGACTCCATGAATTCTGGGCTGTAGTATCCTATGCCAATTGAATGTCTGCACTAAGTCTGGCCTCAATATAATGACCTTCTTGGGGCAGGGGAGCACCAGCTTACCTAAGAAGAGGTGACCCAGATAGTTTTGAAAAGAGCAGGTCAAGACTCCCATGATGATAAGTAGTGGCATTACACCTGGGAATAACCACTGTACTCCAGTTTGAGCAGCATAGTGAGAGCCCCATCTCAAAAAAGAAAGGAAGGGATGAATGGAGGGAAAGGGTTGGGGAGGGTGTGAAGGAGGGAGTGAGGAAGGAAGGAAGGAAGGAAGGAATGAAGGAAGGAAGATAAAAAGGAAGGAAGAAAAGCTTTTGTAAACTATTGGTTATTTGAGGGTAATCATCCTGTGGTTATGCCACTTTTTGCTCAAGTAAAACAAATTTTATATATCTTTTATCCTGCTAATCTGCCTTTTGTCAGTTGACTTTCATCAAACCTGCAGAGGAGCAAAGGGAAGTTTTCCCATGGCACCAAGAGTTTATAGCAGCATTATTCATAATAGTCACAACATTTTAAAGTACAAAATTGTATTTTATTGTATGTGTATACCACATTTTATCTATTCACTATGTGGTATACACATACAATAAAATACAATTTTGTATTTTAAAAGAATGGAGTACTTATACATTCTATAATGTTGATATATCTAAAATAAATATTATCCTAAGTGAAAAACATCATACGAAAAGATATTTTTATAATTTCATTTATTTAAAATGTCTAGAGAGAGAAAAACTCTAGAGACATAAAGTAAGTTTGGCCTAGAGTACCATTCAGGAACAAAGAATCACTTGATATGGGACGAAGGTTTCATTTTTTTCTTAACTCAGGCATATTTAGCACTAGGGGATTATATACCAATGTTTCATTTTTAAGAAGATCAAAAAGTTCTAAAACAAACTGTTAAGATGTTTGCACAAAACTGTAAATTTCCTAAGTTATTAAATTGTGTATTTTAAAATGATAAAATCTTACTACAAATTTTACCTCTGTGTTTTAAATATATAAGAAACAATCTTTTTTCTCTATATTCTTAAAGGAACAGACACATATTATTACTTTATTCCATTTTTCCAGCATTATTGTCATATAAGACATAACGTTGCTTATATATTTATTGCGTATATATTTATTTGTTGTTCAAAATGTAGATGGCAGAAATTTTTATGTTACCATAAAGGCATTCAGATCCAGCCCCATGAGAGAATTCTTGGATCTCACTCAAGAACAAATTTGGGGCAACTCCATAAAGTGAAAGCAGTTTATTAAGAAAATCAAGGAATAAAGAATGGGTTGCTTGTTGGTTATTTTATTATTTCTTTATTATGTGCGAAATGAGGGGTAGATGATTCATGAGTTTTCCAAGAAAGACATGGGCAATTTCTGTAATGGAGGGATCCTCCCTGTCAGAACAAGAATGTAACCAGACTTAGACCCTTTCAAAATATAATGCACAAGTTAATAATTGTTCCCAGATCCATTCATTCTCTTTTATAATACACTCAACAAAATTCCTCTTCTACCACTTCCTTTAACCTGTTTTGCTAGAATGGCATATAAGCTTCTGAACTTCCAGTTGGAAAGTAGCAATCACTCTGTGTTTCTTCTAGTGTATATATAATAAATATACTTGATTGCTGTTTATCCTATTAATCTGCATCGTGTCAATGATTTTTTTAGCCAACCTTCAGAGGGCCAAAGAGAACTTACCCCTTGCTCCTAAAATTGTTGTGATGTCATATTATGATTGTCTTTCTTCAATTTTGCAGTATTTCAAGACAGTTATTTCATTTAAAATTATTTTTCTGATAATTTTTTGAATAATTTTTTTACTCCTTCAGAATGTAATATACAATATACATGTCTTTACCATTCATGTCACCATCACTAAGTTAGTCCATCCTTATACAATTAGGTAATTATGTGAATATTCCTTTTTAATAGCTGGTTCATATTATCCTTAAAGATACTGACAATTTTCTATGCCTTTACATGTAACCACCCAACGGGTACACCTTGCCTGCTGCCTAGACAGAGCCAATTTATCCAGACAAGAGAATTGCAATAAAAAGTAATTCAGGTAGAGACAGCTGTGTGCTGTTCAGGAGACCAGAATTTTTTTTTAATTTTTTTTATTGCGTTTTAGGTTTTGGGGTACATGTGCAGAACATGTAAGATAGTTGCATTATTACTCAAATTAATATCCCCAAGCATTTGAGGATCAGGTTTTGTAAGGACCGCTTGGTGGGTAGGGAAAGCCAGTTGGGCAGTAGTGCTGATTGGTCAGGTCAGGGATGAAATCACAGGAACTTGAGCTGTCTTCTTTTGCTGACTCAGTTCCTGGGTGGGATCCACAAGATCAGAGGAGCCAGTTTATCATTCTGGGTAGTGTCAGCTGATCCAAGAGCAGAGTCTGCAAAATATCTCAAGAACTGCTATTAAATTTTACAATAGCAATGTTATCCCCCGAGGCAATTTGAGGAGGGTCAAAATCTTGTAGCCTCTAGCTACATAAATCCTAAATCGTAATTTCTTATCTTGTGGCTAATTTGTTAGTCCTACAAAGGCAGTCTAGTCCTCTGGCAAGAATGGGGTTTGTTTTCAGAAAGAATTGTTTTTGTCTTTGTTTTAAACTATAAATTATAAACTAAGTTCCTCCTAAGTTAGTTTGGCCTATGGCCAGGAAAGAACAAGGGCAGCTTGGAGATTAGAAGCAAGATGGAATTGGTTAGGTCAGATCTCTCACTGTCTCAGTTATAATTTCACAATGGTGGTTTCATACGTAGAAAGAAATGTGATAGACACATAAAAAATAAATTTACATAGAGGTAGTCCCTTAATTCTTTTAGTGTAGGGGCCCAAGTGCAGGGTCAAAGGGAAAATTTCCCTTTTGCCCTCTGAAGTTTGGCTGAAAAATCCACAGACAAAATGCAATAAGAGAAAAGGCATACAACATATTTAAATGTGCATAACAAGGGAAATTGCTGAAGAATAATTACCCAATAACCCAATGAGTATAGAAGCTTATATAATCTTCTTCACAGGGGAAGGATGTAAGAACACAGGAGACAGGAGGCAGATATTACAGAAATGAGAGGGGCATAGCTGTACAGGGGCATTATATAGAAAAAATCCACCAAGTAATCTCTTGGAGCTGTCTTCAGAAGAACAAATGAAAAGTCTATCTGAGCAATGACTTGGGGATAACTCCTAGTCTTTTTCTCTTCTCTGGTAGTTTATCTTTCCTAGTTATTGGAAACATTTGTATTTCTTTTAAAAAGAGGCTGTCTTGGTCAAATAAGGAAATTCCAGAGCTCGTTCTCCTTGCACTTTGGGTGGGAGAGAGAAATAAGGCAGAGTTTAAGGGACCTTGATTCTGAGACAGCATCTAAAGCCCCTTAGCATATCAAAGCCTCAGTCTTTGGACTATCACTTTCTGAGCCACAACAGAGGAAACACAACCTGAGGAAAAACATTAAATGGCACATCCATCTAAAAGAGACAAAAACTTGGGCTGTAGATTATTACTTGGTGAACTCGTAGTGATTAGCTTATTAACGTCATTTAATACAAGTAAACTGAATTCAAATAAAGTTATTTAGTATCTTGCACAATATGATGGGAAGAAGAAAGCATTTTTTCTTTCATGTCTAAAATTTATTTAATACTTTTTTCTCCCTTTCTCCCTCCCTCCCTCCCTCCCTCCCTCCCTCCCTCCCTCCCTCTCTCTCTCTCTCTCTCTCTCTCTCTCTCTCTCTCTCTCTCTCTCTCTTTCTCTTTCTTTCTTTCTTTCTTTTTTTCTTTCTTCAGAGTCTTGCTCTGTCATCAGCCTGGAGTCCAGTGGCGCACTCTCGGCTCACTGCACCCTGCACTTCCTGGATGGAAGCAATTCTCCTGCCTCAGCCTCCTGAGTACCTGGGACTACAGGCATGTGCCACAATGCCCAGCTAATTTTTGTATTTTTAGTAGAAACGAGGTTTCACCATGTTGGCCAGAATGGTCTCGATCTTTTGACCTTGTGATTCACCCACCTCAGCCACCCAAAGTGCTGCGATTACAGGTGTGCACCATGGCACCCGGTCTACTTTTTCTTTAATTTTCTTTCCTTCAGGAAGAAAAAGCTTAAGAGCAGTTTCTGTAAAACAGTTGTTATTGGCTGCTGCTTTCAATGTGTCATGGAGGCAAATGTAAGAAAAATGGGATATAATTTAATCTTTTGTGAATTATTACGAAAGTAGACAGTGGCCATTTTAATTCCCACTTTCTAGATGAGATTAGTGTTGAGGGGCAAATGAAAATGTTTACAGCTATTGGAACTCAGATAAGAAATTGTTGTTTTTGTTAAACTACAAATCTTTTCTCCTTCCATTATATAATACTGCTTCCAACAGACATATTAATATATTAACTTATGTATGTTGATGAATGCATTTGGGCAGGTCAAACTACTGCATTTAAGGTAATATTTTATTTTTAAATCTTTCTCAGGAATTTAAAACAAATCCAGAATTTTCAGAGATAGCATTTATATTATTCATATTTGAGGAGTTATTATTACCAACTCTTTTAGTCAAAATGTACTGGGCACTAGCATCTTAATATTTTCTCAGAGAAAAATTGTTCTGTTAACTAAAAAGTAATTTTACTGTCAATAAGCAGTAGGTGACATATTTATTTTATACTACTTTAAATTTAGAAGTGAAAACTTGTTTTCCCAAAGGAATGTCTTCTTGAAAAATATGTTTTTTTTAAAAAAATTGCATTTGTACCCTAATATATTAATGTGGAAATAGTGATATTAAATAATCATTCTAAAATTGTAATGGAGATTATGATTTCATAAGAAGAAAATTATTTATGGAGGTAACATTATTGTATAATTTCCCACAGGATCTCTACATCAGGAGTGGTTTTATTAGATCCTAAAACAAGTCACCTAAATTCACTTTAGGATATAAAGTAATGTTAAATTAATATTGCAAAGCGGTTCACAGTGTGAGCAAAGACATCTGTTTAGGTTACCATAAATAGTTATGAACTGAGGAGCTCAAATGGCTTTGCCAGCAAAGTATTGCCTCCTAATTTATTTTTAAAGAAAATGGAAGCATTATTTTTCATGGTTGGGTAGTTTGTATTCAAATTTACAAATAACTTCAAATGCAATCACTTCTAAACAGCATGTTTTATTGTAGAGCATAGGATGAAATTACTAATGGTCTCTTGTGAGGTAGTCAGGTTCTCCAATGAAAATTTCATCTTATTTCATTACATTTTTAAACTTAATTTCTAAATTCAGATTTACATCTTTAGAAAAGAAATTAATACATATAAAATTAAGAAGGCCTTAATATAATGCCAATGCATAAAGTCAAAAATTAAAATATGAATGTTCTGTCTAAGAACTCTGGAATTCTGCAAGTTCATTCTGGAGGGCTAAAACTGATTTTTTAAAGAAAGAAAATGGGAAATTTAACCTATAAAAATATTAGAATTATTAAAGTGTTACAGAGATAAAATTTTCTATGAATAAAAATTTTAACAGATTATTTTGTTGATTGAATATAATAATAGAAAACAGACAAGTATTATAATTTCCAGACATACAACATTAAATTTTGAAAAAATTAATTCTTAAGTTTTAGAAAGCAGAAATTGTAACTTTACATTGATATTTCTATTTATCCTAATGTACATAGAATATATTTTTTCAACTCTAAATGTATGGCATTTATGCAAAATAATACTTGTTCACATGAAGAATTATATCTAAATATTTACAAACATCTTATGAACAAATGACTCAGTAATTTCACATAAAATTACTTGTAATTGTAAAAAGTATAAACATTGTTTCCTCATCATTTAATTATTATAAATGTTAAAATAAATAAGCAGAAGGCCATTAACCTATGACTAGCTATGTATTTTGAGTTCCTACATAACAAACTGGAAACTGATAGTATGCAAAAAAAAAGCAAACTAATTTAGAAGTCTATATTTTATTAACAAATAGCTGAGTTTTAGCCAACCACAAATAGGTGGGCTTCAGTCGATCAAAGGCAGCCAACTAATCAGACTGTACCCAAATAAGGCAAATGCCTCCATTACTCCATTCCTAAATAGGCAAACATCTAGCTATAGCCAACCAAGTGATAAAAGTTCACTTCACATATAATTGGGTGACTCTCTTTGAACCACTCTGGTTCTGAGTCCTGCTTGATTCATGAATTGTTCTTTGTTCAAACTCTGCTAACTTTAATTTGTGTAAAGTTTTTTTTTTTGAAATTAAAAAGGTTATTTTCCAACATTGTTCTATATTTAAATAAAAATAACTTTTACATAATTTGTAAATGTAAAAGATGTTCCACCATTGTAAAATAAGAATAATATAAAAGTGATAAAAATGAGATTCTGGGATTTAAATGTGTGTGTGTGTGTGTGTCCATCTCTCTCTCTCTGTCCTCTCTCTCTCCCTCTCTCTCTCTCTTTCTCTCTCTCTCTCCTGGCAAGTGCCCAGTCCGGAAAAAATTTGCCTTTTCTAAAGATTGGAAAATTGACTTTAAAACATATATGGTTTGCATGAAAAAAAGAAACATATATGGCTTGCATAAATTGTATCTGTCTTTGAGATTGCAGACAAGAGAGAACCTTGTAGGGGGCAGCTTTTCCAAAGTTATTGTAAAATTTCCTGAATCAACATGGTTTCTTAATTCATTATTTGTTGCCATTGCTCAATATAATAAACTGGGTAATTTAGACAGAAAATAAATTTATTTCTTATGATTCTGGATACTGGGAAGTCCATGGTTGAGGAGCTGCATCTGGTGAGGGCCTTTTTACTGCATCATAACATGGCAGAGGGCATCACATGAGGAGAGGGCAAGAGAATGTATGAACCTCTACTCTCCCTTTCTCTTTTCATAAAGTCATCATTCCCATAATGGGGGTCCCAGCCTGCTGTTCTTATCTAATCTTAATTACTTTCCAAAATCCCTACTTTCAGTCAACATATGAATTTGAAAATTCAGGTTGTAACACATGTAATTTAGGCAACATATTCAAACAATATTACAGAGTAATTCAAGATGGTAAAGTATTAAACCTATTTCCAACACTTGTGTTTTGGTTTGAAACTTGTGAATCACTGAAGATTACCATCTCAATATGTGTACATTAGGTTTTGGTAATGGGAATCTGTGATAATGGTCATTAACATGGTCATTTGATGCATAGGGGAGTATAAAAAAGTAAAAAAACTGATAGAACATATGGAGGCTCATATGGTTGTCATTTACAATTTAATTATGCAAAATAGGAGCTGTGCATGCTACTCGGTAACAATACTTTTTTAGCCAGGAGCTTTATACAAATTGTACAACTTTTAGTATAGGAATGGTGCTGAAAGTGAAGTAAACATTTTATATTAATAAGCTTTAGTGATTCCATATAGAATAAATATATACATAAATTTGATGAACTATGGTGTTTCTTTATAGTTTTACTTAACTATTTATCCAGGTCTGTTTAAGTAGAGGCAATAGAAATCGAAGATATTTTCCTAAACAGAATACATGCCTATAGGATGCTATCATTTCTAGAAGAAAAAAAATTTCTTTCTTAATAAGAAAGGTATAAATACGTTACAAGATATTCCAAAATTTTATCATTTTGGTAGATCAATCTATGTTGATATTTCAAATATCATTTCTGTCATTATTATCATAATTAGTTCTGTTGTGATTATTGTTAGTATTATTGTCATGTTAAAATTATTTCTCTAAGTCGACAGATAAACTGCTATATTTTTAAGAACATTGATCAGACTTAATTAATGCTTATGTTGATGTATTGGGAAAACCACATAGACAAATTATACTAGATATTCGCTGCTAAAAAATTGCCATTTAGCATGTGACAAATTTAGCAAACTGTATTTAAAGAAGACAGAATCCACTGAGTTTTATATTGTTTTAAGTCATTAAGTCATTAAGTATGCCTGCTTTCTCTGTAAATTTGCTATATCAAAAATTTTAAGTTGCTTGATACGGTTTAAAATATTATTTACAATGAACATTTTATTAGCATTTTATGCACAGGTTTAAACATTCGAATTGATCAAGCAGAAGAAAGGATATCAGAGGTCAAAGACCAACAATGAAATAAAATGAGAAGACAGGATTAGAGAAAAGAGAATAAAAAGCAATGAGCAAAGTCTCCAAGAAATGTGGGACTGTGTGAAAAGACCAAATTTACATTTGATAGGTGTACCTGAATGCAATGGATAAAATGAATCCAAGCTGGAAAATATTCTTCAGAATACTGTTCAGGAAAATTTTTCTAATCTAGCAAAGCAGGATAATATTCAACCCCAGGTAATACAGAGAACACCACAAAGATATTCCTCAAAAAGAGCAACCCCAAGGCACATAATCCTTAGATTCACCAGGGTTGAAATGAAGGAGAAAATACTAAGGGCAGCCAGAGAGAAAGGTCAGGTTACCCACAAAGGGAAGCCTATCAGACTTACAGCAGATCTCTCAGCAGAAACTCTACAAGCCAGAAGAGAGTGGGGGCCAATATTCAACATCCTTAAAGAAAAGAACTTTCAGCCCAGAATTTCATATCCAGCCAA
>CM052650.1:103804716-103850525 GCA_028533165.1 Leontopithecus rosalia
AGGCCGAGGCGGGTGGATCACGAGGTCAACAGATTGAGACCATCCTGGTCAACATAGTGAAACCCCGTCTCTACTAAAGATACAAAAAATTAGCTGGGCCCGGTGGCGCGTGCCTGTAATCCCAGCTACTCAGGAGGCTGAGGCAGGAGAATTGCCTGAACCCAAGAGGCGGAGGTTGCAGTGAGCCGAGATCGGGCCATTGCACTCCAGCCTGGGTAACAAGAGCGAAACTCCGTCTCAAAAAAAAAAAAAAATAAATAAATAAATAAATAAATACACAAAATATACGTTCTTGTCAATACCACATCACACCTACTCATAGGTTTAAATGAAATATTGATTGGCCATTATTAATACCCATTTTTTAGAATAAAGCAACATTTCCATTCTCTCTCCCTCTTTTTCTTCCTCTTTCTTCCTCTCCTTCACTCCTTTTTTTTCTTTCCTTCTCTAAAAAAAAATTTTATTAGTATAACATAACTATTATAATTTCTTTTCAACTCTTTACACCCTTAAAAATAGCATAGAATTGCTTAAATAAAATGACTATTAATATGGAATATTAATGATATTAATAGTACATTAATGTTAATAAATATTGCTTATTTTATGTACATAACTATTAATATAAGAGTTCATATATATTTTATCTAATAACATTCTATTGTCATTTACATTTCCTGTTGTTCTCCACATCTAAGGTTAAATATAAATAAAAAGCATTGATAATTTTATTTCAATTAGGTAGATCCAAAACTACTCTTTTTTTTTACATCATTTTGTTTATTAATATAATTGTACTTAAATATGTACAAATTCATTGACACATATGGAAGTTATTCAAAATTGGAAGTATCGTACTTGAAAAGATATAAGAAAAAACACTATCTTCTTCAAAAAGGTGATCTTAATTAACAGGACACTTGAAAGTTACTTGGTGATAGTTAATAATACCTTCCATTGGTTTGACCTAATTCCCATTACTTTTTGAACTGTTCTCCTTTATTCCTCCATTTTAACAATTCCTAAATCTGGTTCTCATGCCTGGCAAATGTATGTGCTTTAAGATATCAAATTCTTATATTACTTCCAGTGGAATAGATTATTTATATAAGTAGACCCTTTTGGCACTAAAGAATATCTTCAGTGTTTTCCAAACTGAGCTTAAAGTCTAAGATGAGTAGTTATATTATTTTCCAGTGTTTTCTTAATTTGATGGAAATCACATTAGACTCATAGTCACACTCTCCAAATGGCTTTCAAATATACAGCTTAATAATGTTAGCTTAGATAACAACTGGTACCTTGAATATGGACATGTATTTACATTTTACTAAACTATAACAATATTCATCTCACCAGATGTTTATTGAAATCCTGTCATGATCATAGACTTTGCATTTAAAAAGTTGTGAACTCTACAGTGAAAATTTTGTGGTTTGGGCAACATAGAGAAACACACATAAACATATTTTAGAATTAATGAAATGGAAAGACTGAAATAAAGAAAAACTTTATGGTAATTAATTCAAACAATAATTTTTAAATAGTAGATTTAGGAATTCAGTAGTATAATTCCAAATTCTCCACTTTAACTTTTACTTGATAATTATGTCTATGTGTTCATTTTAGTATTATATTACTTTGATGTAACTATAATTGACAGATAAAGCTGTTTGCTTGATGTTTTCCACTTGGACACATAGAAAGATAAGAAATACTACCTTATTATCTATAAGAAAGTAGAACATATTTTTTGTGAGAAATAAAAGTAAAATTCTAACCCTCAATTGACTGAGTAGACGCCCTCTTGGCCAAGGGAACTCCAGAGAAATCCTGAAAGTTGTGGTGTAAGTGTTGATCAAAGAAAAACATTAAACAAATTAACATCAACAGAATTTAATAAGTGAAGAATAGAAAAACTTATTTACCATATGTTTACTCCTACTCTTCCAATTACTTCCCCTTCTGTCCAGAAGTCCAAAATCACTTTTCTTCTGTTTAGCCTAACATATATATTAGCCTCAGTCATGGCCACTTACTTGAATTTCATTACTTTGTAAAACTCCTATGCATAATTATATCTTTATTTTTCCTTTAAGGTTTAAACAGAAACCTGCTTTTTCAAAGGCCTACTAGTTTATCTTCTAGGTGCAGAACAAAGACAAGATGAGATTGATAATTTCTTTGAAATTCCCTAATGCAGGTCTTATCTTACGTAAAATGTAGATTTAGTGGGCACTAACTAAATTCTCACAAGTAGGTAATCATTTGTCCCACTGCGGCTTTCTTCTCTCTCTTTTTTTAATCTTTTCAAAAATGTATAAATGTTAGATCTAGTGAGAAATTTTCTGGGAAAAAAATAGCCACAGATGCTGCACCCACAAGACAGCTCAATAAACTTCTATGATTTGATACTTAGGTCTTCATCAATCATTTTGGTTGACAATTATATTTCCACTGTTAAGTACTTATTTAAAACAATATTTAAAGTTTGTTTTCTAAATTACATCACAGTATTTAAGGTCCATTTTTAATGTTATTATTAATAAATGCTGCTCTAATTTCCATTCCATAGGATTTGATGTTTAAAACTCTGAAACCTCCTATCAACAAATCTAGTTTGCAGTTCCATGTAGTAGAAATAAAAGGATTTCATAAATAGTTACCAAAAGGGAAAGCACAGTGTGAAGTTAATCTTATTTTGACTTTAATATTGAATCAATTAATTAGCAGAATATCAATCACTATTTTGCTAAGTTAGAAAAAGATTAGTTCACACAAATTCCACTATAATAAAGAGATAATATACATGTAAAACAATAACAGTTAATGACTTTAAACTAGACGGCAGAGTATGCTTAGAGTGAAACCAATGAAAGAATTAGAGAAATCTGTCAACCGCATTGTAGGAGAGGAAAATATCTTTTTTTTTTAACCTATCTTTGTTTCATTGGCTTCAGCCCG
This sequence comes from Leontopithecus rosalia, assembly GCA_028533165.1. Taxonomy (NCBI): domain Eukaryota; kingdom Metazoa; phylum Chordata; class Mammalia; order Primates; family Cebidae; genus Leontopithecus; species Leontopithecus rosalia. The sequence goes on from CM052650.1 coordinate 103,807,684, forward strand.
GGAAATCAAACTGACTATACACATATTAACATAAAAATTTTGATTATGCATAGGAGTTTTATAAAGTAATGAAACTCAAGTAGGTGGCCATGACTGAGGCTAATATACATATATATGTTAAGCTAAACAGAAGAAAAGTGATTTTGGACTTCTGGACAGTAGGGCAAATAATAAGAAGAGGAGGGGTAAATATATGGAACATCAGTTATTCCCTGTTCTTCACTCATTAAATTCTGTTGAAGTTAACTAGTTTAAAGTTTTTCTTTGATCAACACTTACACCATTTTTAATCAAAACAAAACATACTATTATAAAAATATAATGTGCTTTAAATGTTTTCAGAAAATATTTTCTAAAAATGATTTCAGATACAAATCTCTCTTTGTCATAGTTGCCATGCTAACAACACAAGTGAACTTTGATTTTGTAACTCAACTTCTCTGTCTCTCTCTGTCTCTCTCTCTCTCTCTCTCTCTCTCTCTCTCTCTCTCTATATATATATATATATATATATATATATATACACACACATATGTGTGTGTGTGTGTGTGTGTGTGTGTGTGTAACATAAAACCAGGCACTATCAAAATCCTTCTAATACTCTCCAAAAATAACTTTTGCTTTGCAATATCAAGATTTTAAGTCTTATATAAAACTTTTTACAAATATACAGCAGAGAACAAGGACCCTGCACACTGTAATTTTAAAAATTGAAAAAGCAGTTACCTTAGTGCAAAAAACAAAGACTGCCTGACTCAACTTAGAATGGAAATATACATGTTAGCTTTCCAAACCCTTAAAAAGAAAACTTACAAGTAACTCAGCTGAAATAAAACACAGAGCAGTTAACGGTATCAAGCACAGCAGACATAATGTTCTCTTCACACATTAGGGATCTCACTTAGAAACCTGATTTATTAAAAAAAATCAGTCATAAAAGTTTAAAACTTTGAAAATGTGTGAAACACAGCGATGCCAATGTTGAAGTTGCATAATCAATTAATCAGTTTTGAGCACTAGCTGTATCTTTCTAATGTTCACCAATTAAGAATCACTGTTTTCGCTCTAACTGTCCATCTCTCAGTTGATGGACAGTTGTAAGAATTGTCTAAGTAATCATTATAGCTAAAGAAAGCAGCACTTAGGATCTCTATTACTGTACATTCATGATCCTAGACACGCAGGGACAAACAAAACTTTTAGCTTCTCATTAAAAAATCAAGATCTTACAAAGGAACTTCTTGTAACCAATATCTTCTTGTCCAATTTCAAACTTATTTTTCATAGAACAATAGAAGCTATTTAAACACTTAACAGAAGTTGAGAAAGAACTGGATGGAGGAAATATATATGCATTCAACAGTCTTGTAAAAAATGATCCAATATTCATCTCCTTTCCTTATAATCCCAAAGTGTTCACAGATAGTTCAATTATAAGGAATCCTAGAAGAGGCACAGATGTGCTTCATTGCTCTGAAAATACATTTTACTTCTTTCTTGCTTTTTTTTTTTTGAGAGGGAGTCCTGCTCTGTTGCCAGGCTGGAATGCAGTGGCGCAATCCAGGCTCACTTCAACCTCTGCCTCCTGGGTTCAAGGGATTCTTCCATCTCAGCCTCCCAAGTAGCTGGGACCACAGGTGCATGCCACCACACCCGACTAATTTTTGTATTTTTAGTAGAGACAGGGGTTCACCATGTTAGCCAGGATGGTCTCCATCTCTTGACCTCGTGATTCACCTGCCTTGGCCTCCCAAAGTGCCAGGATTACAGATGTGAGCCATCGTGCCCGACCCATTTTACATTTTTAATGAAATAAAACAGTGTGCTGATATATTGTAACACTATGTGGTACTGACTCAGATTTTCTTTGTCTCTCCCATATAGTCTTTGTCTATAAGAAAACCAATATTCTTTTTCACATCTCCAGGCTTTACTGGCAATTTAAGCTGATTACACAATTTAGAAACTAGAGAATGCTGACTAATAATATTTCTCATCTTTATTGTTCTGACTATTGCAACATCAATCTGATATTGTCTATCCTGAAACACTTTCCCTGTGATGCTAACATGGTCCCCAAAGATTTTCTTCATATAAATTTGATGGATCTTTATTCTAAACAACTTGTACATATATTCTTTGTTAATCAGAACATATCCTTTGTCCTAAGACAGGGACTATTATGTTCTCTGGAATTCACTATCTTCTCTCCCAGTGGCCATAGTTGTATTCTCAAAGCTAAATCTGTCTCCCCCCATTGAGCATGGGACACACCAACATCTTGAAGTGAAACACTTGTAATACCTTCTTCCTTTTCTGGAACTCTGCTTTTAAAACAGCATGCCCCACAGTAGTTTGTCATTTACATTTCTGATCACTGTACTTGCCAAGATAAAATATCTTACCAGTAACATTCTTTTGGCCAGTTTCTCCATTTTGGATTGGGAGTGCTTACCCAATGCCTGTACACTTATTGTATTTTGGAAGTACTCACGACTTGTTTTTGATTTTACAGGCTCATAGATGAAAGGGACTTGCCTAGTCTCAGTTGAGACTTTGGACTTAGACTTTTGAATTCATGCTAAAATGAGTTAAGACTTTGGAAGACTGTTGGGAAGGAACGATGCTGTTTTGAAATGTGAGAGAAACATTTGGAGAGGGATAACATGGTTTTTTCTGTGTCCCCATTCAAATTTCATGTTGGATTGTAATCCCCAATGTTGGAGGAGGGGCCAGGTTGAAGGTGATTGGATGATGGGGGTGTTTTTTAATGGTTTAGCACCATCCCTCTAGTGCTGTCATGTGACAGAGCCCCACCAGATCGTGTTGTTTAAAAGAGTGTAGCACCTCTTTGCTCTCTTTCTCCTGCTCTGGACATATAAGGTATGCTTACTTTCCCTTTGCCTTCTGCCATGATTGAAAGTTTCTTGAGGCCTCCCCAGCCATGCCACCTATACATCTTGTGGAACAGTGAGTAAATAAAATAATTTTTAAAAATAAATTAGTGTATTTAAAGCTATTAGTACTTTATAGCAATGCAATAACACACTAATACATATATATTTATTGTGATGGAACCTAAATATTATAATCTCATCCAGGATCCTTTCTACCTCTTTTTCACTGTTTCTTTTTAATTCACTTCTAACTTTGAATCAACATACTTTGTGATGAGGTCTTCAGGCTTATTTGGTCTCTTCTCTGTCTCTTGTTGAACATCTGGAAATATCCCATCAGGTTGAAAAGGCAAACCTTTCTCATGTGGTCCTCGTTGTCATTGAAGTCCAGCAGGTCAGCAGGTCTTGTACCACCTCTTTGTCTTTCTCAGGATTTATGGCAAATGTTGTCCCCCAAAACTTGATGTATTCACTCCAATGCTACAGCAGCAACTGCTGCCTGCCTTTCACCCAGATAAACAGTTGATTTATCTGTGTGAGACTGAGCACTTTGTTCTCATCAAGTAAGTAGTCAGGCCTTTTCTGCAAAAATTGCTGTAAAATGTTCTCCTAATAGCTGTTTCTCTACAAAAGCAATCAGTGATTTCTGTGTTTTGTGTTCCCAATATGTAATTACTGAATCTCCTTATTCTTCCAAAAGTCTGCTTATGTGGTTAAGATATTTGGGACCACCTCTTTCCTGAATTAACCTCTGGCCTTCTGTAGCATATAAACAATGAGTCTCTTGCAAACATTTCATTTTAAATGAATCTTTATATAACTGAAAATCAGAGAGTATATCAGTAAATTCACAATAAGTTTCTGTCTACAGCTTCACCATCTTTCATTAGAAGAATGACATCAATGATTTTACTTCAATCCATTTCATCACTAATAATATTGTTTCTAAACATTTTCATCCCATATCCCAGACAGAAGGAAGGCCAGAGTTCTTATGTACCAAAGTGTGATCCAAAAACCACAAAAATGCTTGTAATCATCATCATTTGTCTGCATTGATCTTGCCAACATGTATTAACCTTCTTTAACAATAAAACACTATCTACTGAATCTTCTCCAGATGTAAGAATTTGTGTCTCTTCATGATCTTCACAAGCTCGGTGCAGCTGCTGGTAGAGTTTTGGGTAGTCTTTGTGAGAAAAAAGATTTTCACTAGTTTAGTGGAAATCTTCCAGATTGTATCTCATTGGAGTATAGTCTATGCGTATTTCACTGCATCACAAAGCTTCTGCCTCTTGTCCTGGGTGTAGTTATGAGGCAGTTTAGTGTTGTTTCAGAAGTTCTTGATTAACAACTTCTTTAAACTTCCAGGGTACCCAGGCTGGGAAGTGGTGCGGTGCTGTCTGACCTGGGTGATGGAATTGGTGAGACTGTTGATGCCACCCAGGAGTGCTCAGGAACTTCCCTTGCCAGGGGCTTCCACCAGGCCTGGGCCATTTATTGCAATATCCCACCCTGAATGCTATCTGTGCCATCTCTGCCTGCTTGTCCCTGTCTAACCATCCCTGGGCCACCTGACCTCCATCCCATCATGTGTATATATTTAGTTGACCTGGGCTAATATTTATGAATAACAAAAACAGAGAAATTAGGTAACAGATTTCAGTTAGAATGGAGTTAGTGAAAACAGACAACTGAACTGGTATTAGAATATCTGACAACTCACATAATTCTTTATTATCTTTCTCTAATTTTGGTTCCTCCCACTTTCATTCATCTCTTTATTATATTATTATAAGGTGGAAAAAACTAGATTTTCTTTTCTCATGTGAGCAGCTCCCAATTTAGCCAAATATTGGGCAACATAAACTGTATTTTTTATTTATTGCTGAGTAAACTACAGTTAACATTAGTTGCCATGGGTTAAAAAATTAAGGATTTGCATAGTTGAGAGAATTGGTAAATGCTAACAGACAGATAACAAGGTGTAAAACAGTTTAGGCTTCTGTAATCTTTAGTACAAACCAAACACTAAAATTAGCCACTTAGTGGAATATTTCTCTCAAATAAATTTTAGGTTAATAAATAACATGAGTTGCAGATTTTTAAAAGTTTGAGACTTGCCTTTATATGCTACATATGGTATTTATATTTGGTTGGTGGGTTAGCTTTTGGCCATATCTCTTTAAAATTAATTAATTCTTTTTCAATTTTTTCTGGATTTTTAAGTCACAGAAAAATATTTTCACTTCTTGAATGTGTTTGGAAATTTCTGTAATAACTAAATAAAATACAATTGTAAAATTAAAACAAAACATCATAAAAGAAGTGAATAAATAAAACACAATTGTAGAATAGTAAAAAATATATTTTCTTTCTACCCTTCTATGTTCTTGGCTGGGAGCCCTATATCAAAAGACAAATTAGCAGGAGAAGTGTACAGCTTTAATTAATATAAGTTTTACATGACATGGAAACCTTTACAAGGAAATTAAGACCTGAAGAAACAGATAAACCTGAGTGTCTTTATATAAGGTTTAAAGAAGTGTAGGGAGTCATAGGAAAATGTCATTGGACCAAAAGATTTATGAGTTGCTAGTAGTAAACTAAGGGGAATTTAGCAAGAGCTGTTTTTCAGATTCTTCTTGGCATTTTTCCATTTTCAGAGATAAGGTTGTTCCTTTCCTCTGGGTATAAGGCGGTCATCTCTCATTGGGGAGTCTTATGACCTGCTTCAGGGAAAGGTCACAGAGTCCTGCTAACACCTCCAATTTCTTAAATTCCTTCTGCTTAAAAAATTAAATAGGCCAAGATGGCATAATTTGGGGTACTATGTCGTGAACCCCATCACAATATCTTATTTAAATAATACTAGCTAATAATTCCTTAAAAGATTGTGTGATGGGATCCATGTTAAATCCTTTGTCTGGATTATTACATATATTCCTCATATTATAATAACATCATATGGGAGATTCTTATATTGTCTCCTTTTACATGTGAAAACAGCAAGGCTAAAAGATTTAAGTCACCCTCAAAATTACTTACTAAGACATGGCAGAATTAGAATTTGAAACTTGTGTCTGAACTCATGGCCCACATGCATAATTATACCCTATTGCCCTATTGTGTATGGAAATAGCATATCTGGCAAAGTAACTATGCCTGTTTTTCCACTTTACTTCTCTCAAACTAGTGTGTTTCATTCTCTTATTACGAATATATTCTATAGGACATCTTTATCTTCATGATTTCTGCTTTATATTGTGATTGCTGCAAATATATAAAAATACAAAATATATATTATATATAGAGAGATATTCACAATTATTATATTTTCATTATGGATTATGGACTTCAGTGCGATAGAGGATCCATCTAAAGACAGGTAGAATTCTGCTTTCTTGTTATTTAAATTTTCTGGTATATCTTGCCCAAGTCCTTCTTTAGTGTAGCTTTTTAAAAATCACTATATTAGTCTCCTGTTGCTTATATTTATTTTTAAAATATATCAGTTATTACTTCAATTACCTTAGAAAGTTTTATTATGTCTTGAACTCTTAGTGAAGCAGAATTTTCTGGTAAATATGGTAAGTCCATCTCTCCATTTTCAAGATTTAAGATTTTAATTTCTTTTTTATAATTCTTGGCTGTCAATCCAATGTGATGCTCAGAAAGACATTTATGGAAACAAAAGAGAAAATTTCAGGTAAAATAAGTTCCTTGAGTAATATATACTTTTGTTGTGGTTATTAGCACAAAAGCAACAATTGCTTCTAAAATTGTATCAGACTTAAATATTTTTATGTTACTGTTCATAACTTTCAAATAGTTGGCACTTGTATTTTAAACAACACTTAGTACCAATTCCCAGAATTCTGGTGTCATGTGCTCACAAATAGGGTTGTGAATTACTAATACGCGAAATATAACGCAGAAAGGAAAGTTTGCAGCTTTTGCCCATTCAGTATGATATTGACTATGGGTGTGTCATAAATAGGTCTTATTATTTTGAGATATGTTGCATCAATACCCATGACTAAAACACCAAAAGAAATTGCAACAAGAACCAAAATAGACAAATGGGATCTAATTAAACTAAAGAGCTTCTGCTCTGCAAAAGAAAATTTCATAATGAACTGGCATCCTATGGAATGGGGGAAAGTTTTTCAATCTGTACATCTGACAAAGGTTTAACATCCAGTATGTATAAGAAACATAAACAAATTTACAAGAAAAAACAAATGACTCCATTGAAAATTAGGCAAAGGATACATTAAAAAAAAATCTTCTCAAAAGAAGACATTTATGCAGGCAACAAACATATGAAAAAATGCTCATCATCACTGGTCTTTAGAGAAATGTAAATCAAAACCACAATGATATATCATCTCATGCCAGTTAGAATGGCGATAATTTAAAAGTCTGGAAACAACAGATGCTGGTGGGGATGTGAAGAAGTAGTAATGCATTTACACATTGGTAAGAGTGTAAATTAGTTCAACCATTGTGGAAGACAGTGTGGCAATTCCTCAAGGTTATAGAACGAGAAATAGGATTTGACCCAGCAATCCCATTACTGAGTATATACCCAAAGGATTATAAATTATTCTACTATAAATATGCATGCACATGTATGTTTATTGCAGCACTATTTACAATAGCAAATACTTGTAACCAACTCAAATGCCCATCAATAACACACTGGATAAAAAAAAAAGTAGCACATATTCACCATGGAACAGTATACAGACATAAAGAAGAATGAGTCCATGTCCTTTGCAGGCACATGAATGAAGCTGGAACCCATCATCCTCAGCAAACTGACACAAGAACAGAAAACCAAATACTGCATGTTCTCACTCAAAAGTGGAAACTGAACAAAGAGAACACATGGACACAGAAAGGGAAATATCACACTCTGGGACTTGTTGGGGGCTGGTGGCAAAAAGGAGGGAGAGCATTAGGACAAATATCTAATGCATGTGGAGCTTAAAACCTAGATGATGGGTTAATAGGTGAAGCAAACCACCATGGCACATACATACCTATGTAACAAAACAGCAAGTTCAGCATACATATCCCAGAGCTTAAAGAGAAAGAGAGAAAGAAAGAAAGAAAGAAGGAAGGAAGGAAGGAAGGAAGGAAGGAAGGAAGGAAGGAAGGAAGGAAGGAAGGAAGGAAGGAAGGAAGGAAAGAAAAAGAAAAGAAGGAAGGAAGGAAAAGAAAGAAAGAAAGAAAGAAAGAAAGAAAGAAAGAAAGAAAGAAAGAAAGAAAGAAAGAAAGATGGAAGGAAAAGAAAGAAGAAAGAAAGAAAGAAAAGAAAGAAAGAGAAAGAAAGAAAGAAAGAAAGAAAGAAAGAAAGAAAGAAAGAAAGAAAGAAAGCAAGCAAGCAAGCAAAGCAGAGTATTGAAAATGTAGATTTGCCAGGCGTGGTGGCTCATGCCTGTAATCCCAGCACTTTGGGAGGCCAAGGAGGGTTGATCATGAGGTCAAGAGATCGAGACCATCCTGGTCAACATGGTGAAAACCCATCTCTACTAAAAATACAAAAAATTATCTGGGCATGGTGGCGCATACCAGTAATCACAGCTACTCAGGAGGCTGAGGCAGGAGAATTGCCTGAACCCAGGAGGCGGAGGTTGTGGAGAGCCGAGATTGCGCCATTGCACTCCAGCCTGGGTAACAAGAGTGAAACTCCATCTCAAAAAAAAAAAAATGTAGATTTTTATATTTTTCCTTTCTGTGTAAAGTGTTAATATCATTGATAGACAGATACATGTAAATAATAGTAAAATCAGCACAACGCTTATTTAAACAAATAATACATTGTTATTGTATAATAGGCACTCACCATATTGAATGGATAGATGAACTTTTGTTCTGCAGGAGAAATTTTTTCCGTATGGTTAGATTGCTCTTATTATTATTAAACCATTAAAGAAAATATCTACAAAAATTATCTTGTCAAAAGTGGCATCAGTTAATTTACACTTGGTACATAGCTATTTGGATGCATCTATAGAAAGTAGTAGATTTACAAATGTTCTCATTATCTATACATTCACCAGCCAATGACAATTCACTTCATAAATTATGCACCTGGATTTTTGACTGTCACTAGAAACAAAAATTAATATAACTAAATATATATATAATATATATAATTATATATATAGTTTATTTAAAGGTTATCACACAAAATACAAATGGCTTCTTAATATCTTAATAAGTTTCAGAAAACATTACATTGCATTTATTCTACATGAAACTATATTTCATTTTCACCACTTATAGATCTTCTAAAGTATTTACATATTCAAATTGTTTAAAGTCCTATATACTTTCAACATTTTAGTAGACTTTATAATCGATTTGACATGAACAAATTACGAAACTGTAATTCAAATGTTGTTGGTTTTTTCTGTGTTTTTTGCCTGTTAACTTGATAAATTATATTGTATTTCAAGCCAGTTGTAACTAATGGTGTATAAGAAGAGTTGTTCAATGTTATGGGTAATGAAATTACGAATTAGATGTAAGGATAAATGGTAATAAATCAGATAATAAATCAAAATTAAGCTAAGTTTGCACGACTAAGTTATTTAGTAATACAAAGGAAACATTTCTGTATTGACCATTAAAGAAGCTTACTAACATTGGTATTACTAATAAAAAGCTGGAGTGAAGCTTTTATTTGAAAACTGAAGTTATCACAGATGAGTAGGTTAAAGATGTTTTATATGTTCAGTATCCAAACATGATGATAAAAGACATCTCAAGATAAGTAAAATCAACTGTTAAACTAAGAATAATGAACAAGACCAGAGTTAACCAATTCCAAATATTGGAGACCAGGGTGTTCAGATATAAGTGTAATTATGCTTTTTGTATTCTTATGTATACATACGCAAAAGAAGACAAGAAGTTTTCACTTTGAATTGTTGGCTTTTTTGGATGATTGAAAATCCATTATCTCAGAGGAACTCTACTTTAAATCCTTCTACTATATCATCTGAGTAATGGGGATGCCCTGGTTAGTGACAAAATTTGTAATTTTTCTTATCATATATCTCATTTTAATATTATCACATATGTTTAAGGCCATTCTAAAAAGAAAACAGAAAAACAAAATCAAATGAAGTACCATATTGGAGTCCGTGGTTCAGATTTATTTAGAATAATTTTTATGTACAATTCAATGATTATAGGACCAAAATTACCAACTCCTATTCACAAACTCCTCACATTCTTTTGCCTTAGTATGGAATTTCCTTTTCTAAAGAAACACTGTTTTCTCAATGCTGCTGTAATCATTTTATACAATCTTTTGCAATATTTCAAAGTCTTTCTAGGAATAAGTTAAAAAATATGTTAAGATTATTTAATATTATGGAAACCAATATGTGATAGTATGAGAAAAGACTGTTATAATTGTCATGGGAAAAAAAGGAAAGATTTATTAAAACAAATAAAGAGAGTATACCAAATAATCTTTACATCCTGTTGATTATAACATCAAAAAAACATAAAAATTCCAAGGCATTGTATGTATATTTTATGTAATAAAGACATATAATTCTAGAAACAAAATGAATGGATCAATTTTATTCTAGAAAATCATTCAGTAATAGTAGTCATATTCTAATATGTTAAAAAAATTTTTAAATTGTGGGGGGAAAAATATGACTTTGATTAGTCTTATCCTCAAATGATAGCGTCAATAATATTTGCAAAGTCAGCAGCATTTGATATATAATTCAAACTTTTATTGTCAATACCAAGCGACTTTCTTACTAATATATATTTTGCTGGGTAAAATACTCTAATTTCTTATTATTTCTTAACAGCAGGTAAATTGTCTTTTAGCACATACATTATTACATTTATAACTTTTGTTTTTATAACTCCAAAAAGAAATCTGCAAACAGCATTTAGAAGAAAAATATTCAGCATAAAATGAATTAATAAATACATACTGGGAATAAAATGTAATTTGCTAAATATGCAATTATTAATGACAGTTATGTCAGTATAAGTTTATATTTAACAAATTTGGCAATTGAAGAGTTTTGTCCATTTAAAATAGTTCATAAAGTTTGTATTATCACATATAAAGACATATTTAATTTCAAAATAATCTTTTAGAATATAAAAAATTATATAAAATAATACTAAGCTATAATTAAGACTTTATAAAACATATCACTGAATGCCTAAATATGTATTTATTTAAAATAGTTATAAATTATAACTATAAATTAGTTATAGAATTATTGGTTACTTATAAGTAGAGAGCGAACTGCTTAGACAATTAGCTTTTTAAAATATTTGTCATGATTCCTTTTTTTTGGAAATAACTACAGACTATATATTTTTTTATACTGTGTATTTATACAATCTGATTATTTTACAATGCTTTAGAAATACATGAAGTTACATTTAAATAATTCTGTATTTTTCACCTGCATACAGCACTGGGAAAGCAATGAAAGAGCTACTCTTTAGGCTTACTGCAACTATTGTCTGAAATGCAGTGTAGCCATCTAGTGTTTTTAGAGATAATTTTTATCTTCCAAAATACTAAAACAAGAAAATGAGTTCCAAACTTTGCTTTGTAGCTCTGGAAATAGAAAAACAAAACAAAAAGAACAAAAAAACAAAACAAAACAAAACAAAAAATCACTAAACTAAAAGTTACACTGAAAGCCAATTATTCAAACTTTTTAGATAGCATATATGCGGTTTAACACTATTTCAGCAGAGATATTATAAAGGATACTTACCTTAAATATATACTTTATTTTTCTCCAATTATAAGAGTTTTTTTTTTAAATTGTATTTTAATTTCTGGGGTACATGTGCACATCTTGCAGGATTGTTTCATAGGAACAAACATGCCATGGTGGTTTGCTGCCTCCATACCCCTGTCACCTACATCAGGCATTTCACCCCTCAACAGACCCCAGTGTGTGATGTTCCCCTCCCTGTACCCCTGTGTTCTCATTGTTAAACACCCACCTGTGAGTGAGACCATGTGGTGTTTGATTTTCTGTTCTTGTGTCAGTTTGCTGAGAATGATGATTTCTAGATTCATCCATATCCCTACAAAGGACATGAACTCATCCTTTTTTACGGCTGCATAGTATTCCAGAGTATATAAGTGCCACATTTTCTTTATCCAATCAATGATTGATGGGCATTTGGGTTGGTTATAGATCTTTGCTATTGTAAACAGTGCCACAATGTACATATGTGTACATGTGTCTTTATAATAGAAAATATTATAATCCTTCGGATATATACCCATATATATCCAGTAATGGGATTGCTGGGTCAAATAGTATTTCTGTTTCTAGATCCTTGAGAAATCACCACACTGTCTTCCACATGGTTGAACTAATTTACACTCCTACCAACAGTGTAAAAGTGTTCCTATTTCTCCACATCCTCTCCAGCATCTGTTGTCTCCAGATTTTTTAATGATCACCATTTTAACTGGCTTGAGATGCTATCTCAACATGGTTTTGATTTACATGTCTCCAATGACCAGTAATGTTGAACGATTTTTTCATATGTTTGTTGGCCTCATAAGTGTCTTCCCTTGAAAAGTGTCTGTTCATATCCTTTGTCCACTTTTGAATTTTTTTTCTCATAAATCTGCTTTAGTTCTTTGTAGATTCTGAATATTAGCCCTTTGTCAGATGGGTAGATTTCAAAAAAAAAAATTTCCCATTCTGTTGGTTGCTGGTTCACTCTAATGATTGTTTTTTTTGCTGTGCAGAAACTCTTTAGAAGAATTAGATCTCATTTGTCTATTTTGGCTTCTGTTGTCACCGCTTTCAGTATTTTAGTCATGAAGTCCTTGCCTATGCCTATGTTCTGAGTGGTATTGCCTAGGTTTTCTTCTAGGGTTTTTATACTGTTAGGTCTTATGTTTAAATTTTAATCCATCTGGAGTTAATTTTAGTGTAATCCATCTGGATTTTAGTGTAAGGTGTAAGAAGGGGTCCAGTTTCAGCTTTCTGCACATAGCTAGCCAGTTTTCCCAACTCCATTTATTAAACAGGGAATCTTTTCCCCATTGCTTGTTTTGTCAGTAAATTTTAAAGCATTTTACAATCAGTAAACAAAATTATTGTCCCGAAGTGAAATATGCAGCATGTATGTCATCCAATTCTAGGTAGGAATGATGGTAAGGCATGTAACTGACACCTATAGAAAAGCCCGATTTCCTTCCTTTGTCTGAACAATAGCCATGCTAGAAGGAAAACATGGGCACATGAACATATGTATTCACATAAGAAAATTTCTCTGAGTTTGTCAATAATGTGGAAAATCCAAACTAAAGTTCTTTACCATATGCTTTTATAAGTATACATTTTCTTCAATGTTCTCATTTAAAATAGGTTCAAACAGATGGATGAAATTCCTCTGTATGAATGTCAGCAGAATAATTAAGCCATGGCATGCACTTAGCAAACACATATAGAAATACTAATGAATGCAAATATCATAGATATCATTGTGTATTTTCTACCTCTTTAATAGTTTTTATACTAATGAAATTTGGAAAATGAATATTACAATAACTAACATAAAAATTAAGGTGATTTGGCTCTTTATAATTAGCAATTTGAGAATAGAGTCATCTCACACCATCTGTTTCCTTTCATTTGTAGAAGACTGTGTAAATAAGTTGACTTGCTTATCAAGAACAATGATGAGAACCAAAAAAGAGCAGTTCAGAATAAAGCTGGAATTTATTTCTGTGTTTGTGCAATTTTAAATTGTTTTGAGTAGTTAAGTCCAAAATATACAGAGTGGCAAAATTAGAGAGTGTAATACATAATTACAATTGAGAGAATACACACTACAAAATATTCTCTTAAACAGTGAAATGCCTCATGTTTTGCCGTTTCTTTTTTTAATCAGCATAAAACAAAACGTTGATGTGAAACCTGCAGAACCTGTGACTCAAAAAATCTAGGCTGTTCTTATTCTTGCATTGCATTTTCCTGGACCTCAGTCTGTCCTCTATAAAAGAAAGTGACTGAGCAATTTGATCTTCAAGGCATCTAGTAATCCACAAATACAATTTTGAGTGGTAAAAGTTTGTTTTTTTATCTAAGAGGTTGAAAACTGCATTTGTTACAACATATTATGTTATAAAAGATTTTTTTAATATAAGTGGTTGAAAACTGCATGTGTTATAAAAGATTATCTTGATAGACTTGAAATAAAGGGTATTCAATTAGGAAAAGAGAAAGTCAAATTGTCTCTATCTGCAGACAACATGATTGTATATTTAGAAGACTCCACTGTCTCAACCCAAAATCTCCTTCAGCTGATAAGCAATTTCAGCAAAGTCTCCAGTTACAAAATCAGTGTGCAGAAATCATAAGCATTGCTATACATGAATAATATACAAACAGAGAGCCAAATCATAAGAAAACACCCATTTACAATTGCTACAAAGAGAATAAAATACCTAGGAATACAACTAACAAGAGGATGTGAAGGACCTCTTCAAGGAGAACTACAAACCACTGTAAAGGAAATAAAAGAGGACATAAAGAGATGGAAAAACATTCCATGCTCATGGTTAGGAAGAATCAATATCATGAAAAGGGCCACACTGCCCAAAGTAATTTATATTTATATATTCAATGCTATCCCCATCAAGCTACAATTGACTTTCTTCAAAGAACTGGATAAACTGTTTCAAACTTCAAATGAAACCAAAAGAGAGCCTACATATTCAAAACTATACTAAGCAAAAAGAACAAAGCTGGAGGCATAACACTACCTGACTTAAAACTATACTACAAGACTACAGTATTCAAAACAGCATGGTACTATTACCCAAACAGAGATATAGATAAAAGGAACAGAACAGAGTCCTCAGAAGTAACCCCACACATCTAAAATCATCTGGTCTTTGACAAACCTGACAAAAATAAGTAATGGGGAAAGAGACCCTGTTGAATAAACGACATTGGGAAAACTGGCTAGCCATGCACAAAAAGCTGAAACTAGACCCTTCCTTACACCTTAAACTAAACAATCATTAGAGTGAACTGGCAACCAACAGAATGGGAAAACATTTTTGCAATCTACCCATCTGACAAAGGGCTAATATTTAGAATCTGCAAAGAACTAAAACAGATTTACAAGAAAAATCAATCCCATTCAAAAGTGGGTGAAGTACATGAACAGACACTTTGTTTCCCAAAAGAAGACATATATGAGGCCAAAAAAATATGAAAAAATGCTCATCATCACTGGTCATTAGAGAAATGCAAATCAAAACCACCCTGGGATAGCATCTCATGCCAGTTAGAATGGCAATCATTAAAAAATCTGAAGACAACTAGAGCTGGAGAGGATGTGGAGAAATAGGAACATTTTTGCAGTGTTGCTGGGTGTGTAAATTAGTTCAACCATTGTGGAAGACTGTGAAGATTCCTCAAGGATCTAGAAATAGAAATTCCATTTGGCCCAGCAGTCCCATTACTAGGTGTTTACCCAGAAGATTACAAATCATTCTGTTATAAAGACAGATGCACATGTATGTTCATTGTGGCGCTGTTTACAATAGCAAAGACCTGGGACCAACCCTAATGCCCATCAATGATAGACTGGACAAAGCAATGTGGCACATATACACCATGGAATACTATGCAGCCATACAAAATGATGAGTTCATGTCCCTTGGAGGGACATGGATGAATCTGGAAACCATCATTCTCAGCAAACTGGCACAATAACAGAAGACCAAACACCACATGGTCTCACTCACAGGCAGGTGCTGAACAATGAGAACACTGGGGTCTGTTGGGGGATGGGGGCTAGGGGAGGGACAGTGGGGTCAGGAAGGTTGGGGAGGGTAACACTGGGAGAAATGCTTGATGTAGGTGACAGGGGGATGGAGGCAGCAAACCACCTTGGCATATGTGTACCTATGCAACAATTCTGTAAGATCTGCACATGTATCCCAGAACTCAAAGTATAAGAAAAGAAAAAAAAAATGTAATGCTAGCAATGTCATTGAGGGAAACAAGTGGTATCAGCTAAAGGTAAAGCTGACAGGCTGACACATGCATGCCATTAGGCTTTAGACACTGAAATTGAGAAATTCAGTAAGATCAATATAAAAATAATACAAGAATGAAAAGTATAGCAAAAGTCAGACATCTCTAAATAATTTTATTCAAAACCATAATTTAATTATGTATTGTCTGCTAGCATTTTATTATTTAATAATAAATAAATAAATAAATATCTGCTATATATTATTTTTAATAGTGTTATTTTTATAAAGAAATTATTTTAAATGATATTTTGTTTTCGATATCTTTCTCCAGGGAGTTTTTTCTCATTGTTCTTTAAAATTACAGAGACAGTGGATATGGACATCGAGACATATAAGGCAATTAATTTCATAATACATTATTAAATATTTAATTCAGTAGCCCAAAGCCTTGTTATAACATTTAAGTGTTGCTAAGAATTAAAAAGTAGCCATAATACACTACAGAGTAAATAAAGGTAATAAAGACAAAATAAAGTAAGAGATTGGATCTATGAAATTTGTTAAAAATCCCTCAAATAGAAATTAAAAAAATGCATATAATGAGAAAAAATAAATGCCTTCTATCAACCAGAAAATATGGGGATAGATCACGAGGAGACAGATTATAATGACATTGTGGAATAAACCAGAGTGTAATAAATACACTACAGCAAAAAGCCAGGTGAAGGTAATGGCCCAATTGAAGAAATGCGTTTGTCAAATTAACACATAGAAAAGCAGAAAGAGAAGCAGTAAAATCATTAAGGAAATAACAAATTTGCATTCTCAGTTGTTGAATCTGTTACCCTTCACTGATAACCACTGCTTCCAGACAAAACAAAAGAAGAAACCCCCTCACAGATATTTGCCTGTGCTAAATTCTAAAGCTAACACTCTTAAGAAAGTAGGCAGCCCTCCTAGTGTGGGTGGAGATGTCTGAGAGTAATGGACAGTGTTTGTAGACCTCATAACATATTCAGGGATTCCAAAAGAAGCAATTCAAAGACAAAAATACAATAATACCCTTCATTACCAAACAAAGTTCCCAAGAGAGAAGGGATGAGACGGAGTAAAACAGACTAAATATGGCCAATAAAAGTAGAAATAAAAGTATGGAAATTAAAAGCATAGTAACAATAATAACAAAATAATGTAATTAACAATAATTATACAGTTATAATACAGCTGTTTATTACTTATGAATAACTTGTTTTTCCAAGACTTATTCTAAATACTTGATTTATTATTATCATATTTAATGCTCCTGACAACCACAGAAAGTAAGTGCTATTTTTTTTCTGCTAATGTTGGATCCGAGAAAACAAGGCATAAAGAGTTTGTAAAATGTTCTTGGTCATATGATCAAAGTATAATGGCGATAGATTTTTTTCACTTTAAGTAAAGGGTAACAATTAGGACAATTAAGTACATTATCTTGTCAAAAGTTAAGAAACATTAGAAATGTTATTTGAAAGCAGGCGTTTGATCTTCAGAAATATCTGAAATTAATCATACTCTATCAAATCTCTCAAAAATGTATTATTAGTAAGGATGGAATTTTTTTATAAAGAGACATACATAGGAAAATGTTTATACTGTTTTACCAAAGCAAATATTGAGACTACACTAACATTTTGTACAAATCAATAACAAAAATAGAAATTAGCTCATATTTAGTTCTGTGAAAAACTAGACTTTACAGAAAGTTTGTTATTTGCCTTGATTCTCTTAATCTACATGTCTCAAACCTTTGTTATCTTGAAACAGAAACACAGACACACTCAAAATTATGCCCTAAATTGAGTCACCAGTGTGTCTTATGATGCATGTGTGTTCACAAAAAATGTTTATTAACTAAATTTTGTTGAGGTCAGTTAAATGTTAAAGTGGAAAACAGTATCTCCTTTTTAAAATTAATTAATTAGTTAAAAAAATTTTGAGACAGGGCCTCACTCTGTTGCCCAGGTTGGAGGTTGTAGTGAGCCATGATTGCACCACTGCACTTCAGCCTCTTGAGCTCAAGTGTTACCTCCAACTCAGACACTCCAGTATCTGGAAAGACAGGTGTGTGCCACCATGCCCAGGGAATTTTCTTTATTTTTGATTGAGACAGGGTCTCCCTATGTTATAAAAGATAGTCTTTAACTTCTGGGCTCAATAGATCTTTCTGCCTTGTTATAGGCATGAACCATTGTGCCCTGCCAAAAATAGTATCTCTTAAACTCTGCATATGGTTTATAAAATTTAGAGTTTACAATAACTGCTTTTGGAACCATCTCTATAAAAATGATTATATATTTATTCAGAAGTGTAACATTATATATATTTTACATCATATTTGAAAGGTGGCATACCCTATTTTATAACCATGGGTGGGGAGGGAAAGGACGCTGGACAGAGAGTCAAGTTACCGTAATATCACTAGTTGCTCCACATTTAACTATGTGAATTTAGGTGGTTAAATATGATACATACTGTCTAATGCTTGTTAACAGTTAACAAATTGCTTTATCAAACATGAACTCATTTTATTGCCATACTGTGAATTAGGTACCATTATTATCTATCCATGACTTTGAAGCCTAAAATCACAAAGCTTCAATGCTTTTAATTCAGGTCTTACTTAAAGGAAAAAGGTAAACCTAGAAATAATTCCAGAATTTTGGTACAGGATACAGTTCTTTTCAATAGACATTATTTCTCATTTTCATATTAGATGTGAGAATCCAATTGAATATTAGATCTAGAAGTGGTAGTAAACTATAAAACAGTAGACAAAACAGAGGCTCAAAGACTCAATTATTTTTCCAAATTATTTCTGAAGATCCATTATTTCTTAAAATTATGAGTTAGTCCTAAAAGTCAGATAAGAGATATTCATTATAACTTTAAAATCATTAAAAATAAAAGTAGTAAGCAAACCAGTACAAAATTGTAAGACAGAATTTTTTTTTCTTCGACCCTCACAGATTATTGGATGGACTCCAGTAGCGAAAAACAGATTAACATGAGAAAAAACAAACAGAAGTCTGTTAGTATCTATGTTTCATATAAACATGGTGGATAGTCAGGAAATGAGTGGTTCTTTAAGAGATGTCTTCAAATTCTACCTCAAATAGCATCTTTAACAATGAATAGTAAATGTTTAGAGAACTGAGTCTCTAGGGGTTGTTGCTTGTGTAAGTTAATAAATGGCAGATAAAGGATAGTTAGTAAAGCTTATTAATACATATTCCTCAGCTGCCATCTTCAGGGAGATAATGGTCTAAAGTTGTCTTCTGTGGTTTATCTTTATTCTCCCTGGCGGAAGAGGGGACAAGATGGCTTCTATATTTGTAAATTTATAGCTTACTTTAAAAAAATAATAAAGAGAATGCAGAAAGCCTTTCTGCATCTACTTCTTCTTAATTGCCTTCAGTTAAAACAATTCAAGGCCAAAAAGGCCTATTTGTAGATGTTCTATTCTAGACTCCCATAGTATAAAATATAAAAGTGTAAAAAGAAATGTGGAAGTCTTCTTTATTTGTGACCTGATCCATTTTCCACTCCCTAGAGAATCTACTAGTAATCTACAATCACACACATATATAGGCTATTGGCTGTTCCGTAAGAACTAATTGAAAAAATTAGTTACAGAAATCTATTGAATACATAATTATACATTAACCTATGTGTGGATGGTTAATTTGTGTTAACTTGACTGGCCTAGAGATGCCGAGGTAGCTGATAAATAATTATTTTTGGCCATGTTTGTGAGAGTGTTTCCAGAAAATGTTAACATTTGAATCAGTAAACTGAGTAAAGAAGACCTTCCCTCACCAATCTTAGTGGGCATTGTTCAATACGTTGTAGGCCTGAATAGGAAAAATAAATGGAGAAAGCAAATTTATATCTTGTGTGGGTTCAAAAGTCCATCAGTATTACTGTTTTTTAGGCCTTTGGACTTGAAACCACTGATTCCCAGATTATTAAGCTTTCAGCTTGGACTAGAGGTAAATAATCAGCTTTTCTGGGCTTACCATTTGCAGATGGCAGATCATGACATATTTCAGCCTCCATAATTTTAAGAGCTAATTTCTCATGACAAATCTTCTGTTGGTTCTATTTTTCTCAATAACACTGACCAATACTGAATGCAATTCAGGAATCAGAGGGTTCTGTCTATGATAAATGTGATGACTTGCAAAGCACAGCAGACAGCAGGTAAAAATAGTTTTCTACATATTTTTATCTAACAGTAATGTAGGCAATTTGAAATTAACTTATAAGTTGAAAACTCTGAAAACAATCTACAAATATCTAAACTGCTTCAAATCCAAGCCCTTCCTTTGTGTTTTCAGATCACACTAGATTGTTTTTAATTTTCAGTGAAAGTTTTTAAAAATAATATAGAAGAAAAAAAAGAGCTACAAAGATTTATAGACTATGTCACAAGATTTTTAGAGATTACTGTTTCTCTTCAATTGCTTCTTTTGTGAAAACGCTTTTCTTCCATGTCTCAATGAAGTTACTTTTCTTTTACAACAAGTACAAATAATCTTTTTTTCTTATTTTGTGATACTTTGAATTTTCTAAATCTTGGATTTATGCCTTGGAATACCGCACAAACAAACATAAAACATAACGCATGTAATATTACCTAACTTCATGAGCCTGCCAACAAATTTAGATGATCTTCTCTTAGATATAAATATAATTCAAATAAAAAAATTAAAAACTTATGCCATTCAGTAACCTTGGTAATATGGTTTGGAAAACTGAGCACTAAAAGTGGTTTATTTCTTTTTATTTATTTTTCTTTCTTTCTTTCTTTCTTTAAACAGGGTCTTGTTGTCACCCAGGGTTGAGTGCAGATCTTGGCTCACTATAGCCTCTACCTTCAGTGTACAAGCAATCCTATCACCTCGGCCTGGGACCGCAGGTACATACCACCATGCCTGTCAAATTATTTTATTTATTGCAGACATGGGGTTTTGCCATGTTGCCCAGGCTAGTCTCAAATTCCTGAGTTAAAAGAATCTGCCTGCCTCAGCCTCCCAGACTGCTGGGATTACAGGCATGAGCCACCATGCCTAGCCTACTTCTTGAATTAATTAAATTATCCTCAATTTATCATATTGGGTTTTGAAAACTGATCTTTATTGTAACAAAACAGTAATAAAATAATCTAATTTTTTCTTTTTGTTAAATCTACACATCTAGAAATGTAATATGTGAATATATTTATTAAAATGAACATCATGGTTGTATGTGGTGGCTGATACCTATAATCCTAGCACTTTGAGAGGCCTAGGAGAGAGTATAACTTAAGCTCAGCAGCTCAAGACCAGCCTAGGCAACATAATTAGCCCTTGTCTCCATAAAAAAAATTTTAAAAATTAGGAAGCCATGATGGTGAGCAACTGTAGTCTCACCTACTCCAGTAGCTGAGGCAGAAGGTTCACTTGAGCCCAAGAGTTCAAGGCTGCAGTGATCTGTGATTGTGCCACTGCCCTCCAGCCTGGGCCACAGAGCAAGGCTTTATTTAACAACAAAAAAAAGGGAAAATAAAATAAAGTGTACATTCCAAAGACGCTATAAAGTTATATTTTTATGGACTGTGCATTACAAAGGATCTATACAGATAATAGTATTATTATATTCAATTATGCATGCATTTTTTATATAATTAAATTTTTCATAAAGAAATAAAAATATTTGTCATAACAATGGGAATAAAAATATATTTGTGGGATATTTTTGTTTCTTTTTTTAGATGACAAGCCTGAATCTTTTTGCTATAATGATGCTTTTCTTTCTTCAATATTATGACTTACTGTTTTAAATACATAATTGTGAGCAATCTTCATGTTAAGCATATTATCAAATAAAATGTTTAGTTCAACAGTATGTAAAGTTAGATTTGATAACTTTGGCTCCTACTTTAGATAACATATCCTTAATAAGTAACAGGATTAGTCAGGGAGAGTTACATTTCTACTCAACATTAAGTATTCTGTCTTTTCTAGTTTAGTAAACTGTCCAATATCTTGTAACCACTTAGCAAATTCTAATTGACTTGACTAGCGAAGTCAGAACAAGTTAAACTTTTTGAAGTTGAATTTACGTTGCCACAAAGTATAATTTAAGGTATAATTTAAACATTTAATAAGTAACAGACTATATTAGGCAACTGGAAAAAGTGCAGCACCCCAATGCCCCGATATATTTGCACCACTACTGTTAAATATAATTTTTAGTAAAATACATCCATATATTAACTGTTGGATAATCAATAATATTTTTTAAATAGAACTAATGTTCAGAAGACAAAACAAGTAAATTTAATCCTACAATTTTTAGGTAACTCATATTTAAATATAATTGATATAACAGTAGAGTTTAATACAATCTTTTTAAATATTTTATTTTATTGTACTTTGGGCTCTGGGGTACATGTGCACATCCTGCATCCTGCAGGATTGTTGTGTAGATATATACATGCCATGGTGGTTGCTGTCTCCATCTCCTCCCCGACTGTCATCACCTACGTCAGGCATTTCTCCCGGTGTTATCCCTTACCTTCCTCCACCCCACGCAGTCCCTCCCCCGCCCCTAGCCCAGTGAGTGTTGTTCTCTTCCCTGTGCTCAAGTGTTCTCATTGATCATCACCAGCCCCGCCTACGAGTGAAAACATGCTCTCTGTGTTTGGCTTTCTGTTCTTGTGTCAGTTTGCTGAGAATGATGGTTTCTAGATTCATTCATATCTCTACAAAGAACATGAACTTATCGTTTTAAAGTTTTTTGTTTGTTTGTTTTTTGATACACAGTCTTGTTCTGTCACCCAGGCTGGAGTTCAGTGAGTGTAGCTGCAGTGAGTGCTGTCTCGGCTCACTGCAACATCTGCCTCCCGGGTTCAAGCAGTTTTCCTGCGTTTCTCGGGGTCTGCACAAATTCCGATACCTAATTTGAAATCCAGGTTTAGTCTGTATGAATCTATATTCAAGATCACATCTACTTCAGCAGCAAAACCCTCCCAAGTAGCTGGAATCACAGATGTGCCACCACAACCAGCTAATTTTTGTATTTTTAGTAGAGACGGAGTTTCGTTATGTTGGCCAGGCTGGTCTCAAACTAATAGCCTCAAGTGATCCGCTCACCTCAGCCTCCGAAAGCGTTGAGATTACAGGAGTGAGCCATGGCACCTGGCCTATATTTAATTTAAAAATATTTTCTTGACCTCTTATTCTTTTTACTCATCAGTCTGTATACTCATTATATAATCAGCAACAATTTAGACCATGAATAATACAAGGAAGTAAATAATAATACTTAGTGAAAGTTTACTTTGCTTGCAATAAATTTATTTTTCTTCTTTCCACTCTCTTTCCATATCTACTTATTGTATTTCTAGGGATATGATTCTGAGGAAAGGGATTGCAGCATTGCTTGGTTGTTAATGTTATATTTCTTCTTATTGTGATGGAGAGATATTATGTAAAGATCATAGAATGATCATTTTTCTTATCAAAGAGGTATTTGTCAGAACAAGTAGATTATTTTGTTACAAACTTTCTGTCACATGGAAAAGTAGAATAGATTTGCTAATCAGCGCTCAACTTTTTAAATGTGGGGAAAAAGCCATCTCTCAATTACTGTATGTGTTTGACATAAGCATAGGGTGGTGATCGAATAAAAGTTTATAGCTAAAAATCAAATATAAAATAATTTGTGATATTGAAATGTGAAAAGTTCTCTTGTCCTCCTTTCAGGGCATTCGATGGGGGTGTGACTCGCTTCTTCATTGCTCTGCTACTCAAACCTCTAGGGGAGCATACAGACCCACAGGCTGTGGGGCTCCAATCTCACAGCAATGTTTAGGAGTGGATGTTTACAGCCTGTGGTTATAAACAGACACATGTGCCTGACACTTAAGAAAGTGCAGTCTCAGGTTAGCTTTTATGCTCCCTAAAACTCATCTTCTTTATGATAGTTGTACTGAGTAATATGAGTGAAAAACAAGCCAACTGTTTGTATAGTAAATTGCAAATTGTATAGAAGTGCAACATTATTAGAAAGACTCATAAACAGGGAGGAGAACACAAAGTGTCTTCTGTTGCTGAAGTAGATGTGATCTTGAAAATAGATTCATATGGAAAAGACTGGGATTTTAGATTAGGAAATGAAATTTGTGCAGACCTCTTTATATATTGAATTTCATTTACCAAAAAATAATCAAATTCAATAATTCCCAGTTGAGAGAACTTGCTTGTAAATAAATGCACAATATAACTACAGAATAATTTTGTTCAATAAAAAGACCCAAGATCTGAATCTCAGAAGCCAAACTGAATGGAAAAAGATGTTACTTTACTGACTAGTGATAGTTAACTGAAATTTTCCTATTTCGCTTTAAAGTTCTATAGCAAAAAATTGCAACTTAAAAATTTAGCTAGTATAATTTTATCTATAAATATACATTTTTATCTTTTGCAAAATTTGATTTCTGCTTCCTACACCTTAGCTGCTGGAGACTCTTTCAGGGCAGTATGCTAGGCCAATTACAGGAGCCACCTCTTTTGTTTCCCTTTACTCAGTGATCCTCTTTTCCCTTTACTCAATCACTATCGTTGCCTAATGTCCAGTGTTATGAAAAATCTTTTCATATTTTTTTTTTGTTAAGGAGAATATAAATTTGATCCATATTAGCCCATCCTAGATAGAAACAGTTGTGACTCTTACACATTTTATTAATTATTCTGAGTCACTAAGTCATTTGTGTATTAGATATGATGGTTCAATACTGCTTAAATTTATTTTATCTATATTAATTTTTTGGTCTTTTTAGACAGAGTCTCACTCTGTTGCCCAGGCTGGAATGCAGTAACACAATCTGGGCTCACTATATTAATTTTTTAATTTAAATTATTAATAGATCTAAGTCATAAGTATGTGGAATACTATTGTATTTGGTTAATAACATTTCATCATATATTCAGTGTTTATATCGATACAGGAGTGCTGGAAAGGTAAAAGTGTGGTCCCTTTAAATGATACAAAAGCAGAGAAGGGAAGTGGTGGGTAAAGGCCAGTCGCTGGCTTAAGTTCCAACCCCACAGACCTAGGTGAGGACAGGTACTCCTGCTTTGGCACCCAAATGTTTTATTTTCCAAGACCACCCTGACCTGCTGCAACCCCACCTGGGCCCACCCAAGACCGTAGGGGGCAAACACACATGCAGCTAAACTTCTAGAGGAGCACATCAGTGGGAGGAGACACAAGTGGCTAGATAGGGAGAGGATGTTGAGGGAGTACTCCTACAGAAAAGCAGGCTAACAGACACCAGCCTGCTGGCAGGCCATCCACCTGCGGGACAAGGCAGAGTTTGGACAGGGCAGTCAGAGGAGAGCCCAGGCCATTGACCTGCCTGACTCCAGGGAAAAACCATCTCACTTCTGGCTCCTCCATCTACTGAGAACTACTTCCACACAATAAAATCTTGAACTCATTCTCCAAGCCCATGTGTGATCACATCTATTTCAACAACAAAAGGCACTTTGTGTTCGCCTCTCTGTTTATGTCTTTCTAATAATGTTGCACTTCTACATAATTTGCAACTTACTATACAAACACTTTGCTTATTTTCCACCAATGTTACTTAGCACGACTATTGTAAGGAGGATGAGTTTCAGGGAGCATAAAAACTAACCCAGACTGCACTTTTTACAGTGTCAGGCATATGTGTCTGTTTATAATCTACAGGCTGAGAAGCATTTGGTCAGAGTACTTAGCACAGGGAAATAACCAAAACTACTCAGATATTTGAAAAAGGATCGTGGTAAAATTAAGCAAAACTGTTTGCCTCTGTACCTGCTTGATTACTCTGCATTACTGGATGCCTGAATGACAAAGATAACCCTATCTCTGTGCTGTGCTTCATAGAGCCGCTGAGAAATTCAGTCTTTTCTTACTTTAACCATTAGTAAAGTAAATAACTGTATGATGGCTTTACAGATTTTCCTCATCAGGTCAATGAAAATCAGTTTCAAAATAATTCATTAGATATAACTTTAGTTTAGCTTCTTTAATGTTTAGGTAAATAATTTTCTTATTGGTATGCATTTCTAAAATAAAACAAAATATCAGTGACATTTAATATGCTTGCCTATAACTTGAATAATTGGTACCAAATGCAAACCTTTTCTTATATGAGTTAGTTATATGATACTGAATTGGGTAAAAGGAGGAAAAATAGTGTTATAATGGATACAGGAAATAGGCAGAGCACAAGTATCTTGCTGTCTTGATTCAGATCACCTGACAGAATTAGCTGGTGTAATTTCTGTCAATCAGGTGGAAGGCTGAAATGCATGAGTCAACTTGGTCAGAAGCACAGACTACTCTCTGCAAAGAAAGACCACCAAGGAAGTTGTATCAGAAAACTAATCACAAGCATTTTGAGTTAGACAAGTTGCAATTAACCCACTGTGCTCATGCACGTACATATAAGACAGAAAAATTAAATAGAAATTAAATAAAAGTTGTACAAACTACATATTATACACAGTACAATTTGGTTAATAGAGCATGTGCTCATATAAGTAAATAAAACTCTAGCATAGGTCATTAGACTTGTAGTTACTTATATCTTGAATGTATTGTCATTGTTTAGCATAACTGTCATTGACAAATACGGATTTTACTTGAAGTAATTCCTTCATAGGTTTGTTTTCCACTCTTTTAAGAATTAACATTTAATTTTTTATAATGTCATATAAATCTTTTCATCATTTTATCCATTGTGGAAGAATGAATATTCTGTAGATTGCTACATTGACATTAGCAGGACTTTGTCTCCACTTCAATTTCATAAGACTTTGTGTCTTTTATGGTATCTCTCATACTTATCAGTTTACATAGCAATTTGTTTGTGTGTGTGTTTGTGTGTGTGTGTGTGTATATGTGTGTGTTTAATTCTGTGACCAATTCTTTGAAAAACAGAAAAACTTGCTTGTATTTTTCCCCTTACACTAATAGCATTGGGTCATGCATGTATTCTGGGAGTATTTAAAAAATGAGAAAATTCAGAAAAAATAAAATAATACCTCTCAAGTTATAGTTATTGTGTAGATCTGGTTGACACCACTTAGTTTTTATAAGTTCATTATCTAGATACATATTAGACCCTGCAATGACATACATTTGAATTTCTTTGTGTTGACATGACAAAACTAAGGATACTATAATATTTCATCTTGAATGATTAAATAATTATTTTCATAATTAGTTAAAAAAACAGATTGCTTTGAGATGCTTGGGTCACAACCTTTAATAAATAATTTCAAATTACATTTTAGAAATTAAAAATTGTTGTGAAAACTCACATTTAAATTAAAAGTCTGCAGTGTAAGACTCCAGACTACTGAAGTTTGTAGATGCTTACTCCCTCAATTATACTTCATACTAAAATCTAGTGTATGCATTTAAAAGTAAATAAAGGTTTATTTGTCATAAATGAGGCTTTCAGTCTCTTTGCATTGGTGTAGTATAGTAACTTATCCTATAATGCAGGCATAAGTGATGATACAAATATTTTAAAAAACTAATATATTTAGTAAATGAATTGTGTAAAAATTTACTTACAGTAAGTACAATAATGTTTTAAAAAGAAATAGTTTACCAGTATATGTTATCTAATAATATTAGCATATTTTTGTTTTAATGATAAGATTATAAGAATATATTATATTAGAAGTGACATCATATCAATAGAGGCTCATAAACATAGGCATGGAATTTGACATATTATTTTCAAAATGTTAAAGATAAACCAATATTCCTTAATCTAACACAAATATCTATTTCAAAAAAGCAGCATTTCCTTTAATTTTAACATTAAGGAGTCAATGTTACAGAAATTACTATTTACTTCTAATTTTTAAAACATACATACCACATATATACTTTGTATAAAACAAAACATAATAAAAATGTGTAAATTAAATAAAATATTTCAATACCTGTACCATGATTAAACCCTCATACTACATATATCACCCACTTACAAAACACACATTTCTACACGGAATCCTATCATCCGGGGTTATCTACAACTACCATTATCAGTTTTGTTTTATCCTTCCTGTTTTTTTTAATTTTTTAATTTTCATGCAGACAAAATTATGTGAGTAGTTAGAAGGAGAAGTATATAAAAATGTCACAGACATTTCATATATGATTATTTAAAAAAATATAATCATATTCTATGTATGATTCACAAAATACTTCTACTTACTTGGCACATGGCATAACACTTTTTGTATTAGTGATACACATGTATCTTATTATCATCAATTCATGCATTTTTGCAAAACAGTTTTAACAAGTCTATATCTTTATTCACTGTTACACGTGATAGAGCTAAAGCAGGAATTAACTGGTCACAATGACAGCAGTTAGATGACTTCTATTTTATACTAGAAAGCTGAGAAAGCAACCGGAGAAGGTGATATTTGAGGAAAGAACTGAAGGCAGTGACATGTAGAGCTCCAGGAGGTGAAATTCCAGGCTAAGGAAGGAAAACAAAATCTTTCAGTCAAGAAAACCCTTGAAATGCAAGATTAAACAGAATGATCACTGGCTGAAATGTGCTGAATTCAATTATTGTAGCCACCTAAATAGTCTGTTGGCATAACTGTATAAATGGTTTAGTGTTAACAGGTTAATTATTATTTACATATGGCTTTTTTATAGTTATAAATAACATTTTAAATCATTAAATATTGTGAGAACAACATAGTGTCTGATTCCAAGAAACAACTGTTATTGTTATAAAATACTAAGCCACCATAAATATGGAAACTGTCCAACAGAAAGACTGAATAATACACAAACTAGAGGTTATTATCATTTGGGTGATGTTAGTGGAAAGACACAATGGGAAAGGGACAGAGGTGAAACTGAGGTAAACACTAAAATTGGTAAGACCAGGAGGTTTTGCCTAGGTTTTCTCTAGGGTTTTTATGGTTCCAGGTCTTATGTTTAAGTCTTTAATCCATCTGGAGTTAATTTTACTGTAAGGTGTCAGAAAGGGGTCCAGTTTCTGCTTTCTGCACATGGCTAGCCACTTTTCCCAACACCATTTATTAAACAAGGAATCCTTTCCCCATGGCCTGTTTTTGTCAGGTTTATCAAATATTATATGGTAGTAGATATGTTGTGTTGCCTCTGATGCCCCTGTTCTGTTTCATTGGTCTATATCTTTGTTGTGGTACCAGTACCATGCTGTTTTGATTACTGTAGCCTTGTAGTATAGTTTGAAATCTGGTAGTGTGATGCCTCCTGCTGTGTTCTTTTTGCTTAGAAATGACTTTTTTATGCAGGCTCTCTTTTGGTTCCATGTGAAGTTTAAGGTAGGTTTTTCCAGTTCTGTGAAGAAGGTCATCGGTAGCTTGATGGGGATAGCGTTGATTCTGTAAATTTCTTTGGGCAGTATGGCCATTTTCACGAAATTGATTCTCTCTAATCATGAACATGGAATGTTTCTCCATCTGTTTTTGTCCTCTCTTATTTCATTGAGCAGTGGTTTGTAGTTTTCCTTGAAGAGGTCCTTTATGTTCCTTGTTAGTTGTATTCCTAGGTATTTTATTCTCTTTGTAGCAATTCTGAATGGCAGTTTGTTCTTGATTTGGCTCTCTTTAAGTCTGCTATTGGTATATAGGAATGCTTGTGATTTTTGCACATTGATTTTGTATCCTGAGACTTTGCTGAAGTTGCTTACCAGTTTCAGGAGTTTTTGGGGTGAGACGATGGATGGGGTCTTGTAGATATACTATCATGTCGTCTGCAAATAGAGACAATTTGGCTTCCTTCTTTCCTATTTGAATACACTTTATTTCTTTTTCTTGACTGATTACTCTGGCTAGAACTCCCAGTACTATATTGAATAGGAGTGGTGAGCGAGGGCATCCTTGTCTAGTGCTGGATTTCAAAGGGAACGCTTCCAGTTTTTGCCCATTCAGTATGATATTGGCTGTTGGTTTGTCGTGAATAGCTTTTACTATTTTGAGATACTTTCAATCAATACCGAGTTTATTGAGGGTTTTTAGCATAAAGGGCTGTTGAATTTTGTGAAAGGCCTTCTCTGAGTCAATTGAGATAATCATGTGGTTTTTGTTTTTGGTTCTGTTTATGTGGTGAATTATATTTATAGACTTGCGTATGTTGAGCCAACCTGCATCACTGAGATGAATCCTGCTTGATCGTGGTGGATAAGTTTTTTGATGTGCTGTTGCAATCGGCTTGCCAGTATTTTATTGAAGATTTTTGCGTCTATGTTCATCATGGATATTGGCCTGAAGTTTTCTTTTCTTGTTGAATCTCCTCCAGGTTCTGGTATCAGGATGATGTTGGTCTCATAAAATGATTTGGGATGGATTACCTCTTTTTGGATTATTTGGAATAGTTTCAGAAGCAATGGTACCAGCTCCTCTTTATGTGTCTGGTAGAATTGGGCTGTGAACCCATCTGGACCTGGGCTTTTTTGTGTGGTAGGCTCTTAATTGCTGCTTCGACTTCAGACCTTGTTATTGGTCTATTCATAGTTTTGGCTTCCTCCTGGTTTAGGCTTGGGAGGATACAAGTGTCCAGAAATTTATCCATATTTCCTAGGTTTACTAGTTTATGTGCATAGAGTTGTTTGTAATATTCTCTGATGATGGTTTGAATTTCTGTGGAATCTATGATGATTTCCCTTTATCATTTTTTATTGCATCTATTTGGTTATTCTCTCTCTTCTTTTTTATCAGTCTGGCTAGTGGTCTGTCTGTTTTGTTGATCTCTTCAAAAAACTGGCTCTTGGATTTATTGATTTTTTGAAGGGTTTTTCGTGTCTCTATCTCCTTCAGTTCTGCTCTGATCTTAGTTATTTCTTGTCTTCTGCTAGGTTTTGAGTTTTTTTTTTTTATCTTGGTCCTCTAGCTCTTTCAATTTTGATGATAGGCTGTCAATTTTGGATCTCTCCGCCATTCAGAACATAGGAGTAGGCAAGGACTTCATTACCAAAACACCAAAGCATTGGCAACAAAAGCCCAAATAGACAAATGGGACCTAATCAAACTCCACAGCTTCTGCACGGCAAAAGAAACCATCATTATTAGAGTGAATCTGCAATCAACAGAATAGGAAAAAAATTTTTCCAGCTTACCCATCCATCGGACAAGGGGCTGATGTCCAGAATTTACAAAGAACTCAAACAGATTTACAAGAAAAAAAACAACGAGCCCATTCAAAAATAGGCAAAGGATATGAATAGACACTTTACAAAAGACAACATACATGAGGCCAACAAACATATGAAAAAATGCTCATCATCACTGGTTATTAGAGAAATGCAAATCAATACTACATTGAGATATCATCTCATGCCAGTTAGAATGGTGATCATTAAAAAATCTGGAGACAACAGATGCTGGAGAGGATGTGGAGAAATAGGAACACTTTTACACTGCTGGTGGGAGTGTAAATTAGTTCAACCATTGTGGAGGACAATGTGGTGATTCCTCAAGGACCTAGAAATAGAAATTCCATTTGACCCAGCAATCCCATTACTGGGTATATATCCAAAGGGCTATAAATCATTCAACTATAAGGACACCTGCACACGAATGTTCATTGCAGCACTGTTTACGATAGCAAAGACCTGGAACCAACCCAAATGCTTATTGATGACAGACTAGACTGGGAAATTGTGGCACATATACACCTTGGAATATTATGCAGCAATAAAAAACGATGAGTTAGTGTCCTTTGTAGGGACATGGATGAGTATGGAGAACATCATTCTCAGCAAACTGACACAAGAAAAGAAAATGAAATACCACATGTTCTCACTCATAGGCGGGTGACGAGCAATGAGACCACATGGACACAGGGAGGGGAGCACTACCCACTAGGGTCTATTGGGGGAATTGGGGAGGGAAAGTGGTGGGGGGACCTGGGGAGGGATAGCATGGGGAGAAATGCCAGATGTGGCTGAAGGGGAGGAAGGCAGGAAATCACACTGTCATGTGTGTACGTATGCAACTATCTTGCATGTTCTGCACATGTACCCCAAAACCTAAAATGCAATAAAAAAATCAGGACGTTGAGGGAAAGAAAGAAAAAAAAAAGAAACAGCAAAGGGGATGAGAAGAAGCTGGTAGAGATATGGAAGAAAACAAATTCAAAGAGTATGACACTGAGTCATTTAAGAGTTGTGAAATGCTCATAAATGCAATGGCGAAAATGTATAGCAATTTAAAAAGAAGTATAAAAGTGAAAGTCTGACGGCCAAGTTTTGAGACATGTCTTAGAATTACAACCATAGAGACATTTGTGGTAGAGTACTGATAGCGCCTAAAAATCTATATTGTTTTCAATGTCAGAAAAGTCAGTGAAAATACCTATGGATTTTAAAAATCAAACCTATTTTTATTTTCAAAACTATGGATATTACTAAAATCAATGGGATTTATAACAGTAATCTACTAGAGTCCCCTTTACTAATTCACTTTTCGGATTTTATTACATAAGCTAACCAGCTTTCTACTCACCTACTTACGAAATGCAACCTTAAGAATAAAGGTCCGGAATGAAGAATAAATACTTTAAAGAATGAAGAAATATGTCTATATACCATATAATAAATAAATATACTAGTCTTCTACTTCTATATGAGATAACAAGCCAGGACCTGTAATCTTTTTTGTATTTTCTAGATACATTTCTGTGACAGAATATTGAGTGAAAAAGCAAGTAAGTTGTTTCACAGGTAAAACAACACATTGGATGAGTATAAGTTTAAAAAGGCTTGTAGTTTTTGAACCGAGATTCTAAAGTAAAATTGGAGAAAACAAAAATGTGGAGATAATCCTCCAGAGAAAAGAAAACCATCAATGAAAACTATTCTAAGCTCGAAACATATTATAAAATTTATATAATTCAGAGTATTCATGCAAGGTGTTAATTGGGTCACTTCACTCCAGCTAGGTTAAAAAAAGATCCCCTTAGCTTCTAGCTAGGTGATAATTACATTTATTCTTATTAAATGAAATGACTATATGTGGGTAGAAAATTCTTGGGACCTAGCTAGACAAAGTCCAAGTACAAATCAGTGAAGTATGATGGAGAAAAGAATTAGGACAATAAAACTTATAACTACATATAATTAGCATTATAACAGCCTTTTATTTTTGCATAATGACTAGTTTTGTAATGGGTTGATTTTTAAATGTTAATCATAGAGTTGCTTTAGTTTTATTCTTCCTTAACAGGAATTTTGATTGCTGAGTTAATTTTTTCTTAAGAAATAATTTTCTTTTTTTCTGACTATTTAATTTTAATCTGTTTATGACAGACAATGCTTTTCTGAAGTTTTAAATTATTTTCTAAATATAGGATTTCAGTGAATTGTATTTTTGTTTGATCAAATCATTTTCATAATTCAATCTGATATTTTACTTTACTAATTCTAGTTATTAGCTTTCTCTTCAATACCTTAGCTATCAATTATATTTTAAATAGTCATTTTTCCCTTCCTTTTGCACTATATTTCCTGTTTTGCCACAGTACCCAAGCAGTTGTACATTGTAAAAATATTGCTTTCAAAAGCAGCAACTTCTTATAAGTTTGTCATCTACAGAGTTGTTTTCTGTGAATTGAGCTTCTCCAGATTGTTTTGAGACAGTTCAAGAAGTGACAATCCTCTGGAAATGAGACCATTTTATGAGCTCTGCACCTGGTCTCTTTTCTGGTCTTCACAGCCACCATAATGGCTTTCAAGCCAGATTGCTGGCTTTCAAGGCAGTAGCAGACTTAAGAGGAGAAGGATAAAGTAATAGAAAAAACTCTGATGCAGATTTCCTTGAATAACATTCAGATTATTGCAAGCATTTGATTAGTTTCCAGAGGTCTGAAAAAGATAATTCTGACATTTTGTATTTCTCTCTCTCTTTTTTTTCTTTTTTTTTTTTTTTGCTTCCAAGAAAAGAAAAGTGGAACATTATTTTTTTTAACCCGAAGTTCAGAAGAATGCTTGACCTGAAAATGCAACTTTGGGAGTCATCAAGCACAGAGATGGCATTTCAGATTATGAACTCATAACAGGGGAAATGGTAGATAGTAAAAAAAATAGGAAATGAATAAGGATTTACCATTTGCCACTTCTGGACATACCTCAAACAAAATGCTAAAAATTTGGTTCAAATGCCTTATTAAATTCTATGTTATGTGCCTTGTTAGATTCTATTCCAAGAAACATACATGCTCCGTGCAGGAACTAGTATGTTGAATATTTATTTCCGTGATTGTGGCAAATATTCTCCTGAGAAAATCTTACACTGCAGCTAGTTTGAGGGAAATATATATATATATATATATTCAGATGTGATCTTTGTTTTTTTTATTTTTATGTTTGTCTTTACCTTTTTTTTTTTTTAGATATTCTTGCTCTTTTGCCAGGCTGAAGTGCAGTGGTGCAGTCTCAGCTCACTGCAACCTCCACCTCCCAGGTTCAAGTGATTGTCCTGCCTCAGCCTCCCAAGTAGCTGAGACTACAGGCACCCGCTACCATGCCCAGCTAACTTTTGTATTTTTAGTAGAGATGGGGTTTCAACATGTTGACCAAGATGGTCTCAATCTCTTGACCTTCTTATCCACACTTGTAGGCCTCCCAAAGTAGGGGGATTACAGGCTTGAGCCATGTGATCCTGGATTATGCCCAGCCTGGGCATAATCTTTAAATATGAACAATTATTTGTCATTAATTTGTCTCTCTTGAGAATTAAAAGAAAAAGTTTGTAAAATGTAAAAATGCTCATTATAAACTTTGTTATACAATTTTCTCTTAAATAGTATTGACATCTTAATCCTCAAAGGTAAAATAATTACATTGTAGCTATTTAGTGTATAGAACATACTTTTGAGAAACATATATTCTTTTTTTCTTTTTTATTTTTGAGATGGAGTTTCGCTCTTGTTACCCAAGCTGGAGTGCAATGGCAGGATCTCGGCTCACCACAACCTCCGCCTCCTGGGTTCAGGCAATTCTCCTGCCTCAGCCTCCCGAGTAACTGGGATTACTGGCATGCACCACCATGCCCAGCTAATTTTTTGTACTTTTAGTAGAGATGGGGTTTCACCATGTTGACCAAGATGGTCTCGATCTCTTGACCTCGTGATCCACGGGTAGGGAGAAACATATATTTTTTTAAAACTGCCATGTATGCCACCATTTGAATTCATACTGAACATTAGTATGGTGCTGTAAATGAAATAAAAATGTTTTCATTTAATCTTTCATCAGAACAATTTGAATATCAACTCAAGACACCAGATATTCCTCCAAATATTCCAGCAGAAACGTCTTTGTTCCAAGGAGTTGATATCAAAAGAATCAAAGGCCTGGAAGAGTGAAAGAATGAAGACTGTGCTAACCAGAAATTCAGAGATCAAATAGCAAACGCTGTCTTGACGGAGCCCAGGGACCGGCTCTGCAAGAGTCACTGCCACAAGCATAATTTTTTCATTCTATCTCATCTTCGCTAATCTCTCATTTATGAGTGAGAGATTATGCCTCTCATTCTCAGCACTAGAGGGAGCACACTCCGGCAAGAAAATCTGGCAAATGTATTTGATAACAAAGGAAGAAGTAGAATCCCTTGCATACGTAAGAACTGACAAAATATTTATATCTTTTATGCCTATATATATATATGTATATATAGGGAATTTATATATATATACAAATATATATATATTTTTTGCCTAGAACAACAACAACAAAAAAAAACAGATCTGGTAGATATATGGTAGAATTATTTAGCTGTCCTCATAAAATGAATACAATTTCTTAAAAGTTGTAACAATTTCAATTGTTCAACTGTCTGAAAAAATACTATCCTGTAGTGTGAGACAAAGTTTTTATTACTAGATGTGTTCAAGCAGGATATGGTAACGGATGCAAACCTAAAACTCAGTGATTCCATAAAGTCATACACCTCCAAATATTCTCCAGATTCATGGAGATTTATCTCTGCAACCACATTTAATATCCTTCCAGTCTTGCCTTCAGCAAACCAATAATATTCTACTGGTGCATGTACTTCCCATTGTCATATTAATGAATGTATTATATTCTAAGTAAAACCTTGGTCTTCTCTGTCTCATGCTCCTAACATGCTATTCTTGCAATTTTGTTTTCTAAGCTAAAATTTAGTACCATTATTTACTCAGTTGTTCAAGAGAGAATGTACAAGTTAAATTTACCCAGCCTCTTTCCCATAGCCTTATATTTCTTACATTAGCAAGACTTACTAATTATAATAGCAAACTCTACAACAAATTCCCTTCTTTGCTAAAACAGTCCTGCTCCCCATGCCACTCAATTGGGTGAGTGATAACCCAATTGTGAGTTATCAGACTCTGTTGTCTGATAACCCTCCAACAGAGTTATCAGACATCCTATATGGGGGTGTTTCTACTGGCATCAGGTCAGTGCCCAGAGAAAGGAGCAGGAACCAATCTTTCTGTTCTACAGCCTCCTCAAGTGATGTCTCCAGGCACTGGAGCTAACCAGATGAATAGGTTCTGAAGTGAAGCCCCCATTTGAAGAAGTCCAACTATGAAAAACTGCATTGACTACTGTGCAAAATAACCAGACAGTATCATGATGACAGAATCAAATTCACACATAACAATACTAAACTTAAATGCAAATGTGATAACTGCCGCAATTAAAAAACACAGACTGGCAAATTGGATAGAGTCAAGACCCACTGGTGTGCTAAACTCAGAAGACTCATTTCAAATGCAAAGACAACATAGGCTCAAAATAAAGAGATGGAGTAAAACTTCCCAAGCAAATGGAAAAAAGAAAAAGGCAGGAATTACAATCTTAGATTTTAATGAATCAAAAAATACAAAAAGGGATTACATAATGGTAAAGATTTAAATTTATCAAGGAGACTTATGCACCCAATACAGGAACACCCAGATTCATAAACAAGCTCTTAGAGACCTACAATGAGGCTTAGAATCCCACACAATAATAATGGGAGACTTTGATACCCCACTGTCAATATTAGACAGATCAATGAGACAGAAATTAACAAGGATATTTAGGACTTGAACTCAGTTCTAGATCAAGTGGACCTAATAGACATCTACAGAACTCTCCACACAAATCAACAAAATATATATTCTTCTCAGTGCTACATGACACTTGCTCTAAAATTGACCAGATAATTGGAATTAAAACACTCTCAGCAAATGTAAAAGAGTGAAATCATAACAGTCTCTCAGATCACAGTGCAATCAACTAAGAACTCACCACTAAGAAACTTACTCAAAATCACACAATTACATGGAAATTGACTAACCTGCTCCTGAATGGCTACTGGGTAAATAACATAATTAAAGTAGAAATCTAGTTCTTTGAAACCAATGAGAACAACAAGACAGCATGCCAGATTCTCTGGGACATAGCTAACGCAGTGCTAAAAGGGAAACTTTCAGCACTAAATGTCCACATTAGAAAGCTAGAAAGGTTTCAAATCAACACTAACGTCAGAATTAAAAGAGCTAGAGAAACAAGAGCAGACAAATCCAAAACCTAACAGAACACTAGAAATAACTAAAATCAGAGCAGAACTGAAGGCGATAGAGACATGAAAAACCCTTAAAAAAATAAATCCAGGAGCTGGTTTTTTTGAAAAACAAAACAAAATAGATAGAATGCAAGCTAGACTAATAAGAAAAGAGAGGAATCAAATAGACACAATAAAAAATGATTAAGGGGTATCACCACTGACCCCACAGAAACACATATACTATCAGAGAATACTATAAACATCTTTACACAAACTAGAAAATTTAGAAGAAATGGATAAATTCCTGGACACATACACCCTCCCAAGACAAAACCAAAAAGTTGAATCCCTGAATAGACCAATAACAAGTTCTGAAATTGAGACAATAACTAATTGCCTACCTACTGAAAGCAAAACAAGAAAATCCAGGACCAGATGGATTCACAGCTGAATTCTACCAGATATACAAAATGGAACTGGTATCACTTCTTCTAAAACTATTCCAACAATTGAAAATGAGGGAATCCTCCCTGACTCATTCTATGAGGCCAGCATCATCCTGATACCAAAACCAGCAGAGACACAACAGAAAAAAAAGACTTCAGGCCATATCCCTACTGAACATCAGTACAAACATCCTCAATAAAATACTGGCAAATTGAATCCAGCAGCACATCAAAAAGCTTATCCACCATGATCAAGTCAGTTTTAACCATGAGATACAGGGTTGGTTCAACACACACAAATCAATAAATGAATTTATCACATAAACATATCCAATGACAAAAACCACATGAACATCTCAACAGAAAAAGCCTTCAATAAAATTCAACATCCTTTTATATTAAAAACTCTCAATAAACTAGGTATTGATCAAATATATCTCAAAATATTAAGAGTTATTTATGAAAAACCCACAGCCATTATCATAATGAATGACAAAAGCTGGAAGCATTCCCTTTGAAAACTAGCACAAGAAAGAGATGCCTTCTCTCATTCCTCCTATTCAACGAAGTATTGGAAGTCATGACATAATATTGAATGTCCTGGCCAGGGCAGTCGGGAAAGAGAAATAAATAAAATGTATTCATATAGGAAGAGACGAAGTCAACTTGTCTTTGTTTGTAGACAACATGATCGTATATTTAGAAAACAACATCATCTCAACCCCAAAACTTCTTAAGCTGTTAAGCAACTCCAGCAAAGTCTTAAGATACAAAAATCAGTGTGCAAAAATAAAAAGCATTCCTACATATCAACAATAGACAAACAGAGAGCCAAATGATGAATGAACTCCCACTCACTATTGTTACAAAGAGAATAAAATACGTAGGAATGCAGCTAACAATGGATGTAAAGGACCTCTTCTAGGAGAACTACAAACCATTGCTTAAGGAAGTAAGAGAGGACACAAACAAATGGTAAAACACTCCATCTTTATGTATAGGAAGAGTCAGTGTTGTGAAAATGGCCATACTGCCCAAAGGAACTTGACATATAGACTAGTGGAATAGCACAGAGACCTCAAAAATAACACCACATATCTACAACCACTTGATCTTCAACAAACCTGACAAAAACAAGCAATGGGGAAAGGATTCCCTGTTAAATAAATGGTGCTGGAAAACTGGCCAGCCTTATGCAGAAAACTGAAACTGGACCCTTTCTTTACACTTATACAAAATTTAACTGAATATGGATTAACACTTAAATGTAAAACCCAAAACTATAAAAACCCTAGAAGAAAATCTAGGCAATATCACTCAGGATAAGGCATGGGTAAAGACTTCATGACAAAATGCCAAAAGCAATCTTACAAAAGCCAAAATGGACAAATGAGATCTAATTAAACTAAAGAGCTCCTGCGCAGCAAAATGTACTATCAGAGTGAACAGGGAACCTACAGAATTGGAGACAATTTTTGCCATCTACCCATATGACAAAGGCCTAATATCTAGAATCTACAAGGAACTTAAACAGATTTACAAGAAAAAAAAAAGTCAAACAGTGGCAAAGGATGTGAACAGACACTTCTCAAAAAAAGACATTTACGTGGCCAAGAAACATGAAAAAAAGCTCAACATCACTGATCATTAGAGAAATGAAAATCAAAACCACAATGAGATACCATTTCATGCCAGTCAGAATGGCTACTATCAAGAAGTCAAGAAACAATAGATGCTGGCAAGGCTGTGGCAAAATGGGAATGCTTTTACACTGTTGATGAAAATGTCAATTAGTTCAATTATTGTGGAAGACAGTTTGGCAATTCCTCAAGAATCTAGAACCAGAAATGCCTTTTGACCTAGCAATCTCATTACTGGGTCTATGCCCAAAGGAATATAAATCATTCTACTATAAAGACACATACACATATATGTTTTTTTGCAGCACTGTTTGCAATATTAAAGACTTGGAACCAACCCATATGCCCATCAGTGATAGACTGGATAAAGAAAATGTGATACATACACAACATGGAATACTATGCAGCCATAAAAATGAATGAGATCATGTCCTTTGAAGCCACATGGGTGAGTCTAGAAGGCCTTTTCCTCAGCAAACTAACACAGAAACAGAAAACCAAATACTGCATGGTGTCACTCACAAGTGGGAGTTGAACAATGAGAACACATGGACACAGGGAAGGGAATAACACACATTGGGGTTAGTTGGGGGCTGAGGGGCAAGAAAAGGGAAAGCATTAGGACAAATAACTAATGCATGTGGGGCTTAAAACAAAGCAGATGGGTTGATAGGTTCAGCAAACCATGCCGGCACACATAAACCTATGTAACTAACCTATACAGTCTTCACTTGTATCGGAAAGTTAAAGTAAATTTAAAAAAAGTAACGTAACATATTATATTTCTCAGTCTTATTTATTATAACATCTTCTATGATTATAATAATGTTTACTTTATTCTTCAAATATGTAATATAGAACACTCAAAGTGTTATGATACATTCAATATCTTATGGTATAGTTTTAGAGATGGCTTTAGGTATCCAAAGTAGAAATTAAAAAAGTTAAAAATTTATTTTTAAATTGTAACTGGGGTTATTGTTAAATATGAGGTTGAAATTATTATTTTTTATTTTTTTAAAATGTAGGTCTTACTGTTAATATCCTTGTTAAAATATAACCAGGAGTGTCATATATTCAACTTGATGATTATATAATATTTTGTGAATTATTTGTTATTATTGAATAAAAATTTTTTCATGAAGAATTTTGCCTGTTGAAGTATTTTAGTTGTGAATTTGCAACTCAGCTGACAGCTGATATCACAATAATGCTAGATAAAATAATATGCAATATGAAATGTCAGATTTAGCCAAAGCATAAATACAAACAATAATATAGATATTTTATGATTCTCGACTTGCATCAAAGAAGCAGTTTCTTCTTTAAAAACTCAGCTAATTTATGTAGTTTTAGGTGAATAAAGTTTTAAATGTTCTCCT
Organism: Leontopithecus rosalia; assembly: GCA_028533165.1. Classification (NCBI taxonomy): domain Eukaryota; kingdom Metazoa; phylum Chordata; class Mammalia; order Primates; family Cebidae; genus Leontopithecus; species Leontopithecus rosalia. The sequence goes on from CM052650.1 coordinate 103,848,729, forward strand.
TCTTTTGTAAATCAAAGAGAAAACATATATTATATATGCAGTATACATATTAAATCAAGACTGTTTTATTTATGTGTAAACATTCTAACATTTGAATTATTTAAAAGGCACAATAGCAATATGGTATCTTCAATAGAGAAAGGTTGTCTATAATGTGAATGGTGGCTCCCTGGAATGGTAGTTCTACAAACTCTACAGCCCAAACTGCATTTGGCAATCTTGAGAAGAGAGGGCAGTTATTGGTACTCTCTTTTATTAATTTGCAATGAATTGTGACATGGCTAATTTTCCAGGTTACACTGACTGGGAAATGAAATATAGTTAAAACACAGTTGACCTCACCATATGGCAAGGTGAAATCTCTTAAGTAGAATTACACAAGATCCAAGATAATTCTAACAACACAAGCAGAGAGCAAGAAAATATTTTATTACTGTCTGAATGCATTTTATCATTTCCTTTTATTACTGTCTGACTATGCTTCTAACAGAAAAAGATAAAACAGTAATTTTCTAATCACATACTTTTAGACATGAGCTCAAAACATTCAAAATTATTAGGAATAGTATTAGAAATGTAGAATTAGAATGACTATTCTCAATAGTAAAATATAAATAGACTTCGCATATTGTCCTGAGATTTTAAAAATCATTTGTACAAAAACATTCCACATAGAAAAACTTTTAAAATGTAAAAATTATGAATGTGAAAATTATGAATATAAAATCAAAACATGTTTAGTTGTGTTTAAAGTCTGTAATACACATTTTATTTTTTGGAGTCTCACTTCCCGCTCTGTCGCCCAGGCTAGAGTGCAGTGGCACCATCTTGGTGAATGCATGAAGGTCACTGCTTCTCTGTATCAAATCATGTTATATTTAGAAATCTTTATAAAAATTATATGGAAACATTTCCCTGGTGATAGTATGTTCTTAGAAAATACAAGTACCTATAAAATTTTTAAGTCTATTTTCAAGCTTGTTAAAAAGTCTACAAAAGGAATAATTTAGTAGTGTTGAATCAACTTCTTAGGAACAAAAGGAACATCTTATAATTAGTTTTATAGATGTGTCAAACAATCAGGAAGATAAAAATTTGACAGCTGAGTTTCAACTACTACCAGTTGAAAACCAAAAATATTTGCATATAATTGCTTAAAATGATTTAAATGATTGATTATATTTTACAAATAACTGACAACAATTATCATTTTTAGAGTACTTAACTGCAAATATATGTGTGTATATATGGCAGCCATTAAAATGAGGTAATAAAACACACTGCAGTTAAAAGCAGAGCTTTAAATTACTCATCTTTGTAAAATGTCTATTTTCATCCATTTAAAAATATCAATTTTATTACTTTTTAAAATATATAATGAAAGGTGAGAGTAACCATAAAACTCTGATAATTCATTGTTGTTTTATTGCAAAGATCAGGGCCAATTCAAACATAATTCCTAGGTTTATATAATGTATTTTCATAATTATATTTTTCGGCTTATTGGAGTATCAAAAATTGACTATACTTAAGTTATTATCAATTAGTGTCTGTGCTATAGTTGTATAGTTTTCCTGTATGGATTTCAGTTCAATAAAAGCTGTGGCAGTGTCTTAGTTTGTTGTGCGTTGATATAAAGAAATACCTGAAACTTTGTGTATCCTTGCATGTGAAACGGGTCTGGATGTAACATGCCGTTGGATTTTGGCTGTGTCTTTTGAATGGGGGATTTAGTCGGTTTAAATTTAGGGTTACTGCTATTTGTTGTTAACTGGCTGTTTTATCCATTCATTGATG
>CM052650.1:103868077-103892752 GCA_028533165.1 Leontopithecus rosalia
AGGCCGAGGCGGGTGGATCACGAGGTCAAGATATCGAGACCATCCTGGTCAACATGGTGAAACCCCGTCTCTACTAAAGATACAAAAAATTAGCTGGGCATGGTGGCACGTGCCTGTAATCCCAGCTACTCGGGAGGCTGAGGCAGGAGAATTGCCTGAACCCAGGGGGCGGAGGTTGCGGTGAGCCGAGATCGTGCCACTGCACTCCAGCCTGGGTAACAAGAGCGAAACTCCGTCTCAAAAAAAAAAAAAAAAAAAGACATGTTTTGCAAAGATTTTTTCCAATTATCTGCCTTGTTTCATCACTTTCTTGAGGGTATCCTTGTGATATGGTTTGGCTGTGTCCAAACCTATACTCATCACTAATTGTAATCTGAATTATAATCCCCACCTGTTGAGGGAGGACCTTGTGGGAGGTGATTAGATAATGGGGCGGTTTCTCCATGTTGTTCTCCTGATAATGAGTGAATTCCCATGAGCTCTGATAATTTTATAAGGGGCTTTTCCCCCTTTCCTCTTCACTTCTCTCTCCTTTTGCCTTGTGAAGAGGTACCTTTCTCCATGATTGTAAGTTTTCTGATGCCTCCCGGGCCCTACAGGATTGTGAGTAAATTAAACCTATTTTCTTTATAAATTGCCCAGTCTCTGATATTTCTTCATAACAACATGAGAACAGACTAATACACCTTTGAATCATAAGAACTTTTAATTCCAATGAAGTCCTGTAGATTTTGTCAGTGTTGTTTTTGTTATTATGTATAAAAAGTGTTGCCTAGCTTGAAGTAATAGAGATATGCTTCTATTTTTTCTCTTCTTCTAAGAGTTTTCTAATTAGCTGTTCCATTTAAATCTGTTAACATTTGTTGCCAGTTATCCCAGCCTGATTTGTTGAAGAGACTATTATTTTCTCCTTTGAATTGTTTTAGCACTTTCATTAAAAATCCACTGACCATAAATGTGTGGGTTTGTTTCTAGAGTCTCAATTTGATTCCATTGATCAGTATCCCTATTACTATGCTGGTAACATATTGACTTGGTTAATGTAACTTTGTATGTGAGTCCTCCAACTTTGTTCTTTTCAAGATTGTTTGCCTTTTCTGGGTTTCTTAAAATTACACATGGTTACGAGCATCTATTGTTTCTTTAATTTGTACAAAAACAAAAAGCTGTTATTTTGATACAGATTACATAAAGTCTGTGGAAACATTTGGGAAGTAGTGTCATCTCAACAACAATAAGTCTTTAATACATGAACATACTCTAATTTTTATTTTGGCCTTCTTTAATTTCTTTCAATAATGGTTTGAAGTTTTCAGAATATAAGTTTTGTTTTGTGCTGTATTGTTTGATTTTTGACATAGAGTCTCTCTCTGTCTGTGCAGTGGTATGATCTCGACCCACTGCAACCTCTGCCTCCTGGGTTCCAGTGATTCTCATGCCTCTGATTCCCAAGTAGCTGGGGTTACAAGTGCCTACTACCACGCCTGGCTAATTCTTATATTTTTACTAGAGATAGGGTTTCATCATATTGGTAAGGCTGATCTCAAACTCCTGCCCCTAAGTGATCTGCCTACCTCAGCCTCCCAAAGTGCTGGGATTACAGGTATGAGCCACTGCACCTGGCTGGAATATAAGTTTCGAATGCATTTTGTTGTTTTTCCCAATAATTTATCTTCTTAATGTTACTGTAAATTATTTTTTCTCATATAAGTTTTAGATAATTTGCTGATAGTGTATGGAAATTAACTGACTTTTGTGTATTGATCATGTAATCTGCAACTTTGCTGAACTTGTTTCTTATTTCAAATAGCTCTTTATGTGGTTTTCTTAGGATTTTCCATTCAAACAATACCATGTCTTTTGCAATATAGTTTATTTTCTTTATAAACCTTTATATATATTTCTTGCCTGATTGCCCTATGAAAACTTTGAGTACAATGTTAAATAGGAAAAGTAAGAGGCAACATTATTTAATTGTCCCTAATTTAGGGAGAAAGCATTGAATCTTTCAGTATTAAGTATGATTTTATCTCTGGGTTTTTTGTATTTAACCTTTATCAGATTAAGGCATTTTCCTCCAAATATGACCTTGTTGTAAAGAAGCATTGAATTTTGTCAAATAGTTTTTGTATATTTATTTAGATTGATAAAACACAAACTCTGTAAATCAATGATAAAATAGCATTATCCCACTTCCAAAATGCCATTTACATGTTAAATTTGAAACCCTACATAGGTTTAATACAGGAAAGAAGGCTCTTTTGGAGGGTGCCAACCAATGTGATGATATTTCTTCAGTCAAAGAATGGTTCACCTTTGTGGACCATTAGTTCAAAGAGTTAAGTATAAGATTCATGTGAATATGATATGACAATTTGTCATTTTATATCTTCCCATATATAAAACACATTTTTTCTTGAATAAACAAACGGACTTTATTATACTACTTACTGTCTTCTGTAATTTTAATAATAAAGAAATGTTAAGGAAAATCAGCAATAAACACAGGAGAATTGGTTTAAAATGTTTATTCACAAAATTCTTCAGTGTCTATTTTCTCTATCACACATTTGCTTACAAGCACACACACACACACAAATACACAAAACAGACATTGTCACCACACATTATATTTACATGCTTTGCTCTTGCTTATTGCATCATAAATGCTGATTCTTTTGGAAGAGAGTAAGATGAAGTTTCTGTTACAGTATTTCTGTGGGCTACCCTCAGGGAAATTATTTTCCCCACTTCTATTATAAAATACTCCTAGTGTCAGCAAACATTTTTCTCTCTACAGGGATTCACAGCATTATTCAACATTTTCTATAATAAAAAAAAACTCTGCAATATATTCCACAGAAACCTATGTTGTATTGTGAGCCCTGTATTGTTTAAAAGTAAAATCAGATCATTTGTCTTCCCAGCACTTGACAAATTCATAATTAGAAATCTTAAACAGGTATATTTCATCATTAAATGACATAAGTTCAATGTCTTCTATGGATTCTGGAAATCACTTCCATTATTTCACAGTCCAACATAATAACTATTGCCATCTTGTTTTGAAATATTCAAGAATTACTATAATAGTTGTGTCATAAATAGTTTAGCATATTTAATTAGTTTGATAACTAAGAAAGTAATGTCACAATGAAAATATCTCTGATAATTTATATCTCATTTTTAAAGTCAAAGCATGAACACAAAAAAAAATATAGTTTTTTTCTGCACTCTTCTTAACGCTGATTTAACTAGTATTCAAATAATTATAAATTACATATATATGATTTTATATATATATATAATATATATATTTTTATATATATGTGTGTGTGTGTATAAAATAAGAGCAAGAAAGTGCATTTAATGCATATGCTACCAAATTTGAATATCATGCTGAGATGCAGTTGAAGTATTCATTTCGACTTTAGGTTTAGGTTTAAAGTGCTATATTATTTGTTGCATGCTTTAGAAAATGACTGAAATTTTATGTTATTTTCTTTAATAGTTTTCCCCATTCTAGCTTAGTCAGTAGAAGCAAATTTAGTGGCAGAAGTTTTTGGTTGTTTTGTTTAATCTAAATTGTTATTTTTTTTTTCTGGAGAAAGCTGGAAATTAGGAAGTTAAAATAATTCCTTTTCCATTTTTCTCCTGACAGAGTACAAAACATCTGCAATTTTGACAGAGTTGGAAAATAAGTGCAAAACACAACTTTTTCTAGATGTAAAATAACCAAAACTGTATATAATATTTAAAGGATAATAAACCTTAATGTAAGTTTTTACCATGACTTTATTCATCATGTCTTTGAATTTAGATAAAATTAATTATACTTAAGAAATATTATTAAAATAAACCCTGAGAAGAAAGCTGTTTTTAGTTCTTTTAGAAAATATGTAGAAGATGTTGAGAGAAACTTTAAACAAACTGTTTGAGAACTTTTATAAGAATTTTAAAGTTCACTCTTTGCAGTATATTAGTGATGCAGATTTTTTTTTAATTATTACTAGATCTTGAAGTTAGGAAAAAGAAACTGCCTTGTAATTTTACTTTACAAAGAAGAGCAGTCTTTATCAATACTGCAAGAGGTGTCAGTTATCTGTCTGGAAGCCATTCATTAATTTTGTCAGAGAAAGTAGATCTCCATCTGTGTTGTATATTCTTTTCATTTCCAAATTTTTGACTTTTGAAAAATTAGCATTCATATATATATATATGTATAAACATAACATAGATACATGTAGTATATATGTAAATTGATGTAATGTATAGTATATGTTTCATATATATATTTATTTTTATTTTCTTCTAAAGTAGTGAAAAAGAAAAAGAACTGACAAGGACTTTTGATTCAATTATACTGTCAGAAACTATCCATAGCAGAGAATATAAAGAATAGGTTTCAGAAGCACTTAGGAAACAGTTACTGGATTTATATGGTATATTTTAAATTTTTCTCTCACTTTTTGTTAGTGAAACAACTATTATTAGCAGATTGGGCAAAAATGTGATTATTTATGGTACATGATGTTAGTTTACTAGTGTATTGTAGAAGAGAATAATAGCAAAAAATATACTAGTTGTGGACAAATTACTAGTAAAGACATGTATCAATTATTTTTGTTATACTTCTTATTGGACCATGTAGATGATTAAGAAATAGGTAAAATTCAAGAATAAAGCTGCGTATCTACAGCCTTTGAATCTTCAACAAAGCTGACAATAACAAAAAATGGGGAAAAGACTCCCTATTTAATAAATTATTCTGGGATAGCTGGCTAACCATATACACAAATTAACTCAAAAAAGGTTAAAGATTTAAATATAAGACCTTATACTGTGAGAATTCTATTGAACAGCAATGAGTTCCTGGTGAAAACAATTCTGGAAGGAAAATTCGGACACATTTTTACATAGGTCTTGGGAAATAATTTGTGACTAAGTCTTAAAAAGCAATTGTAAACCAAACAAAAGTTGACAATTAATTAATTAGTTAGTTAAATAAACTAAAGGGCTTCTAAATAGTGAAAAAACTATCAACAGAGTAAACAAACAACTTGCAGAATTGTAGTAATTATTTTTAAACTATGCATCCCACAAAGGTTTAATATCAAGAAACATATAAGGAGCATAAATCAACAAGCAAAAACAATCAAACGTATTAAAAAATGAGTATAAAGATATGAACAGACATTTCTCAAAAGAAGACATACAAGCAGCCAATAAACATATGAAAACTGCTAATCATCAATAATTATCAGAGTAATGTAAATCAAAACTATAATGAGATATCATCTTACTTCTATGGAATTACTACTAGTAAAAAGTAAAATAAATAACAGCTGTTGGCAAGATTACAGAGAAAAGGGAATGCTTACACACTGTTGGGTAAGGAATGTAACTTAGTCAATTCACTGTGGAAAGCTGTTTGAAGATTTCTCAAACAACTTAAAACAATTACTATTAGACCTAGCAACCCCATTACTGGGTATATATTCAAAAGGAGACATATCCTTCTGTCAAAAAGACATATAAACTCATATGTTCCTCACAACACTATTTACAATAGCAAAGACAGGGAATTAACCTAGATACCCATCAATGGTGGATTGAATTTTAAAATACGGTATAAATACACCAGGAAACACTAAGCAGCCAGCGAAAGAGTAAAATGTTACTTGCAGCAACATGGACACAGCTGGAGGCCATAATCCCAAGCAAGATTAATATAGGAACAGAAAACCAAATCCTTCCTATTCTCACTTGTAAGTGTAAGCTAAACATTAGGTATTCATGGACATAAAGACAAAAACAATAAACACTGGGGCTAACTAGAGCAGGGAGTGGGGCAAGGTTGAAAATCTGTTAGGTACTATGCTCACTACTTGGCTGATGGGAGAATTTGTACCCCAAACTTCAGTATCACACATTATACCTATATAACAAACTTGCACACTTACCACTGAAGGTGAAATTAAAGTTGAGAAATACAAATAAATTACCAAAAAAAATTCCAAAAGGGATTTTTAACCTCTTTATTGTAGCATTGTCTTTGTTGTGTTTTATGTAAAACCACTACATTTTATCAAATCTAAATTTCATTGTAGTGGATAGTAAATTACTCCATTATTTTTGTAACACTAAAAATGTAAAAGCTATGCCAGTTACATTTTGACAGGGTGTTAATTTTAAGATGCATGCTGATTTCAGAGAGGTGAGAAAATACATAACTTAAAGTAATTTCCCCCATGTGATTGTGAGTACTAAAGGGCATTTGAGACAATTGAATTTTAATATATATATTATATATATATATATATTTTATATAATATATATATATTTTATATAATATATATTATATATATATTTATAATATATATATTAAATACATATATATATTAAATATATATATATATTAAATATATATATATATATGCGGCAGTAATCAGGTGGCTGAACTACTAGGCTACTCTCCCTCCCAGTCATCCCCAAATTAATAGTGTGGAAGTGTAACAGTGCAGCAGTATTTGATTCAACAAACAAAGACTTTCACTACCATTCAAGGCAAACATTGCCATGGCCAGATGAACCCTGGTAGAGAATAAGACGACTTTAGAATCACAGGTATTTCTAATTTATCCTCAGTTATAGTGAACTCCCACATCGATGCCATCTTCTCTTATCCCAACAGTTTTTCACTCTGTTATGCTGTCTCCAGGGCCAAAATATGTAACATTCTACCTTAGAAAGACCTTGGGGAATATAAAATTCTTCAAATAATACACCCTTCTCAGTCTTTTAGGTTATGTAATACTTCAGTGCTGTTCTAGGTTCACTCACATTCCATCAAATTCAGTTGATTAATTTATTCTAACTTTAATTCTGACATACCAAACCTGTCCCCAACAAGAAATGTCAGATAAGTCTCTCTCCCTTGCCCCCAAAGTTTTGTGGGGCTCTCCATTCTGTTTCCCTCTAGCATGGAGCTGTGTTGTCCCTAGCTACCTGTAAATTAGAAAAGGTATCTGTTGCTAGAAAAAAAAAAAAGATATGGATTTTATCAAGTCTGCTTAAATTGGTATACTTCCAATCATCTAGGCTGGATATTGCCCAAGCTAGTAGGCTATACTTATCTTCATTCTCTGCAACATATGAGGCACAACATACATATATAGTACACTGAGCACTGGTAAGTTAGAATCAACCGCAAAGTGCTCCTCAAGGCAGTGGGAGAGGCTATCTAGTCTCTCACATCCATTCAATCTGCACTCTTTTCCCTGGAGTATCTGTTACCCACCCTTCCCAGGAATAACAACCAGGACATAGGGGAGTATGTTTCAAATAAATACAATCATCACTGCACTGGTGCCTGTAATCACTCTGTGCACATAGTGAGAAAGAGATATTCTGGAAAGAATTCTTGATTCTCCTGCTAGCTGTCCACTGGACTGGTCGTTAGCTCTGGATGATGCTCTAACAATGGTCACTTCTCGCAGAGAATGCACACACAGGCATCACAGCATTGCGTTTCCATGGATGTCATGACTTCCCAGATGTTGATGATAGGGTCATAACATTCAATGCTACTTAGCAGGGAATTACCATCATATGCGGCAATTGCATAGAGTCTCTTCCGAAGCACTGTGGCCCCTACATACCATGGTGGAGTGGTCATACTGGTGACAGTTGTCCAGGAATCAGTGCGAATGTTTTATGCTTCAATGGAAGAATGGTGAGTTGTACCATCAAATCCCCCCACCACATAAATATGGTCATTCAGCAAGGCTACTCCTGCACTAGAATGCTTGGTGGCCATTGGTAAACAGTAGTCCAATGTCCTGTACAAGGGTCGTATTTCTCAATTGAATTTAAGATATTCAAGCCATTATATCCTCCTAGACAGTGGATCACTCTGCTGGCCACTACGAGTCTGGCACCTTCCCAGGCTGTCTGATATCTCCCAGCATAATCCACTGGTCAAGGTTTGGATCATATAGCTCCATACTGGTGTGCCACCTGCTTCCATCAAAGCCTCCAGAGACAGATCATAATCTCCCATGGCAGTGGCTCTAGCAAGACCTTGTCAGACATTCATAGGGGCCACAGAATACCAGACCCCATCCTCATCTGCTGTGTAGTCTAGACATTCCACTGAACTAAGATGGAAATTGCCATCATAGCCATCAATGACGTAGATTTGGTCATGCAGGGATATTGAGGCCACATAACATCTCTTACAAGTGATGTTTGGCAAAAAGATCCACTCCTGATTCTTGAGGTCATATTTCTCTACCATGTTGATGGGAGACCGCTGGCTTCCGAAATCCCCAACTACTAGCAGCACTTCATTGGCACCTAAGCCAGCCCTTGTCCTGGTTCCCTGCATTTGACTCTGAAGTTCAGGTCTCAGATTAAACTTTCTTGTTTCATCAGCCAGAACCCTGCATTATAAACTACAGTGGATGAAAAGATCAGCATCTATTACATCCGTGAAATACCTGGGGATTAGCAAGGGCATCCATACATACTGTCGCAGGTTAGGCAAGGATTCTTCCCATTCTTTCTTGGCATGCTTCACCCAGTTGATGACATCCTCAAAGACTGGCTCTTCAGAATCCACCTGAATTTCATCACACTTGATTATCTTTTCCACCTCTCCTTGACTCAGAAGAATGAAATCTCCATGCTGTACCACTTCAGGAAAACACTTCTGGCTAAAACCCGCAGCTGCTTGCATCAGGTCAACACAATTGTGGGCTTCAGCAAAATCCCTAATGCTCAGGCAGTTAAAGGGTCCAACTGACTTTCCGATTTGACTTGTTCAACTTTGGCTCTTCTGAATACTTGGTACAATTCCTGGCACATATATCGTTCATAAGAGTTAAACAAATATATGTTGAATTAAACTGAACAGTTCTCCATTTCTGCTTATTTTGCCACAGTTCCTAACACCGTATCTCAGAGGCAGTATATTTCATAGAATGAGAATTTTATCATCTGTTTCAGAACTCTGTATAGCATAATGAAATGAATCAACAAATAGTCAACATCAACAAAAATCTTATATTTCTCTTTTCATTTATCCTAACCTGAGCACTTAAAGTGTGGAGGATCTTCCACAATATGTTTTGCATATGCTTGTATTCATGCTATGAATTGCTTTTTAACACATTTATATGAAAATCCATAATGTCTCTTAAAAAGTTGATGTTTAGGTATATGTGGTACTAAAAATAATTTCAAAAATTTAAAAAAAATGGGTAAAATATACATTGGGGAGGATCATACTAGATTTGGACAATGGGTGTTACGTTGGAAAGAACAGAACAAATTAATTGGCTACGTGAATACGTGCCCAAATACTTAAATTTAATTTCGTCAAGTGTCTGTCTGTGTTCTGCTGCTACCTCATAACCCTAGACGCTAGGTAACTTGAAGAAATTTATTTGACTCAAAATTCTGAAGGCTGGGAAGTCAAGAGCATAGGGCCAGCATCTTTTTTTTTTTTTTCTTTTTTTTTTGAGACGGAGTTTCGCTCCTGTTACCCAGGCTGGAGTGCAATGGCGCGATCTCGGCTCACCGCAACCTCCGCCTCCTGGGTTCAGGCAATTCTCCTGCCTCAGCTTCCCAAGTAGCTGTGATTACAGGCATGCGCCACCATGCCCAGCTAATTTTTTTGTATCTTTAGTAGAGACGGGGTTTCACTATGTTGACCAGGATGGTCTCGATCTGTTGACCTCGTGATCCACCCGCCTCGGCCTCCCAAAGTGCTGGGATTACAGGCTTGAGCCACCGCGCCCGGCCAGGGCCAGCATCTTGTGAGGACCTTTGTGCTACATCATCCTAGGACGGAAGGCAGAAAGTGGGAAGGCAAGTTAAACTACCAAAGAGAGGAGTGAATCTGACTTTTTTATTTCTTTTGAGGTAGGGTCTGACTCTTTAACTCAGGCTGGAGTATAGTGGTGCAGTCATGACTCACTGCAGTCTTGATCTCATGTGCTAAAACAATCCTTCAGTCTCAACCTCCTGAGTAACTGGGACCACAGGCACAAGCCACACAACTGACTAGTTTTTAAATTTTTTGTAAAGATGGAGTCTCACTATGTCACTCAGTTTGGTATAAAACATCTGGGCTCAAGTGATCCTCCCACCTCAGCTTTCCAAAGTGCTGGAGAGACACAGAACCTGAAAGCTGATTCTTTTATAAAGGACCCACACCAGCACTAACTAACCCACTCCCACAATAATAGCATTAGTCCATTCATGAGGGCAGAGCCTTTGTAGTCTAATCATTTGATAAAGGTCCTATCTTTTAATACTGTCCTAGGATCCTTGGGGTGTTGTTTCAACAACTGGAAACCTCTGTGGTCAGAAGCACCTTCTGTCTGAGTATTGCTTGCTTCCACTGGGCTTGTTCCACCCACTCAGCTTGACAGGCTGTACTTAGGTTGTGCCACCAGCCTGGATCCCACATCTGTCAAGTGCAATCCAGGCATGGATCAACAAGGGGTGTGTAGGCGAGGGATCATGGGTTCCAGCCAGTGAGTACAGCCAGGCATGCTGTCTGCAGGGTGGGCAGCTCCAAGTGCTGGCACAGATGCTGGCTCCATTTGAGGCTGTCACTGGATCAGATGTACAGGACACGGCTTCCACTGTGAGCACCCATGTCTAAATGAGGGGAATGTGGTAACACCTGGAAGCTTGGAGAGGGAAGGAACCAAAGAGCTCCAAAAAGGGTGTCACAGCCCAAGCTCTGGGAATCCCTAGGTCTGGGCTCCCTGAAGGGCCCCACAGCTCTTCTCTCCATCTCGCTGCCCACAGTGTGGTGGGGTTTAAGGAGGGTGTTCAGCCTTGTTTGTGTTACAGCTCTTTCAGTCCTGCCATTCAGTGGGTCCCAAGTTCTTCTCCCACATCCAGGAAGAATAAGATATGTGGGCAATTGAAGGGTAAGCAAGGTTGAGAGGTTCACTGAGCAGCAGAACAGCTCTTAGGAGACCCAAAGTGGGTGGCTCCTTTCCACAGGCAATAGCTCTTAGGAGACCCAAAGTGGTGGCTCCTTTCCCCATGTTGTCCCAGTGAGTGTCCAGTTCTCAGTGGAGAGAAGACCTGTGGTGGGTAGCTCCTTTCCTCAGGCAGATCATTCTAATGTCTGCAATCCCCAGTCGAGAGAACTAAAGTGCATAGCTTCTATCTGTAGGTAGGTTGGCAGGTTGTCCTGACATCTGTCTGAATCTGGCTGAGTGTGTGTGCTGGGGATTCCTAATTGGTCCATGGGTGTCCCAAAGTGCATGGCTATTGGCCCATGGGTGGCCATGAGTGAGCTCCTAAAAGCACCATAAATTCTCTTTCCAGGCTTTATACTACACCCATAACTGACAGCCTGGCCCCCAGGCTTTAGGCTATCCCTGACTGGAAGGTAGGGCTTCACCTAGACCATTCCTCTCTGCTCAGGAACCTGTCTGCCTCCTGCCACCATCAACATGGCATACACAGCACCCTGGTTGTTTGGGCCAAGAAGTGCCTCTTGGACCATGCCATACTGCCCTAAGCCTCCCCTTGGCCTCCCTCTCATGCTCATCAGTGCCCAAAATCTGGAGGGAGCTAAGGAAGCAGGGAATTGATGTGGCAGCATCACCTGGAGCATGTGCAGCCCCAGCTGGGTCATGATAGCACTCGAGCTTGGCCTTAACTTTGCTACAAAATTGAAGTGGGCATCGAGAGTGGGGAGAGGTCCACAATGGGAATAGGCACTTCAGAGCCAGCAGGGGCAGGGTTCTTTCTGGCCACAAGTACAGGGATGCCTGGGTCTGCAGCCAGGGCTGGCAGCTATAGGTACATCCAGGAGGGCGGGGCTTCTGCCCCACTGACTTGGAAGTGAGTGGGGCTCCCACCTGTTCCCATCTTTTGCCAGGCCCATGGAGCACACAGCCCTGAGGGAAACTCCCCTGCTGCAGCTGGTATCCTCGCAGAGGCTGCTCCAGATGGGCTGCCATTCCCATCAATACCATCACAATGGCAATTAAATTTCAACATGAGTTTTGGAGAGTACATTCAAACCACAACAGCAAATAATGAAACAGAAACCATTGAGTAATGAAGGTAATAAGGGGGAAAAGGGGTTTTCATTTTCTAAATAAACTCGTTTTCTACTTAAACTCTTGTGGATCACTAATTAATGATCCAATTGTAAATGGAATAAAGAAAGTTGAACAATCAATTCATAAACAAAAATGAATGGAATTAAGTAGAATTAAACTGGATAATCTGAGGAATCTTCAGTAAAATATTTTATCTGTATGTAAATGTCCTGGTTTCCTAGAGTTGTTCTCATAGTTTGATAAAGTTAAACACACACACACACACACACACACACACACACACCCCAAATATTTTTCAGTGACTCCAAAAAGAGTTCATGCAAATTTAAAACTTTCTGCCACAGATAAGTTCAATAGAGTTAAGTATTAATAAATAAAAACAATATACTTGTGTGGTCACAAGATTCAGTATTAGAATGCATTGTAGAACCGTTTAAATAATGCTTCTTCTCTGGCATTTTGTTTCTAGATGCTGCATTCTGAAAGTCTTCTAAAATACACACAAATTTGGTTAGCATCCACCTGGAAACTCCTTTTTCACCGCTTCATAAATAACAAAGCCATTGCATTTTCAACTATATAAAGAGGTACATTCTGAGAGTAATGACTATGAGTGATGATTGATGGGTCAGTTTGGGATACCTTGGAGATCCTTGGTTAATATTTACAAGTCTTTTCATAAACACAAATTAGGGAGGATTGAGAAACTGCAGATGGAAGATATAGCCCTAGATTTCTCAACAGAATATAGCCCTAGATTTCTCAAACTGCAGATGGAAGATATAGCCCTAGATTTCTCACCAGAATGTGGTCCAATAGTGTATTTACTAATGAAAAACATGATTAAACCCTTTACTGGAATCAAAAGAATTCTTCATTAATGTTTGTGTGTATTACTGCATATATAAAGGCATGGTGGTAGGCTAGTATTTGTTAAACCTAAAAATTTTAAATATTATTTCATATATATACAATTAATGGTCAAAGGGCACGACTCGGAAGACAATTGAACACGTGTCACATAATAATTCATTTGAGACTATTTTCACTATCTTCAACAAAACTGACAAGCCAATGTTATCAATAGAATGTCAGAAATAAAAATAGAATATTTACTGAAATCTTATCTAAAATGTGTGTATAATTCTATAATTCTAATGTTTGCAGAATTGTGCCTCATTATTATGGCTCTATGTAAAATTTTTCATGCACTCTCACTGCAAGGACATGCAGCTCTTCCATTATGCTAGGAAAATTGCGTGTGCGTTATCAATCTTTCAACCGAAAATATGTGAACAACAGCTGGACTATTTTAGTTGGCATTCTACATGTGTAACAAATAGCCTTCATTAAAGAATACATTTCCTACAGTAGAAAGAACCATTTAACCATAGTTGTAAATTATTTCTCTCTAAGTGATGACAAAATTAAGAAGTCCAACTCTAGATTGAAAACCTATGTGTGGTATATGAGGCCCAACAAGAGGCAACTACAAAAACTGTACCTTTCAGTTCTTGCAGAGAAAATTACCCTCCCCACACCAAGTGTGGTGCACAAACAATGCATTGCAGCCTCTGAAGGGAATTGCAACCAAGACTCTGGTCCTCCTTGCTGGCCATGTTGTTAGCACAGCGGCATTTCTAGACCAGGTGCATCCACTGGAGGCTTCTCTATAAAGAGCTCTCCCTGAGGGCTTCCTTAGGTATGTCTACTGAGACCTACTTATAGAGAGGAAGGAGAGAGCCTAGAAATACTTTCCCTCACCTGAACTTAGTACTTATTACTTTTCTACTCCTAATCATTCACCTTTACCCTCCCTCTGGCCCCTGGGTCCATAAACTATCAGGAGTCGGCCAGGCATGGTGCTCATGCCTGTAATTCTAGCACTTTGGGAGGCTGAGGTGTGTGGATCATGGGGTCAAGAGACAGAGACCATTCTGGCCCACATGGTGAAACCCTGTTTCTACTAAAAATACACACACAAAAAAAAGCTGGGTGTGGTGGCCCACCTTCAGTCCCAGCTACTCTGGAGGCTGAGGCAGGAGAATCGTTTGAGCTCAGGAGGCAGAGGTTCCAGTGGATTGAGATTGTGCCACTGCACTCCAGCATGGTGAGTGAGACTCCAACTAAATATATATATCAGGTGTATATATCCTGATATATACATCTAAGTGTATATATCCTGATATATACATCTAAGTGTATATATCAGGACTCTAGTTCAGAACCCCTTCAGCTATGAGACAATGCACCTCTCATCTGTTATGATACAGTTGACGCTCACAAGGCACCTTTCCATAGAGAAATATGGAACATTGTAGAAGTTGGTGCTTTATTTATCCTCTTGCTGTAAGTGATTAACGGCTTGACTATTGTTTTCATTTTGACATGTTGTCTTAATGGCTACTATGACATCTGTCAGATCAGCTCTCCAGCTAAGCTCAGCTTTTGATATGTTTTTTCTGTCTCTATTTTACATTGAGCAAACAGACCAAGTTAGTAAACCTAAATTGCAAACCTGTCAGACTTGCTCATAAAAGCCAAAAAGAGTATAATTCCCAAGTCAAACCCTAAGTCCCACTGTTCTTATGCAAATTAGGTTATATTTATCAATTTGCAGAATCAATTGATCCCTGAAAGGTTTTGTATGTTAAAATGGTTGAGAAAATTAAACTGATTTAAAAATTAAATCAAAACCAATGGGAGAAACTGAGTATAGTTTTTACAGTTAGAGTTGCAAGTAGCGGTTAGTTGAGTCACCTGAAGCAGAATGGTCTTCTAGGAATCAGTTTATCAACACATAATGAAACTAAGAATCATATCTCATAAAGTTAATTTGAAATTTAAAACATATAATGTAATTACCAAGTTGTCTGGTACATTCATTGATGTTTATTAAATGTATCTGTTTTCATTAAAATAATTAGTTATACCAAAATCAGACTCAAACTTCACTCCTTTGCTTTCTTATATCTGAGTAGGTTCCTTCTGTCTTTGTGATATAATGATCATGACAATTCTTTTCTCCGTATTCAACTATAAACTTGTTTATTTAATAAATATATTGTGAGTTCTAGTATGCATCACATGGTGAATCAGGCATTGTGCATACAAAATCACTCAGCTTTGTAGCAGACAAAGTTACAAGCATACCATTGCAATATAACAGTTTAATTTAGTAGTAGATATATGAATGGATGCACTTAATATAATACCATTTGAGTTTTCATTACCAGTATAACCCTGTACAACATACTGTAGGGAATAAAGCTGATAGATGGCAACAACGTCAGGCTGCTATCAAGAGCATTGAGAAAAAGAAAACTAGAGGAGGAAGTCTGGTTCTATTCATGACAAAGTAGCTTGTATTAGACAAAACTTTCACTTAATAACAATAATGAAAATGGAATGAATATAAAAGCAACTATTCTAAGGCACTAGAGAACAACCAAATTAGACAAAACCAGGGAGGGGATAGAATCCTGGTAAGAAAAGAAGCAGACCAAGTTTAATACATTGAATAGTGTCTACTAAAATTCATATCCACCAGAACTTCAGACATTGGAAACAGGGTCTCAGCAGATGTCACTAGTTAAGATGAGGTCACACAATTATCTTTATAATAAAAGGAGAAGACACACAAAAACAAATGCATACTGAAAACGCAAGGGCAGAGATTGGAGTTATGCAGCCACAAGCCAAAGAGCTCCTGGGACTAACAGAAGCTGATGAGACAAAGAAGGATTCTTCTGTAAACCCTTAAGAAATAACGTGGCCCTGATGACAGCTTGATTTCCAGATTCCGACTTTCAGAACTTGAAGAGAATAAGTCTCTTTGTTTTAACCTACTCAGTTTATGGTACACGGTTATGACAGTCCTAGGAAACTAATATGGTTGGTGAACTACTTATTTACTTCTCTTTTTTCCTGAGGGCTTTTCTCTTTTCATGGATGTAATGGTAAGTACAAAAGGAAAGCCACCTTTTTAACAGAGATTGGTTGGTGGTTGAACTACCAATAACAGTTGGAAATTGAGGGAAAAGCTCTTAAGACAGAGACCAAGCAAGTTGAAAAAGCATATATATATATATATATATATGTATATACGTATATACATATATGTATATACGTATATATATATACGTATATGTATATACGTATATGTATATACATATATACATATACGTATATACATATACGTATATATATATACGTATATATATATGTATGTATATATATACATATATATACATACGTATATGTATATATATATGTTAAAAACATGCTTTAAGGCATAAAATAACTAAAGCGATAGTGAAGATTTATGGTTCAATGATCCAGGATAGGAAGGAAATTGAAAGAAATAAACATAAATTTAGCTGTTGAGATTGTATATCCTTTAACGCATCTACTTAGTTTGGAAAAAAATGCCAACAGCCTGAAGATCTGAGCTGAGTGTGAGAATAGGGGTAAAAATCTGAGTGCAGAAACTGCCAAAGGGTAGAACATATTATAAAGCCACCATAAACCCAGAGTGCTACATCCCAGAGCAAGTGTGAATCAGAAAATCTATGGCCTGACAAGGATTCATATTGTGTCGGGTCTGACCCACAGACCCTGATCCAGTGATAGATGTACAAATAATGTGATGCATGATTGCAGATATTTTTCTAGAATCCTGAAAAAACACATAAATCCCTTCTAAAGGAAGATAGTATTAATTCAGGCTTCAAATTATTTCTATAATTTGTTAAAACATGGTGCTTTCGGAGACAACAATCATCTTGTCAAACCAATGTAAATAAACTAAAAATAGACTCAGAATAGAAATAGTGAATATAAATATTATAATGAGGATATTTAACAATTATTTACTAGGTTCAAAGAGATAGACAAGATTTATATTTTTAGAGTAAAATATTAAATATAAAAATAATGAAATGATAATTTAAGAGTTAAAAAATATGATATCTAAAATTAAGATCTCATTTGGACATGATTAAGAATAAACTAAACACAAAGATTCTTAGATAACTAGAAAATGAAGAATAAGAACATATACAAGACAAAACATGGATATAAAACTGTATATATAATCAAAAAGAAAATGTACATAATTTAAAAAACAGAATGAGACCATTTATAATAATTTTAGTTGAAATTCCAGAAGAAGATAAGAAAATGATTAAGGTGGAGAAATACATGAAAAAATAATGACTGAGAATTTCCTTGTACCAATAGTAAGGCTAGCCACAGAAAAAGGAAGCCACATAAACTACAAGTAGTATAAATGAGATAGCATTGTGGTACATCATAGCAAAACATTGAACATCAAAAAGAGAGAGAGAGAGAGAGAGAGAGAGAGAGAGAGAGAGAGAGAGAGAATAACTTCAAAGCAGCAAAAAAGAAAAATGACAAGTTACCTTTAATGAGACAAAGAAAAAAAGATTATTTGTCAATTAAAAACAATGCAGACCAAAAGGCAATAAAATATCATTTTCAAAGAGCTGAAAGAAAATACCCATTGATGTACAATTTTGTGGACTTTAATAATATCTTTAATGAAATAAACAAAAACTGTAAGAATTTATATCAGAACTGCAAAATATCAAAGTATTATTCAGAAAAATGAAAGTAAATTCAGAAGAGAGTTCATTTTGAGATGAAAGAGTCAAGAGAAATATAAAGTTAAGCTATGAGGGTGAATCTAAATAAATACTGATATATAAAACAATATCTTAGGAATTATACATATTTCAAGTACCAAGCAAGAATAGCACACAAGTCCAATGAATGAAAGGTGGAGCTAAAATTTTAGTTTGCATTCTTATTGGTAAGTTAATAATACTAGTTTTCATTATTAAGATATCCTTAAGCATATGTTCATTGTAGCACTAGTCATAATAGTAAAGACATGAAATCAACCCAAATGCTCATCCATGATAGACTGTATAAAGAAAATGTGGTACAAATACACCATGAAATACTATGTAGCCATAAAAATGAATGTAATCATGTTCTTTGAAAGAACATGGATGAAACTGGAAGTCCTTATCCTCAGCAAGCTAATGCAGGAACAGCAAACCAAAAGCTCCATGTTCTTATAAGTGGGAGCTGAACAGTGAGAACACATGGACACAGGGAGGGAAACAACACTCACTGGGGCCTGTGGTCAGGGTGGGTTCGGGAAGGGAGGGCATTAGGAAAAATAGCTAGTGAATGTTGGGCTTAATATCTAGATGATGGCTTGATAGGTGGAGTAAACCATATGTAACATATTTACCTACCTGTGTAACTAGCATGTACATCCTGCACATGCACCATGGAACTAAAATAATAACAATAGTAATAATAATAATATAGATATGTAACCAACAAGCCACCACAGAGGGAGGAATTAAGCAATATAAAATATTCAGTCCACGTTAATGCAAAGAATGAGATGAAAAAAAATACATCTGCACACACACACACACACACACACACACACCCCAATGTATTTTAACAAAAACACCAAACACCAAGGCAAATTTATTGGAATAAGAAAAGCCTTTTCAACAAACTGCTAGAATTGTTCTAAAAACATAGTTACAGGAAGAAAATATATTGATAATTATTGAAAAATAATTCATTATATTAATCATGATGGGATGAACAAATGCCTCTTTTTGACTTCTGTTTTCTAGTATTAACTCTGGAAACAAGAGCATTTCATTATAAATGGAGTGTTTGGGAGACGAATTTGCCTAGAAAACATACATCATTGCTTTTTTCTTACATATAGAACAGTATATAAAAGTAAAGGTGGAACCAACATTTACAAAAGTAAAGGTGAAACCAACATTTACAAAAGTAAAGGTGATACGTTTCAATAAATACTTCAAGAAAGATAACATCTTCAAAGCAGATTGCTTACGAATTTGTTGCAGATATATTCACAATGCCAACATTTTCTATTTATTAATGGTAATAAATTTGTTGCATAGGTCTTCTGTTATTTAAAACATTAAATATAATATATTTGCCTATATCTATACATGTCTACAACTCAGTTCATTTACTCATTTTTTTACATGTGACCATGATTCTCAAAAAAATGTTTACCTCGCCGGGCGCGGTGGCTCACGCCTGTAATCCCAACACTTTGGAAGGCCGAGGTGGGTGGATCACGAGGTTAAGAAATCAAGACCATCCCGGTCAACATGGTGAAACCCCGCCTCTACTCAAAATACAAAAAATTAGCTGGGCACGGTGGCGCGTGCCTGTAATCCCAGCTACTCAGGAGGCTGAGGCAGGAGAATTGCTTGAACCCAGGAGGCAGAAGTGGCGGTGAGCGGAGATCGCGCCATTGCACTCCAGCCTGGGTAACAAGAGCGAAACTCCGTCTCAAAAAAAAAAAAATGTTTACCTCAAATATCATTTCTTCTTCCACCTTTTCAACATCAATTACCTAAATTGATAATTGCTATTTTCCACTGTATCTTTTCGCATACAGTAATAATTACACTGCATTATTAAATTTGATATATTATCTCACCAAATTATCTCATCCACTTTAGTAGATTATCTCTGTCATTTGCCACTTCCACCAAAGAAATTCTTTTAAGTGGAATGGAAATTCCAAAAGTACATATGTATTTGTGTTTAGGTATATGTTATATACATGGATGTAAATTCACAAGCATGTTGAATTTCAGTAAAGGTTAATTAAAAAAAAAAACTCTTTTAGGGTAATTTGCATGTGGAAATTTAAAGAGATAAAGATTTACTCCCACCAAATACTTATAATACATTAAACTGCTAATGAAATGTTATCAAGGAGAAGTTGACTGCTTTAAGGAGTTACCTATTATTTTTAAATTATATAATCTGTTTGTAAACAAATTGCTATGAGTAATAAAAGGTAATGATATGTATGAACTATTAATATGTATATGGCACTTTGTTAAACACTTTAAATAAATTACATCTATTAATTTTCATAACTGCATTTTATAGGAAGGGACAATTAATATATTTATTTTTTTGCACCACAAAAGACATAAATTAAGGGACTTGGTTTGTCATGCAGCTAACAGAAGAGCTAACATTCAATGGAAGAACTTAAATTTTTTATGTAAATTCTAACATTAGTCACAGCTGATATCAGAATTTGGTTTCTCTATATTCTGTATGATATACTGCTGAAATTCCTTAAATATTTTGCTTTTGTGACTAATTTAAATATACCTATGCTATTTTATATTATTTTACTAGCAAACTATTGAACAATGTTAGTTTTTAATTTTCAAAAATTAAATGTTAGCCTCAATCTGACAAAGAATTTGGACTTTATATTAATGGAATATGAATGTGAATTAATAAAAGACTCTCTATTTAGATTGTCAAATATATGCAAGAATTAATAAAGTGTGGGTAGTGAGAGTATTAACGAATATGACCAAGAAACCCCAAGTTATTGTCTACTGGGTAATAGCAGTAGTAATATCTCACATTACCTCATCCACTTTAGTTTGTTACCTCTGTCATTTGCCACCTCCTCCAAAGAAATTATTTTAAGTGGAATTGAAATCCCAAAAAGTACATATGTATTTGTGTTTATGTGTATATTATATAGATGGATGTAAATTCATAAGCATGTTGAATTTTAGTAAAAGGTAATTTTAAAAAGTAACAGGTAATTTTAGCAAAAGGTAATTAAAAAACTAACACAATATTAAAACTGAAATATTGGCAATATTTCAGTTATTATTGTATTAGTTTAATTAAAGAAAATTTTTTTATTGCTGAATCTCTTTTTTGTGACTTTGTGTAACAGAATTTATTTTCTCCTTAACTACAGTGTAAAAGAAGGTGTTCCTGTTCTATAGAAGATGTGGCAGCCCTGTAGGCCCTTCTTCACATGATTTTTGAAAAATGAAGATTTTCAGAATTTCTGATATCTTTTACACATGACTTCTGAATTTTTATTAACATCCAGTGGACAGACAACGGAATAAAGAAATGGTATACACACTTTACCACCTTAAGATGGCTGATAAACATTTTTGATGCTTAGTTTTCATAGTAAGAACAAGTCACACTCTTGAGAGGCACAGAAGAAAAGGGGACACAGCCTTCCCCTCCCTTCCCCTGCTCTCCCCTTCCTTTCTTTGAGATGGATTTTGTCTCTGGTTACCCACGCTGGAGTGCAACGGCAGGATCTTGGCTCACCGCAACCTCAGCCTCCTGGCTTCAAGCAATTCTCCTTCCTCAGCCTCCCAAGTACCTGGGATTACAGGCATGCCCCACCACACCTGGCTAATTTTGTATTTTATTTTATTTTATTAGTATGGATGGAGTTTCAAAATGTTGGTCAAGCTGGTTTCAACTCCCGCCTCAGACCATCCACCCACCTCAGCCTCCCAAAATGCTGGGATTACAGGCCTGAGCCACTACACCCGGCAGACACAGATCTTTTCTCAACGTTTAGCTGCCTCTGCCAGAAGGCGATGCCAAGATTTAACAATCTATATATGAAAATCTTGACACCTTTAAGCAAATGAGTAATCCGTCAAAAGCAACTTGAAGGTGCTTAAATGAAATTAAAATGTACTAGTTTGGTTAAACAGGCATTTAGCCAACAGACAAAATGTTGGCAGGGCACAGAATTTGGCAACATAGAAGTTGTGTACACTGTTCTGCTCAAAACTTGAAACGGGATTAATCTGGTGATAAATCACTTATCTAGTGATATAAATTTTATTCATAATTTCCTTCTTAAAGAAAAAAATGAAGCAATGATACTCAAGAGAACAGGTTTACAATCATAAGACACGCTTGTTATTTCACACATGGATCTCTAGTGACTGCCTGACTGTAAAATGTACATTACAATAAGGTGATAAAACTACCAAAGTGATGATTCCATAGAAAGGTTCTCAGAGTTTCCAATGATGTAATGAAGAGACACATACCCAAGAAGAAATTAAAGTAGATTCACTTCAATAACACAAATCAAATAATTAAAGTATTTCCATTATCTAAAGCCTGAGGTTCTAGAGTACATCAAAATTAATTTACAGGATTATTATTCTCAAAGTATTGTAAGGATTTCACACTTCCTGTAGTGCAAATTGGGATGAAATTAAACACATACATCTTTCTAATAAATATCTCCCAAATCAATGTGAACTTTGAAAATAAGAATGGAATTAGTGGTAATGTAGTTCATATGTGTGTGCTCTCTGTAATGCTTCAATTATTTTCCCATGAAGAAATCAATATTCTACCCAAAAGACATTGGTCATACTTTTAATAGACATTGCTGAATGTACATAAAAATAACTTCCAATTGCAAAAATCTTAGCTATTATTTTTCTAATTGTCTAAATGGCAGACTTAATGTGTAATGTTTAAAAAAACCCCTAGAAAAATAGTATACAATTCTTTCTGTGCCACAAAACTTAGAATTAACGGTTAGTGGCAAATGAAAATAGAAGAAAGGTTTCAACCTAAAAACATCTAAGATAACTAGAATTTCATGAAACTTTTCTATAGAACAAAGCCTGTATTATCACATCTACTTTGCCTAGTGTCTCATGATGTATTAATTTAAAATTATTTTCACTATCCAAGATAATATTTTTAATTGATGCTGAAATAGCCTTATCACCAGATATTTCAGAAATTTGTCTTTTTTTGTTGCTAAATAGCATACTGTTGTATGGCTATACCACAACTTCTTCCAGTTTTGCATTATAAATATATATATATATATGCTTTGGGAGGCCAGTGTGGGTGGATCACAGGTCAGGAGATCAAGACCATCCTGGCCAACAAGATGAAACCCTGTCTCTACTAAAAATATAAAAATTGGCTGGGTGTGGTGGTACATGCCTTGTAATCTCACCTACTTGGGAAGCTGAGACAGGAGAATGGCTTGAACCAGGGAGTGGACAGTTGCAGTGAGCCAAGATCCCACCACCGCACTCCAACCTGGTGACTGAGCAAAATTCCATCCCTCCTCCAAATATATATATATATTTGGTTATGTATTTTTGTAATCATATTTGTTTTCCTGCATCTATGTCTCCTTTTGAGAAGTGTCTGTTCATGTCTTTTGCCAAGTTTTAATGGTGTTATTTATTTTTTGCTTGTTCGATTAAGTTCCTCATAGATTCTGGATATTAGACCTTGATTGAATGCATACTTTGTAAATATTTTATCACCTTCTGTAGGTTGTCTGTTTACACTATTGAGAGTTTCTTTTTCTGTGCAGAAGCTCTTTAGTTTAATTAGCTCCCATTTGTCAGTATTTCGTTTTTGTTGAAGTTGCTTTTTACAATTAGTCATAATTCTTTCACAAAGCTGATGTGAAGAATGATGTTTCCTAGGATTTCTTTTAGTTTTCTTATAATTTGAAGTCTTACATTTCAATCTTTAATCTATCAAGTTAATTTTTCTGTATGGTATAAATGTAGAAGTGCAGTTTCATTCTTCTGAGTATGGCTAGCCATTTATATCAACCCCATTTATTGGGGTAGGGAGTTCTTATCTCATTGCTTCTTATTGTCAACTGTGTTAAAAATCAGATAGCCACAGTTGTAGATGTACAGCTTTGTTTCTGGGTTCTGAATTCTATTCCAATGTAAGCTCTGCTGTTTTAGCATAAGAGTAGCCATAAATATAGTTGAACAAACAGCTGTGGCAGTGTTACAACAAAGTTTTATTTGAAAAAATAGCCAACTGGTTTTGGAATCTAGTCTATTTTATTAATTTTTCTGTCCATATTCATAGTAAAATCATTGTGCCTTGATTACTATAGCTTAAAATGAAAATTTGAAATGGTTGGCAATGAATCTGTAACCAAATTTTGGGAAAATTGACATATTAACAATATATCTTTTAATCTATCATTTAGTACTAATTCTTTAATTTTTGTCAACAATTAGTAATTTTCAGTGTATATTTTTTATGTATACTGTTAAATGTAATCATAATTGTTTCAGATTTGCTGGTACTACTTTAATTAGTACTTTTTCTTTCACCTTCCACATATTTGTGTCTAATGAATAAAACCACAAAACATTAACTGTGTATCCCAGGACAGGCTAGCAGCCTTATTGTATATGATCATTGCTTTGTAAAGTCCTTAGGATTTTCTACAAAAACCCATATTTCCAGTAACTAAAGACAGTTTTAATTATTATTATTATTTTGTTTAAATTTTTATTGCATTTTAGGTTTTGGGGTACATGTGCAGAACATGCAAGATAGTTGCATAGGTACACACGTGGCAGTGTGTTTTGCTGCCTTCTGCCCCCTCACCCATTTTAGGCATTTCTCCCCATGCCATCCCTCCCCTGCTCCCCCCCCTGCTGTTCCTCCTCTATATTCCCCAATAGACCTCAGTGTGTGGTGCTCCCTTCCCTGTGTCCATGTGTTCTCATTGTTCATCACCCGCCTATGAGTGAGTATATACGGTGTTTCCTTTTCTGTTCTTGTGTCAATTTGCTGAGAATGATGTTCTCCAGATTCATCCATGTCCCTACAAAGGACACGAACTCATCGTTTTTGATTGCTGCATAATATT
>CM052650.1:103893252-103918593 GCA_028533165.1 Leontopithecus rosalia
CCATCCAAAAATGGGCAAAGGATATGAACAGACACTTTACAAAAGAAGACATACAAGAGGCCAACAAACATATGAAAAAATGCTCATCATCACTGGTCATTAGAGAGATGCAAATCAAAACCACATTGAGATACCATCTCATGCCAGTTAGAATGGCATTCATTAAAAAATCTGGAGACAACAGATGCTGGAGAGGATGTGGAGAAATAGGAACACTTTTACACTGCTGGTGGGAGTGTAAATTAGTTCAACCATTGTGGAAGACAGTGTGGCGATTCCTCAAGGACCTAGAAATAGAAATTCCATTTGACCCCGCAATCCCATTACTGGGTATATTCAAAGGACTGTAAGTCGTTCTACTATAAGGACACATGCACCCGAATGTTCATTGCAGCACTGTTTACAATAGCAAAGTCCTGGAATCAACCCAAATGCCCATCGATGATAGACTGGACTGGGAAATGTGGCACATATACACCATGGAATATTATGCAGCAATCAAAAATGATGAGTTCGTGTCCTTTGTAGGGACATGGAGAACATCATTCTTAGCAAATTGACACAAGAACAGAAAATCAAACATCGTATATACTCACTCATAGGCGGGTGATGAGCAATGAGAACACATGGACACAGGGAAGGTAGTACTACACACTGAGGTCTATTGGGGGAAATAGGGGAGGGACAGCAGTGTGGGAGCGGGGGAGGGATGGCATGGGGAGAAATGCCAAATATGGGTCAAGGGGCAGAAGGCAGCATACCACACTGTTATGTGTGTACCTATGCAACTATCTTGCATGTTCTGCACATGTACCCCAAAACCTAAAATGCAATAAAAAGAATAAAAAAGATTATCAATTGCTATTTTCTAAAAAAAAAAAAACATAAAAATAGTCACAAAATAAAATTACTATTTAAAATTATGGGATCCCTTAGTATTGGTTTTTCTAAACTCATTATAATATGATGGACAAACACAGTCTCATATGGGGGAAAAAGGGTGAAAATAAGTAAAATGTAAAAATAAAGCACCACTAAATATTCTCGCAGAATAGCCAAAAATTGTGAAGTGCAAGGAAGGTGAATGCTACCAAGAATGCAGCAAAGTAACTTTCTTATGATGCAAGTACTCTGGAAAAGAGTTTAGCATTATCTTATAGTCTGTGACCCAGCCTTTTTACTTTTAGACACGTAATTTAGAGTGATGTGTATATTTTCACCAAGATACATATTCAAATATGTTTATCATAGCATTGTCCACAACAACTAAACAATAACCAATCTTGTCAGGGTTTACTCATGCAGCTATAGTCAACTGTCAGAAAGCTGGGGACTGGCAGAAGGGCCACTGGAATAAGCAATTTTCCACCTGATCCCTCATTTCTGTGTGGGGTGGCTGAAGCCTACTCACACAGCGGCCACGAAATTCATAGGGTCGAGAGAGATCAGGCAAATCCTCTCCAGGCACAGGTGCAGAATGATAACACTATCACCTCTGCCACTTCCACATTTAGGATTTAAATATTTTTTTTACGGTAAAAATGTGTTTAATTTCTTTATTTTGTGTTGTTAAATATTTTTAAAATTGTAGATTAGTGCAAAATATTTTAAAATTATACTAGATTGTTTTAAGAGAAAGCATGTTTATCTTAGAATATTGTTGAACTTTTAAATTTTATAAGATATTTTAAAATTATAATAATATTTCTGTAAATGGGAATGGTGTGCTAGATTGTAGTGGAATAAGTGATTTGATGTAACATATTAGATGGATAATATATCTGCTGATAATTGGGTTCATTAATTCATTGTGTAAGACACTTCTAATAGGAAGCAATGCAAATATATATTATGAAAATTATAATTTTTTTACTAAAAATATCAAAATAATAGTCAACATAGCTTTTGTCTACATTATAATTTCATTTAAAACATAATTTTTAATTTAAAATTATAAAATCATCTGTCTTTAAAAAATGAGTGCTTCTCCATGGAAAGCAGGGTAGAACAATATAGAAAACTATATCCAAGGATATCTCATATTGAGTCATATTTGGTTTATTGGTTAAGGTTTATTGATTTAGAAGAAAACCAATTGATTTTATATGGGGACAAATTATTTGTAATAAAAATTAGAGTGTACATAAATGTAAGAAGATCTGGGGAACTTAAGTCCTGAGGAATTCAAGGAGTTTGGAGGATCATAGAAAGTCATCAACCATGATCAGCTAAAGCATTTGTGTGCATAGTTACAGCTTACAGGGAGATTTTAGAAGCTTTGCATTTTGGACTACAAAAAGAGGTCACAACACTGGGAGGGCTCAAGAAATATGTGAAGAAACTTCCATCTCTGAAAAATCTGCAGCAAAATATTTGGAAAAAAAAGTATCTGAGAGAGGTCTCAATCAATTTACAAGTTTATTTTGCCAAGGTTAAAGAAGTCTCCAGGAGACATCTTGAAGGCTTCATCAAAACAGATTATTTTGAGAGCTTCGACATTTAAAGGAGAAAAACAGACTGGATGGGAAAGAGGGAGGGTATAGTCACATCATTGAATCCACATGTTGCAAGAGAAAAGGAGTGGGTAGGGTAATAGAAAATTATGTTTTCATCGTGTGTTCAGTAAATCGGTACTTCATATAAGATAAAATGAACATTGAGTAGCTATATACTTCTCAGTCTTAGCCAAGTTGAAAAACACAATTCAGCACAATTGAGAGGGATAGAACTTCCAGTCTCTAATTTACAACACTCAGTCTTAAAATTTGAGAATGTTTTTCATCAATATGGCTCATAAGAATAATATAAAAGTATAATCAAACCTCAGCATTCCTTAAAAACAACATAGGTAATTTATTAAGCATTTTATTATTTGTTGCAGTTTCAGCCATTCAACAAATACCTACTGAGCAACCTGATGCCCCAGGAGTTCTTTGACCTACTAGAAATACAACAATAAACAAAATAGGCAAATTCCTCAAAGACTAGTTACATTTTATATTTTTTTCTAGGAATTAAAGGGAGATGGATAGGGAACAAAGGGAAAGACAGTTTAGTAGTTTGCTAGAACTGCCCTAACAAAGTTACACAAACCGGAAGGCTTAAACAACAGAAATTTATTTTCTCATAGTCTTGAAGGCTAGACATCAGAGTCAAAGAGTCAGAAGTGAACCAAATTCTCAGAGGCCTCCCTCCTTGGCAGGTAGATGGCTATCTTCTCCATGAGACTTTACATGGTATTCTCGATATATGTGTGTCTGTGTCCTAATCTCCTCGACTTAGTGGAACATCAGTTATATTGAATTAGTACCCATCCTAATGACCTCATTTTAATTTAATTACTATTTGAAAATGCTATTTCCAAATATAGTCACATTCTGAATTACTAAGGATTAGGATTTCAATATACACATTTTTTTTTCAGGAGGGAGGAAAATAAATTTCAGCCCACACACATGGCAAACACAATTAGTACATAATATAATATCAATTATACTGTTAAGAGGAAAAATAAAGTATGGAGGAAGCCATTTATCAGTTATATAACGCATACAAAAAAGCATCTAAAATAGGGAGTTATTTGATAAGACACTTGAGGGAAGTAAAAGACTGAGCTCTGTAGATATTTAGTGATGATGCATTTCAGGAAAAAGAGTAAGTGTGAAAGCAGAGGCAGAAGCTTGCTCATTGCTTTTAAGCGTAAAGGAGCCCAGTGTCACCAGACTGCAGTGTGTAGAAGAGAAAATGCCTTCAGATGCTTTGGATAACTGAAAGGGTTTCTGTAGCTAGAAAATGCAGAGGGTGAAGTACACAGTATTTTAATCAGGGAAATGAAGTTTTCAGGTTTTTTGGTTCTGGGCTACTGGGTGAAGAGCACATTGAGATGGTGCATGTTGAATGCCACTTCAGAGAGGCCAGTTTAAAACCTGTCAGACAAATTCCATTTCTGAAGAAATGTGAAAATGCCACGTTATATAGATGCTTTATTTATCAGCATTGAATGAATAAAACACTTGCAATGAAAGCCTGAAATCAGACATTAAAGAATCAAAAATATTTTTAAAAATCTTCAAACTTAAACTTCTATAAATGTTCAAAAGGATACATGATGAGGCTTTCCATTGCAGAGAATTTTATTTCTTTTCAATTTTTAAATGATGTAGATACTCCGATTTTTCTCTCCAAAGTGAAAATAACAAAATACAAAAAGGAAATAACTATATTGAAAAGTTGTTTAAATACTATGATGTTTTACATAAAGTATAAATAAATATATATACCTGTCAATAAAGATATGCATTAAAATATATGTTCCATTGTAAGAAATCCATGAGCCCCACATGTTGGTGCAACAGAATGTAGGGAGCCATGAGCCCCACATTGGGCACCAGAATGTATGAAGCCAGCCCTACATCACCCAAGGGTAGCCCAAGTTCAATGGTGACAAAGGAATGAGAAAGAGACAGATTAAGAGAAAAAGTGGGAATGGGGCCATTACTTATTACTCTGGTGGTGACAGTGAAGGCAGTGAAGGCCCCAAGCTCTGATCATCCACACTATTTATTGATTACAATGACTTTTATCTATAGGGTAGGGAATGGAGTGAAGGTGGGATGAATCAGTGAGCTGGAAATGGTGTATCATTCTAAGGGTTGATAACAGTGGCACCTTGGGAGTTTCACAAAACAAGAACATGTGGTTATCTTCAGCTTATTATCTATGTGCAGCTGATGGAATGCAGGCCTTACAAGGAGTCTACAAGTCTGGCTATGTCATAGTGCTGTGCTATGAAGGGGTTTTACATCCTTAAGCACAGTGTTTATGGTAACAGAGCCTAGGTCACCCTGCACCAGAACATGAGACATGCAGAGGCCTTCCTCCTCAGAGGCCTCCTGCAGCCTTCCACAGTTTGTTGTTCCTTGTTTATATGTTACTCATAACCAATTTATGTAGGCACTCTGTAAGTCCTTTCTCCTTTGCAGTGTTTCCCAACATTGTATTTATTAATTTATATACCAATCAATATAAAATGAACACAAAAGGACACTTTTTTGTTGTACTTTGTACTATTATGTAAGGTTTAGTATTAATAATTCAAGAAAATACAATCTACATTTATTATCTATTTTTCTTCTGGAGTTGAAAATAAAGTTTGTGTGTGTTTGTGTGTGTGTGGGGGTGTGTGTGTAGATATATATTCTTGCTCATTTTTTTTTTACCAATAGCAGATTAATGAAGATTACTTACATCTTCATTAGTTTTTTCTGTATCTACCTATAACTGAGCTGCAAATAACAATTTTTACAACAGTATATAATCCAAATTCCTGAAGGTAAAAATCTAATATTGTTTGTATTTTATTATATTTTAAATATCCTGCAAATAATAAAGAAAAAATCCAACTGCAATTTTCAATTCATTCAGTCATAATAGAGTTTTATATATTTGTGGCCAATTATGATACTGTATCCTTGTTTTGAATATATTTTCTGTAGTTCATTTGCAGGCAATAAATTTGAATAGTACTCTAAATTTGTAGATTAACATCATCATGCAATTAAAAACTATAAAAGTCTGAAATACTTTGTTAGATTGCTTGCATGATCATTTAAAATTTATTACTTGATTTTTAAAAACCTAATGAGCGTATCAGTTTATCACTAATGCTTATTAAAAGAAAGTAAGCAGCCTCATTCTATTCAGAATATGATGCTAACGAGGTACACTGAATGTGTTCTTCATCTGAGTGCACACTAAATTTGACCCACCATCCACCTCATT
Source organism: Leontopithecus rosalia (assembly GCA_028533165.1). Taxonomy (NCBI): domain Eukaryota; kingdom Metazoa; phylum Chordata; class Mammalia; order Primates; family Cebidae; genus Leontopithecus; species Leontopithecus rosalia. The sequence continues at coordinate 103,899,034 of CM052650.1, forward strand.
AAGTTCAATATGCCATCAATATGAGAAACAGAGTGGTGGATACATAAAATAAACGTGAAGAAAAAATAGCCATATGAAGCCAATTTCATGTTTAACTGAAGGCTGTGATTTTTACTGTGCTTATCTTTTGTAATAAAGTTCTCAGCACAAGGCTAAGTTCTCAATATCAGTTCATTAAACCCACCTACTATTTTGCACATATCAGATCAATTAATTTAAATAAAAATTATTTCTCTTTCAAACACACACAAATAAAAGAGAAAAATTTTTAAAGGTGTGACAACTAATCATATCATGTATAGTTCAAAAGAGAAAATCAAATTTAATGTGATTTTCTAATAGAAATTGGAAGTAGACAGTATTAACTATGCCCACCTCATTTATGATCTCCTAATATAATTCACACTTCTGAAATACAATAACAATCACACAGAAATAAATGAGACATTGTTATTAAGTAGCTCTTTTTTTAAATATTCTATTTCTTCGAATGTCACAGCCATCATTCCAAAGGGAAAAATCAATCAAGAGTTAGCAGGTGAAATAATTCTAAAAGTAATGATGGCCTGCGGTTTAGTTATCTAGTATGTACAAATATGTCATTTCATTGTCCATATTTTCTCCTTTATTGCTCTAAAATTTCTCACATTTTACATTTGAAGAAACTAGCTCAAATAGACCGAAGCATTTAATCAGAAAGGATAGGTATAATGTGGTCTCACTTTTAGTGTATCATCTTCAGAAAAATTTTAATACTAAAAATTAGAAAGAGATAATGCAATTATCATGAGAACAAGAAAACTAGCATCTGTGTAAAATTTAAGATATTTTATATATCATGAACTTATAGTTTCATTCTCAAAAACTATGATTTGCATCTTTTTAAAAATGGTAAATCTGTCTGTTAGAGTTTTAGAAATTTTCATAATTAATGAAACTGAAAGACAGACTCTGGTATTTTTACTTTTAAATCTTCTCTCCTTTCTCTCTCTCTCTCTCTCTCTCTCTCTCTCTCTCTCTCTCTCTCTCTCTCTCTCTCTCTCTCTCTCTCTCTCTCTCCTTTCTTTCTTTCGGGTCTTACTCTGTTGCCTATGCTGTAGTGCAGTGCCATCTCAGCTCACCACAACCTCCACCTCCTCAGTTCAAACATGCCTGGTTACTTTTTGTATTTTTTTAGTAGAGATTTGATTTCACCATGTTGGCCAGCCTGGTCTGGAACTCCTGGCCTCATGTGATCTGCCCGCCTAGGCTTCTCACTGTGCCTGGCCTCGTCTGCTTTTCAATTAGAATAGTTTACTAGATGACAAGGTTTAATACCAAGGAGATAACATAAAAAATAAGATGCTGAAAGCAATTTTTCTTGAAAAATACATTTAAAATAAAATAACACTTAGCAGGTAATGGGCAGATTGGAACTTGGAAAACCCCTAATCAAATAACTGGAGAATATCTAGGTTTCATACACAACACAAAAATAATTAAGGATAATAGTGACAGTTATCCTGGGTCACTATTAGGGATATTATGTTCTGTACTTTTTTTTCTTTTGCAGTCTGGGATATATAGGGGAATAGGCACACTGATTCTTTAATTGGGCAGAGAGATCACCTTGGGACCACTGTCAGGAATCCTGAACATCATACTCATCATTATGAGACAATCTAGAGGCAACCATGACAAACACTGTATCAACTGCCTACCTCATTATCTAATTTATAACTTTGTATGTTTTATAGCTGCTTGAAGAGTTAAGCATAGGAAACCAACTTTGAATAAAAAGCAAATCATTATTCTCACTGATGTTCAATATTAGTACAGACTCAATCTTAATGTCATGACTTACCAGAATTTATGGGATATATAATAGCTAAACTGGTGTTTAGTTAGTCAGAAACTTTAACTAGAAATATTTACTAAAAGGATAGTTAAAATAAATGGGATAATCGTTCAATTCAAAAGTTAGATGGGGAATAATATTAATTTAAGGCGAAGCAGAATAAACATAAGTGCATAAAATAATGAAATAGAAGAAAGAAATTGATAAAACTACTGAACAAGTGCAAGAGCTTCTATTTTCATATAAAATAATAGGAGAGATCATCATTGAGTTAACATAGTCAAGAAAACATACAGGTAATTTTAAAAGAAAGTAAGAGCCATAAATGGTGGCTCATTCCTTTAATCACAGCACTTTGGGAGGCTGAGCCAGGTGGATTACCTGAGGTTGGGAGTTCCAGACCAGCCTGACCAACATGGAGAAATTCCTTCTCTAGTAAAAATGCAAAATTAGCTGGGTGATGGTGCATGCCTGTAATCCCGGCTACTCAGGAAGCTGAGGCAGGAGAATCGTTTGAACTTGAGAGGTAAAGGCTGAGGTGAGCAGAGATGGAGCCACTGCACTTCACCCTGGGCAACAAGAGTGAAATTTAATCTCAGAAAAAAATAAAAAAGATAATAAGACGATATGAATAAACCCTAATGAAATTTAAAAAAGTAAACATACAGGAGAAGATTTTTCTAAATATTGTCAAAATGAACATGAACATTTTGATGATTTATAAGAAAACCACGAATTTCAGAAACAAATTCCAAAATAGAACTAAGCAAATATTAACATAAGTAAATATTTCTCAATAGCTGAACATAAGAACAGTTTGGTGTTGTTTTATCAATGAAAATGGCCAGGTTATAATTGCAAAATTAAAAATCACAATCTCTGCAGTACGAAATCAATTTTCCAGTATTTAACTCCCCAGTTTAGTACTTTTCAAAGCTACAGTTGATGAGACCACAGAATATGAATAATTATCTGGCTAAGTTCATAAGACATGGGAAAAAATGAAGCCATCTATTATGATCATATTGTTAACAGCAAGGGGAAGAGAGAGATCCTTAGTCAACATTTTAAAATATTGTCTATGTGATTGTGAAAAAAAAATAAGAAACACTGAAAACAGTTGAATTTCTTTCTTTCTTTTTCTGTTTTGTTTTTGAGACAGGGTCCTACTCTTGTCACCCAGCCTGGAGTATAGTGGCACAATCACAGGTCACTGCAATCTTGACCTCCTGGGTTCAATTGATCCTCCCACCTCAGCCATGCCCAACTCCTACCCTGACCCTGAGTAGCTGGGACTAAAGCTCTGTGGCACCATTCAGGGCTAATTTTTGTAGTTTTTGTAGAGATTGTTTAGCCTTGTTGCCCAGACTTGTCTCTTGAGTTGAAGTGATCTCCTGCCTTATCCTCCTAAAGTGCTGGGATTATAGATGTGAGCTACCATGCCCAGCCAAATTTCTAAATCAAAATTTAGGAGGAACTAAATAGACACATATACATACTCACATAATTTTTAAAAGAGAGAAGAATGATGCTCTCAAAGAATGTAAAAGAAAAATGAAGTCCAATTTGCACAAAAATATGTATCCATGAAGGAGAACCCAAACAAAAGAGAGAGGAAGAAAAACAATTTAAAGTATAACACAGGACAACATTTGATAAAGAAAACAAAGCACATCTGTCAACTGAAACAGGACACTGCTCTCTGTACAAAGAAAACTAATGGTAAACAGTAAAACATATAGTCCAGTAAACTCATTGCACCTTATAGAAATAGGCAGAATGTGGGATGCATGTGACAAAATCAAGTAAGTTATAAAGAGGGAGATAAACTCTTCTTCATATTATAATCCTGCCTTCTTAAGTAAAACATATCTATGAAGCATTTAAGTGTAGAACCAAAACTTTTAAGATAAACTATTGTTGAAATATAAAGTGAATGGCCAAAACATTTCACTTTTTTTTCAATTAGAGGAACACAATTCCCAGGATTTTTCTTGGAGAATTTTTTCATGTACTATATCATTTTGGACATGGTCTGCTTCATGTTATTTTCTTAAACAAAAAGTATAATTTATCATCTCTGTCTAGGTGGCAGGGCAAATTTCAGAATTTTTCTTTGTCACTTTCTCTATGTCAGTTTTGTCCTTTGGTAAATAGTGATGGTATCTCCAGGTACTACATCAAGATAAAGAAATGCTGGGAGATTGAAAAAGACCATCTTGTCTTACAAATATACTCTAAAATGTAAAATGTTTTCCTAAAGGCCCCCATCACATGACCTTTCATTACTCTTTGCTCAGAATTATGTGATATTTGCACCCATAGAAATCAGTAGTGAAAAACTTTTTAGCAAACCATCAAACAAGAAAGGGTATAATAATAAAATATAAAGACATAAACCAAGTAAAAGTGAAATTATTTCTCTAGAGCTACACTTGATAAAAAAAAGATTACCAGCATTAGTACATAGTGTCATTGTGGAACCCCAAAAATATCAATATAGAATTTTAATTAAGAATCAATAGGTCTAATTTCAACTATGCCTCTTGTACAAATCTATACCATTAGAATAGAGTTTCTACCATCAAGAGTGTACAAAATAGTCATAAACATTGGTCATACATTAAGAAATAGATTTAAATATTATAAAGATTCAAAATAATAAACAAAATTGTATCTGATCCTGCTACAATAAAATTATCAATCTCTTATAAACATGCAAAAAATACCAAAGTCAAGAATATTTTTATAATACTGTAAATATTTGGATCAAAAAATTATGAATTAATTTACGTATTCTCTTTACAACCATTTACCAAACAACTGCTATGTAACACGTATAATGCAAGGAACTCAGGATGCAATTATGATAAAACAGATAACATCCATCTCCTCCATGAACCTTGCATTCTAATGGAAAGAACTCACAGATGGCTGAGGATATAATAGGTCATAGTATTTTAGATATGGAAAATAAGGCTATTTTGAGAAGTGGATTTTTGAACACTGAATAAAGTATAACAGTGAATGATATGAATATAAAAGAAAGAGAATTCCAGACAAAGAAGCTGCAAGTATAATGCCCTTGAATGTTTATGGAATTAGTATATTAGAAGAACAATAAAAAGAACAAACTGGTTGATACAGAGTGATGAGGTAAGATTTCCCATATAGGTATATGTGTGAATGTGTATGCATGTGAAATATATAACTTTGCATATGAATATGTGTACTAATTTTAGATGAAATACAATTTTGTATATATAATTTTGTTATGTGCTTATGACTTACTTGATTCATGTATTTATCTCTAACCATCATTCTTTAGATGGAGTGACAAGACAGCATTATTATTATGCTATAGAGTTCTTATGTTATTTCTTGAAGCACGGGATGAATCTGTGGTTGTACCACTTTTTTTTTTTACACTTTGCTTGACCAGAGAATTTATATTGAATTAATCTAGATTCTCCATTATAATGTTTCCACTTGGAACATAATTTCTTAAAAAAACAAAACAAAACAGAATGCCTCATGAATTACACTGAGATAGAAATAAAAAAAAAGGAAAAAGACAGCAAGAATCTGAAGGGTCAATTAAGTGAGTGGTTTGCCACTGGCTATAATAAGTACATGAAGAGAAGCAGACATTGGGATGATTAAAACTGCATTCATCAATGGGATTTATTTTTGGTACATGTTAACGTTTAAGAAAATGAATCTAAAGTTCACAGAAAAGTTCAGGAATAGAGATACAAAATTTGAGGGTCATTACATTGTTGACAGTTTCCTGGACAAGTGATTAAAGAAGATAATCCTAATGGCAAATACTGTACAAAAAAAGAAGAAGGAAAAGACTCAGATAAAATACCATAGAATACCTTATCATTCATTGGTTAGAAAAATTATACATATTAACTTTTGAGATTTATAGGTAATGGTCATTTAGATGAGAGTAAAACATGGAGGTTGTGATATACCAAAAGTTGGAAAGGAAGTACAGAAAACAGAGTGGTCAGCTGGATCAAAGATTGCTTAAAGTTCAACTTAAATCAGGAACAAGAACTAACATTTGAATTTGGCAATATAAGGTCATTGTTGTACTTAGCAGTAGAAATTCTCATTCTAAGAGCTCTTTTGAAATGTTGATTTCAGTGATCCCAGGAGAAAAGAAAGTGGCAATACCAAATATAGATAATACTAGTGAGACATTTATAATGTGAAATAAAAATAAACCAGTACTTGGAGATTCCTGTTCTGTCAAGAGAATTTTGTTGTTGTTGCTGTGGTTTTAAGATGGAATGTATTTTATCATATTTACATTCTAATTGGAAGAGCCCAGGAAACAGAGGAATAGAGAAAATACAAAAGAAAAAAGGGTGATTGATTATAGAAGAAATGCCCTAAATCTGGAGAGTTTATAACTCTGGTGAACAAATCGAAAGACTGATCATAGACAGATCTAAGAAATATTCACTCTTAATAATAGAGTCAGGTAGAAAGTCAGACTCTTGGTTAAGGAACATGAGACTAGTTTCACATTTTCTTCATTTTCTCATGACAAATCCAAATATCAGTTGAGAATGGAAAGAAGAGAAGGTGTAGTATATCATCATTTGAAGAGTAGTAAAATAATTTGAGCCATAAAGTATATTAGAAATTATTGGAACCACTTAGGGTCCACTGAGGTTGAAATAATGTATTTAGAATGAGACCATGCTGTGTGATTCAGTGAGTGCAATGACATTCAGGTGTTCAGTTACAGATATTTAAAGAGAGTTACCAAAAAACAGAGTTGAGATTTTGAAAAGCACAGTTTATCGTGGGAGAGAAAAGCAGAGGAAATAGCTAAGTGAGCAAGCAGAGATTGTAATTGTAGATTATATTGAGGAAAGGGAGAAAGTGAGGAAATAAATGGGCACTGAAAAATTGTAATCTCAACTAATTAAAAATGCCAATATCAGATTATTCTTAAAATAAAATATTACATATATATTTCTAACTGTTTTATCTACTCATCAATGATCTTACCCTGACCTACATATGCACCCTATATTTAACCATTGACTTAAATTTTATGCTAATGATTTCTGAGTGTGTCTCTGTAAATTTACTCAGCATATGCATCCTTATTTTAGCCTTTTTACAAATATGTGGTATATTGTTGTATTCTTCTGAAACTACTTAATTTTAAGTTCATCTGTGTAATAGTTTTGGTTATGCTACTTTATTTAGTATTCCTAAATTTGAGAGTCTCATGAACCTTTTTCTATATCATTCAGTTCAATATATTGACCTAATTATGGTAAGAAAAGTTATTATTTTAAAAATTAGCACTCAACCATCAATTCCTAATTTAAATAATATTTCCTTCTGGGAATCTTCTCAAATACTTTGGCCAGGATTTCTGGCTACTTTGTGTATCTATAGCATGTGGTTAATATCTCTCTTCTGGAATTTATGGTATTTTTTGTATTGTGACATTTATGTGTATATATATATATATATGTATATATATATATGTATGTATATATATATATGTATGTATATATATATATGTATGTATATATATATGTATGTGTATATATATGTATGTATATATATATGTATGTATATATATATAATGATTGTTTGTATTTGTATTCATAGTACAAATTTTTATTCAAATTCTTATTCTTATCTCCCATATAGAATAATGTAATTGCCATCATTGAATGGGATTCAGCTTTGTAATGGCAAAAGATAAAAGTCCAGGGGTCTACTGTAAAAGGGTGACTTTTGAGTGTTTAAAAGATGGAATCTGTTACTGAGGATTATCTGGAACTTTATGGCCTGAAGGTGAGAGGAGACAAACCAGGTTTTTAGATTTAGAAAAATGTCAAAATAAAACAATTGGGCAAAAACAGCTTCAAAAAATCCTGAGGCTGCTGACATGAACTGGTAGCTGGTGGCTATAGTCATCCCTGCTAAGACTTAGGTACATGGAGTTGTTAGTAGATTTCAATACATGCCCAGATTAGAATATTGATCTAGGTTTTTACATTACTCATCTCTTTTGTTTCTTCTGAGCTGCAATCAAAGATCACTAGTGGTTCACAAAAATAGGCAGGGATAGTCTAAATTGCAGACAAAAACTCAAAAACAACTGGTGAGACTAGAATCTAATAACAGGTGGCCATAGTTCTTGAAACATAATTTTTCTCTCTCCAGTCCTCATTTTAATTAAAAGTAAATTATAATAAGACTGATTTGTTTTCAAACTAAGCTCTAGTTTTATTAAACTTGGCTTGATTATTTTCACAAAGCACAGCAAGAATAATTATTTTCCATATAGTCTCCTTTTAAAATTGGCTTTGATGAAACTTCATTCTATAAGGAATCTCAGATAAGACTTTTTGAAGTCTTAAATCCAGCCATGGATCTGTACCATTAAACACCTTCATGTGTTGCATAATTTCCTTTCCTCCTGAGGTCCCAAGATAACTTGGGGTTCCTGGACCTGTCTGAAAGTGAGATTCTTTTCTTTACCACAGGTCAAGAACCCCATACAGAGACTGGTAGACAAAGTAGGAGGCCATTTTTCCCAAGAGACTATTATAGGCTCTGTAAGCCAAAATTTATTCCTTAAAGAAAAGCATTCCATAGTAGTCACAGCTTTGGTAAACTAACCAGTTTCCCTAATTGTGTCCTATTGCAAAAGAAGAGAGATTCTTATTGTATTTCTGCAAATAATAACTATATTGCCATAAATTAAGAATACTCACAAATAGTTTCCAAATTTTAAAGAAATCAGACAGAAATATTCTCCAAATTTTGTAAGAGTATAGTTTACTCAATTGTTAAAAGCTGTAAACAACTTGAAAGTTTACTTGGGTTTAAGAAACATGATTAACAGTGTTTTAAGAAAAAAAGGCTGAAAAGGATTATTTCAGTAAACTGTTAGTTCAGTCCATGCAGTTAATTCCTGTTCTGCTTGATATTCACTAACATTTCAGCTCTCCATGAAAGTTCTGAAAGTTGTTTCCTCTATTCTAATGTTATAATCTCCAAGGTTATCAGAAACCTGCATTCAGGAGCAAGCATCAAAGTCCTATAGATAAGTATAAACCACTTTTTGAAGAGGATCAAAATGAGACAACAGTTGTCTGTGAATGAAAAAACTTAGTACAACAGATACAGTCAAAGACGTATTGGCAAGGAGATTTGTTACCTCTGTGGAACAAAATAATTTAATATAACAATTCTATTTCCAAAATAAAAGATTCACACCACTTTGGGGCAAAAATATACTTTCTGAATGGATGCTTGCTTAATATGTACCCAACCTATAAATTAGTCTTTCCCTTTAACAGCCCTATTTCTCCTGGGAAAGCTACCAAATCGTTAAGCAATTACTTTAATCTGGACAGTACTACCTCAGAGGTTTAGAAATAGCTCACACTTATTTGTACAATCCCTAGCAAAAATCCAAACAAGGAATCTCTTGATGGGGGATAACTTCTACAGTGTACAGATAACTTTCTTATCTGTTTCCTATTCACAGGTATCACACACCAACAAACCTTAACTTTCTAATAAATAGAAAATGAGTTGCTTAATCACAGGCTATAAATGTAAAGACAAATTTGGGGTAAAAAAATTAATAAAGAGAGGATATTTTGTATGCAAAAAGGATCTTGTATGGTCAGTTCTTGTCCTAAAGTAAAAGGACTGGTTGTTTTAAAAGAGGAATGTTTCTCAAGTCACCTGTTTGTCCCTCTTCCAAGTGTAGTTTACTTCCTTTCAATCCTGCCCTAAAACTTTTATTTTTTTTTTTGAGATGGAGTTTCACTCTTGAAACCCAGGCTGGAGTGCAATGGCATGATCTCAGCTCACCACAACCTCCGCCTCCTGGGTTCAGGCAATTCTCCTGCCTCAGTCTCCTGAGTACCTGGGATTACAGGCACACGCCACTATGCCCAGCTAATTTTTGTATGTTTTTAGTAGAGTCGGGATTTCACCATGTTGACCAGGATGGTCTCGATCTATTGACCATGTGATCCACCCACCTCAGCCTCCCAAAGTGCTGGGATTACAGGCATGAGCCACTGTGCCTGACCAAAAGTTTATAATTAACTTTTGCTCCTGCTCTAACGCTTGCCTTGGTATCTCCCTCTACCTTAGGACTGTCAGTAAAATTCTTTGAGGAGGCAAGAATTGAAGTTGCTGCAGACATGTATGGATTTGCCATACAGCGGAACCATGTTCCCTAATGGAATGCTTTGCCTTCTTCAGCTGGAAGCATTCAACCCCTGTGTGGACATTCCTCTCTTTCATTCTCCTGCTGACTAACTAATACACCAATTCCTCTCAGCTGCAGAGGCTTCACTCCCCCAAGATGACCTCTCAGTTGACCCTAACAGGTGGCTTGCTGGGGGTGGAAAGGACCTTGGAGTCCATGATGAGATGATCTAAGACATTTATGGCCCTCCTGGAGAGGAGGCTCATGAGAGTCGTAGAACTAAAGCCTAAAACCATGAAGCATCTAGGGTTTCCTCTGCTTTTTCCAAAAAACTGCTCTTTCGCAAAAAGCTGCACCACCTATCCTCTTGTTTTCTTTGTGTGTATTCTGAAATACCCTTGCCTGCTGGACCATACACTTTGTGGACAAGTCAGTCTCTTCTCTGGTTTCACTAAGCATGTCATTTCACTTTCTTCTCTGCCTTAAATTACATACACTCCCTGTTATTTATGTATCCACAGCTCTTGCTGCATTTGCCCAGGAGCAAACACACAGCCTCCCTTGCAGGTATCTCCTGAGATTTATACTTGTTTCTACACTACCTGCTCTGATGATATCAATACCCTTTCTCTGTCTGCTGGCTCATTGCTGGGACAGACACTTATTGGACCCTGGCTATGCTGGCTCCTTATGACTTACTATATGCTTTTCACTTTTCATCTTTGTTAAGTTCCACGGCCAAGTGTCTTGGTAGCTTTTGAAACAGTTTGTCCTCCTACACAGGACTTCACTCTGGCCCTTTAGGAACTCCACCTGATATGATTTGGTTGTGTCCCTACACAAATCTTATCTTGAATTGTAGCTCCCATAATTCCCACATGTAGGAAGGACCTCACAGGAGATAATTGAATAATGGGGCAGTTTCCCCCATACTTCTCTCATGGTAGTAGATACATCTCATGAGATATGATGGTTTTATAAGGGGAAACCCCTTTCACTTAGCTTTCATTCTCTATTGTCTGCCACCATATAAGATGTGCTTCTTGCCTTCCACCATGATTGTGAGGCTTCCCCACCTCATGGAACTGTGAGTTCATTAATCCTCTTTTTTTTCATAAATTGCCCAATCTTGGGTATGTCTTTATCAACAGTATGAAAATGAACTAATACAGTAAATTGTTACGACAGAATGGGGCACTGCTGTAAAGATACCCAAAAATGTGAAAGCAACTTTGGAACTGGGCAACAGGCAGAGGTTGGAAGAGTTTGGAGGGCTCAGAATAAAATTGAAAAGTGTGGGAAAGTTTGGAACTTCCTAGAGACTTGTTGAATGCTTTTGACCAAAATGCTGATAATGATATGGACAATGAAATCCAAGTTGAAGTGGTCTCAGGTGGAGATGAGGAACTTGTTGGGAACTGGAGTAAATGTAACCCTTTCTATGATTTAGCAAAAAGACTGGTAGCATTCTGTCCCTGCCCTGGAGATTTGGAAACTTTGAACTTGAAGAAGATGATGTAGGGTATTTAGAGGAAGAAATTTCTAAGCAGGAAGACAGTCAAGAGTTGACTTGGGTGTCGTGAAAAGCATTCAGTTTTAAAAGAGAAACAGCATAAGAGTTCAGAAAATTTGCAGCCTGATGATGCAATAGAAAAGAAAAACTGAACTAGTTACCTTTGTAAATAAACCACAATTTTTACTTGAAAGAATGTGATCACCTGTGGTTATAGAGATTTAGGTACTTGGTGGACATTTTCTTGAGTATAATGAGTTGGTTTGAAATTGTAAGGAAAACAAATTAAAATTTGAACTTACAGCAAAAGTTAGAATTATGAAAACTCACATCTGCCACATTGAGTTTGACAAAGTCAAACAAATTAAAATAATTTGTGGTGAGAAAAATTAATGGATGCAAATATATTTATATTGTATGTTGCAATATGGCAACCTTTGAACCCCTTTTTTATTATTCAAAGAACCAAATCCATACTTTCCAAATAACCAATGTATTACATTACAAAAGCATGCATTGGTAAAATGTTAATTTAAAATGCACATAAGTGGAGTGGACTTTAATGTGAAACACTGCAAAAAGCTCAATGATGTGGTTTCAGATTCTACATTAAAATTAGCTTTTACAATGCCATCATTAGTTATGTTTAAGTGTAGTATCAAAAAAGAATGTACATAATTATCCAGAAAGACATACTTTAAAGATATTGAGAACTAATACTGTTTTTTCACTAATTTTTATGTTAAAAATACTTTTCACAAAAACGTTAGTTTTGTTCACATGTAGTGGATTTTTCATTGTCCTAAAGGTCGTGGTAAATATATACATATATTTAATATTATCATTTACATTACAAATATTGCATAAAGTCCATATAAATACAAATGTATTTAGGTACTCAAAAATTTTTAAAGTTTAAAATATTCCTAAATCTAAAAGTTTGAGGACCATTTTTTCTAGAACGAAGAAATACACCATATATACATTCTTTGTGTTTGTAAAAGTCCTCTACAATTTTATGAAATCTTTCTTTTTTTTATAAAGGTTTACTAAACAGCTATACTGTAGTAACTATTTTTGCAGGTGTTGAGAATAGAGAAGTAAAAAAATATACTCTTCTGTTTTTAAGAATTGTATATATTATTGACGTTTTGTCTCTCCCTCATAGTGACAGTTACTACCATCACTGAGTCCCTTCCTTCTTCATCTGCTAATGTCTCCTTTACTTTGTTTTCATTGTGTTAGGGGTCTGAAAATGTATTTTAAAAATCCTTGAAAAAAATATTGGCTAGGCATGATAACTGACACTTGTAATCCCAGTGCTTTGAGAGGTTGTGGAGAGGGGATCGCTTGAGTTCAGGGAGCTATGATCCTGTCACTGCAATCTAGTGTGGGTGACAGAAAAAGACTTCTTCTCAAAACACAAAAACAGTCAAGTAACTTAAAATAAAATTTTAACATTAAGAACAATTTTTAAAAGACTGAACAATTCTATTTAGTAGTTATATGGAACTGGTTCTTCAATTCTGATAAATTTGTTTTTATTCAAATACGTCTGACTTTATACATGCTCTCAAATTTTTATTACAAATAATTTTAGAGTTCTCTGCATATCTGTATGTCTTAGCAGATGACCTGTTCTGTTCAGAATAAAGTCTGAATTGTGGAAAAGAGGTCAGTCTGGCATATAGATATTGGAGAGTTTTTAGGAGTCAATTTTGATTTCACATAGATGTATGTATTTTATTTAAAGTATATTGGTATATGTCAAGAAGTAAGTCAATGATCCTCTCATTGGAAAGTAAAATGATAAAATAATAACAGGAACTGGGAAAAATATCAGTAGAATTATTAAATATCTAGAATTTTGAAAATTGTGAGAGAATCTACTGTAAGATACAAGAGAAAATTTAAATGATCTAATGCTACAACAATTTGAGAGAAATATTTTTGCCCATATATATTAGCATAATTATATCTAATTCATAAGACTTTTCATTGCTATTAATTGAACTGTTTCTTCAAGTTGGCTGTAAAACCCTTTCAAGAAAAGTAGTTCTCTAAAAGTAAAAATCACCCTAAGCTAGAAGATCTGTGATAGCAATTCCTATTCTTCCACTCAAAGTTTATAAGCTGTGCAGTATCTATTGATGATGTGTTATGAATTTCTCAAAAATTTTGTAATGATACTCTGTATACAAATTTTTGAAAGTCAAATTGGTATTATATTAAATATACTCTGTAAAATATTACATAATTTTAGGTAGACATTCTGTTTTAGAAAAACATAATATTTTTACTTTCTTTTATTCTTATTTTCTCTCCCCAGGTTATCTAGCCAATTTAAATGCAATTCTCACAAAATAACAGTGACCTAATATTGCCTCTTTTGTATTTTCCTTATCCCAAATTTATAACCAAGAAAAGCATCCATTATGTTGTAAAATGTGACAGATATCTACGTAAGGAAATCATTCTAAAGTAATCTGCTAAAAACTGGAGACAGAATAATAAATAATAAAATGTTATAGGACAGGATAATATAACAAAAAAGTCAATTAAGCAAAAGTACTGATGAACTTATAAGCAGAATTTGACAAACTGCAATACAGATAACTTGTCTTTGAATTGGCAGTCCAAACTTTATAGAATTTTGTGTTATGATCTGTGAAGACCTATTGGTATTTGTGACTATGAGCTTGGATCACAATGATTTTTCCTAAATGGATGTGGAGAAACATTTCTTAGTCATTCCATATAACTTTCAATCAAGCCAAGTATTAACTGTTTATTAAAAATAATGTATTTTGGAAATAAATCTAAAAAAGCAGTTTTTCTTATTAAATCACCATTTATGAAATTAGTATTAATTAATTTGAAAGAAACCCAGTTTTCTAATAAACCATTGTATATTTGTCTATGTAATTGTCTGAGATGCTTTTTTGTAAGAAGAGTTCTAAAAGTCCAAATAAATTTAAAATCTATTTGTTGACACGTACATCAATATATTTTGCGTGTATAAAATTTTTCTTTTGTTATTTCTCTGTTCTCAGTTTAGTTTCAAGTCTCTGCAGTTGCTGTTCCCTAATCTTGCAATGCTCTGGATTGCTCAGATCTTTATATGGTTCACTACCTCGCATTATTAGTCTCTGATAAAATGTCATTTTCTAAAAAATTTCTTCTCTGATTGTCCTAGTAAATACTCACATCAGGTTCCTGATGACAATTACTCACTTAATTAAAGACAACCATGAGTTTATTCATCTACAAGATGAATAAATAAATTAAATTAATTAAATGAATTAAATTAATGGAGGGTGTTGAGTTCGAGAAGTTATAAGCAATGAAATTTGTTTAGTCAGTTAACTGTTACTTATTTGATTTCTGATTAGTCTAGCTATGATAAATTAAATACTGGTCTTCTAACAGGAAAACATGTAACTACTTTTTTATGACTGTTGTGAAGATTTACTTTAAGTCTATTATTTCTTATATAATTTAGGACTACTGAAGGTCATAAAGTTGCCATTAGGAAATAGCATAGTATCCAAAGAATTTGTTAAACCTATACATTACTTTCATTGTATTGTTTTTTATATTCCAACAAGAAAGTTCTGGAACTTTTGAGGACATAACTCATAAGCACAAACTGAAAATTATGCTTATTAAAGAGCATAAAAGAATTTCTTTCATAGTTATAGCACTCAGCACTTGGCAGAGCAACATCAATAAAATCTATACATCTACTGTAGTGGTAACACCTTTCATTCTCTAAGGAGACAGTCTTCCATACAGGACAAGAGTCCCAAGACCTCATAACAAAATGCAACTGCTTCTGACTGTCATGAAGTTTGTATATTGCATTCCTGCCAATGCTCGAGATAGATATTGATTCAGAGTGTATGTAGGTTTTGAGTGATGGATGTGCTTAGATAGGAGGAAAGACAAATTAATTAACTTGTCAAATCCTTCTTCTCAGACAGCAAGAGTGCAATAGATTCTTGCATAATTAGGTATTGATTCCCAGTAGTTCCAAACATCTGTTTCCTTGCTTATCTTGATGTTCCCATTTGTGATTTCAGAGGAGCTCATAAATTAGAAACGGTTTTCACAACAATGGCTAATGGAGGCTGATGTACATTTGTAATATTAAACAATTTATCTTACTCTTGAAATTGTATATGCTCTTTAGACATAACATGCATGAAGTGCATTGCCATTCTTTATATTGTCAAGTAGATGACTTTCAAACTTAGAATTGGAAGCAGTTTTACTTTAAAAAGTTGTTAGGACATTTAATTGGATGTATAAAATAAAATTAATTTTATGTAAAATATTTTCACATTTTAATTATATTGTATTTTAATTGTAACAGATACATTTTACCAATTTCAAACAAAAATGTCAATTAAAAGTACAAACAAAATAATCTGTATTATGCAAAGGCTTATATTTAATTTGCATCTTAAAAATAATTTAAAGTTGAAACATTGGACATACTCTTTATTTTTGAGCGTTCAGAAAATTGAGAATAACTCATGATAGAATACTGCTCATGTTAGAATTAGAAAATATAAACATGTACCTTGGGCCAGGGAAAATAAAGTTTATATTAAAGAGTGAGATAATCTTTAAAGAGCAAGACATGTATAAATTTGTGAACCAAATTAACAATTTCTTACCCTGTTACAAGCACTATATCATTATCACCAGAGCAATGTCTAAAGATACCATTTTTGTCTTAGTTCATTTTGTGCTGCACTAACAGAATATCAGGGACTGGGTAATTTATAATGAGAAAAATTTACTGACACACAGTTCTCAATGCTGTGAAGTCTAAGATTGAGAGACCTGGAATTGGTGAAGGCCTTCTTGCTGCATCATCCCATAGTGGAAGGGCAAAAGAGGGAAAGAGAAAGCAAGAGAAGGAACTCAGAGCTGCAAGACCTTTTATAATTGCTGTTAATCCACTCATAAATGTGGAGGGCTCATGACCCAAATACTTCCCATTAGGATCCAATACAGACACATTAGAAATTAAATTGGCCGGGAGCGGTTGCTCAAGCCTGTAATCCCAGCACTTTGGTAGGCTGAGGCGGGTGGATCACAAGGTCGAGATCCAGACCATCCTGGTCAACATGGTGAAAACCCGTCTCTACTAAAAATACAAAAAATTAGCTGGGCACCGTGGCGTGTGCCTGTCTGTAATCCCAGCTACTCGGGAGGCTGAGGCAGGAGAATTGCCTGAATCCAGGAGGTGGAGGTTGCGGTGAGCTGAGATCGTGCCATTACACTCCAGCCTGGGTAACAAGAGTGAAACTCCGTCTCAAAAAAAAAAAGAAAAAAAAAAAAAAAAAAAGGAATGAAGTTTCCAGCGCATGCTTTCTGGAGGACACATTCAAATCACAGAAATAGCACTAAATTCTGAATATTACGATTTTTGTGGAATCATTTTTAGAAATATGGCTTGGTTATTTAACAAATAAAACATTCCATGAACAGGAATCTATATTTATCTCACATTCAGAGAATGTAGCTAAATTTTCATTTTTTTTAAGTTTGTTTTTAAACTCATAAGAATGTAACACATTTTATAAAAATAATTTCTATAATACTGAGTAAAGGTATTTGACATAATTGACATCAGGTAGTACTTTGACTAGCAATAAGAATAGATACTGCATCCTTTACACTAAAACATGGTAAGAAAAAGTTCTTTTAAGCAAACACAATTTATTACATGACTTAAAATAACAATATTGGTTTATTGGTAGGCGTATGTATAGTAGGTTCACTGTGCACTGGTAACCAACTTGTCTGAGTCTGAAAAAGAAAAGCCACATATATAAGTTATATGAAGCAGGTCTATTACTTAGAGAGAGGCAACAATGGAAACAGAAGCCTAGGATTTATTGTGAGCTGGTCCTGCAAGTTTCCAGGAAGCCACGTGAGGTGGCTGGAGTCTCACTTGTGCATGCTTCACTTTCATCATAGTTGAGGGTCCTCGGAAAACAGCCCACCCTGCCATTTACTTTCCAGGGTCAGACCGCAGAACTCAGCTTGCTCTGGGTTTTGTACCTCACTGGACATGACACACAGGAATAAAACGTTAAAGGGGCCGGGCGCGGTGGCTCACGCCTGTCATCCCAGCACTTTGGAAGGTCGAGGCGGGTGGATCAAAAGGTCAAGAGATCGAGACCATCTGGTCAACATGGTGAAATCCAGTCTCTACTAAAAATACAAAAAATTAGCGGGGCATGGTGGTGCATGCCTGTAATCCCAGCTACTCGGGAGGCTGAGGCAGGAGAATTGCCTGAACCCAGGAGGCGGAGGTTGTGGTGAGCCGAGATCCCACCATTGCACTCCAGCCTGGGTAACAAGAGTGAAACTCCATCTCAAAAAAAAAAAAAAAAAAGTTAAAGGACATACTTTTTCCAGGGGAGAACTGGAAAAGAGCTGAAACGATTTCAGCTGTTACTTTCCTATTTCAGGTTGTTGCATTCCAAGCACATTCTACAGTAATTCTTGAGAACCAAAAATGAGAAAGGAATAGCTGGATTGGTCCAAGCCTACTTAAGGAACTGACTTCCAATACACCAACAAAACTGCATTCTGGCTAGGGCACGGTGGCTTATGTCTGTAATCCCAGCCCTATGGGAGGCCAAAGAAAGTGGATCAACTGAGGTCAGGAGTTTGAGACCAGCCTGGTCAACCTGGTGAAACATCGTCTCTACTAAAAATACAAAAATTAGCTAGGCATGGTGGGGTGCACCTGTAATCCCAGCTACTCGGGAGGCTGAGGCAGGAGAATTACTTGAACCCAGGAGGTGGTAGTTGCAATGAGCCAGATGGTGCCATTGCACTCCTGTCTGGGAGGCAGAGTGAGATTCCATCTCAAAAATAAAATAAAATAAAATAAAATAATTAACTAAGACTGTAACACTGAAAAGAATACATAACTTTCCTACAAAAGTTCCACAGTAGCTCCCTTCCCCATATATTCTAAGGATAACAAATTTTCCTCTTCTAAATCTTACAATGTGCTTTCTTTTCTTCACATTATCAACTTGTCTTTCTTTATACCTCAGTGATATAATAGAAGCAATTTAAACAGAAGCTCACAAAATCAAATCCATAAATACACTAGAATTTCTCCATTCATTTCTTTCATCCTGTTAGAAAAGCAGAGATCACTGTGGTACTCTAAAAAGCCAACCCTTTATATGTGCTCCTTCTTTATTCTTTTTCAGCATGTGGCTATCAGATATTTTTGTGTGTTGATATAAAAATCTTCACCATATCCTTGATTATAATTATAAAATTATAATCTATTATCACATATTAAAAATAAATAAAAACATACAAAAATAACTGCCCCTTGTCTACCAAACCCCTTCTAAGCTGCTTCTTCTTTCTGCTACTTTCCAACAAACATATGAAAAAATGCTCATCATCACTGGTCATTAGAGAGATGCAAATCAAAACCACATTGAGATACCATCTCATGCCAGTTAGAATGGCAATCATTAAAAAATCTGGAGATAACAGATGCTAGAGAGGGTGCGGAGAAAGAGGAACACTTTTACACTGCTGGTGGGAGTGTAAATTAGTTCCACCATTGTGGAAGACAGTGTGGCGATTCCTCAAGGACCTAGAAATAGAAATTCTATTTGACCCAGCAATCCCATTACTAGGTATATATCCAAAGGACTATAAATCGTTCTACTATAAGGACACATGCACACGAATGTTCATTGCAGCTCTGTTTACAATAGAAAAGACCTGGAATCAACCCAAATGCCCATCGATGATAGACTGGACTGGGAAAATGTGGCACATATACATCATGGAATATTATGCAGCAATCAAAAATGATGAGATCGTGTCCTTTGTAGGGACATGGATGAATCTGGAGAACATCATTCTCAGCAAATTGACTCAAGAACAGAAAAGGAAACACCGTATATACTCACTCATAGGTGGGTGATG
>CM052650.1:103918693-103936598 GCA_028533165.1 Leontopithecus rosalia
CCATGACGTATGGGTGTGCAGGCAGTAATTCAATTTGCATCATATACCCAGCACAGTAAGCATATTAATAATGCTTACTCTTTAGTTATTACTGTAAAGAAAAAATCTAAATCTATATTCTACTGAATAATCGTAATTTGAGTTTTCAAAGGAGGATCAGACTGTTCCATTTTTATTGTAAATGATTATTTGTATTATTTTTACCTATCAAATTCTTCTTATTATAAAACAGAACAGTCTCAATCAGTATTTGAGTAGAAATGAAATTATTTACAACTTGCTCCATGGATCTCAAAATATCTCTGAGTGTGTAGGAAGGTTATAAGCAACAAAAGCAATTCTGACAATAATGTTGCTTTGATGAGTTAACTCAATGAGCTCCAAATGCCACAAATGTTTGCTTTCACTTTTTGTTAGATAAGCATCTATCTATCTCTCACTTCAATAAGCATTTAAGAATTTCTTTTAAATACAACTGAAAAACATTATTTCTTTAAGTATCAAAAATTTAATAAAATAATTATAACCTGAAAAAAAATAAATCCAGTCTCCAAGGAAGATGTCCGCACTATTACCATTGCCAGATTATATTCACCTTGCAGCAAATACCAGTCTAATTCATTTTTTCTCCATTCCACTAGAACTTCTATTTTCTAAGTTGAAAAAGAATATTGTTTCAATTGACTATCTCTGGTTTTATTCTGCCCTGACAGAAGCTTTCATGAAATTTTACATCTCTTTCCTATTAAAATCATGTTTTACCTGATTAGTAAATTTGCATTGGTGTGTTTTTTCTCTGGTCCCTATTAATGCTTCTTTCTAAACTGCCAAATATACCACATCTCCATTATGTCTTAGGGCCTGGTTCTTCAATCTGGGGGTCTGTCCTTCTTATCTTCATCTTTCCCAGAAGACTTCATCTCGTTCCATGGCTTAAGCACCATATCTGGTCTGACTACTAAAAATATTACTACCCTTGAACTGTTCTCTGATTCATAGGTTTTTATGTTTCAGTATCTCATTATCTTAAATGTAACATTGTCCAGATAGTACATTTGACATGGCTTCCAAAACTTATTTTGTTCAATATTATTTTTCTATCTCTGTAAATGCCACTATCAACCTTCCAGTTGTCCAAGCTAAAAAGCTGACACATTCAATTACTTCTTGTCTAGCCCCTTCCTCTAATCCCTCAATGAGTCCTATTGTTTTCTACCTAGAAATTATATCTACATTCCACTTACTTCGCTTCATAAGCAACTTATCATGATGACATCATCTTTTGCCTAAACTTCTGAAATCGTCTTTCTTTCTGGTCTCTCTACAACTTATTTTCCAGCATGTAGACCAGATTTCACAAACTGGCTGCAGCCCCACATCTTCCTCTTATCCAATGTTAAGCCATTCTTAAACGGTCCAGGCTTTATACTAAAGGCACCTGGGTTTTAAATTCCTGATCTAGAGTAATGTTCAAAAACATGATCTATCTATCTATCTATCTATCTATCTATCTATCTATCTATCTATCTATCTATCTATCTATCATCTATCTAATCTTAGTCCTTTGGCCTAGGACCCTCTAATGACTTTTCATTGTGTTAAGAGTATCTTCCAATCTGTTGACCATGGCTTGGAATCCCATGCATGACATGTCACTTGTCTCCTTCCTCTGTGTCTCTGGTAATCCTCATTTCCTCAGAAACTCAGGTTCAGGAAAAAACAGCTTATTGTTTGTTGCTTTGTGTCTTTCATGTCTCTTGTAGGTGGATTACAGTATCATTTCCTCATAAAAGGATTCTATCAATATGCTATTAAATTACTGCCCCCTCTTTTGCCATAAACACCAAGTATTATCTGGTTTCTCTCATGACATTTGTCATTTATCTGTCCTTATTTTATCTGTTTGTTTACATATATACCAGTTTCCTCTAAAGAGAATATGAACTCCAGGAGGATAGGAAATTTGACTGCCTTGTACATTGCTATATCCACAACACTTAAAACATATAAGTATTCAATAAATATTAAAATTCAAATAAAATATTAAAATCTAATTCCATTTCATCTTTCATGTTCAACTCCAGTTCAGTATTCATTATACCAAGTCACACAACAATAGATATATAATTGTGCAAAAAATATGCAAAAAAATGGCACTTGTATTTTACTCTATATTTTGGAAAAGTAAAATGAAAAAGTATCTATGTTAAGTTTAAAGTAATGTCTGCTAACTCTGTCCTTATTAGAAATTTTGCATGTATTATTATTGGCCTGGTTTTCCTCCAGATATGATTCTCACCCCAAACCCTGATTTATTTTAGTTTTTGATTAGATTCTGGGCAATGTGAATTTTATACTATTGGCTGGTGGGTTTTGTTGTCTTCCTTTAAAAACTGTTAGACTTGGCTTGCCAGGTTTTTAAGCACCTTGAGAATAAGCTTAATTTAGAAGCTTGTATTCAAGATATGCTAAGGCAGATCTCACTGAGTGTTCACTGTAGGGAAACATTTGTCTGATAAGTCAGGTTGTACTTTTGCTTGAGTGTCTATTGAATGCCACAGGTGTTCAATAAGAACTCTTACAGATAAAGATGGTATATGAGGGTCCTCTAGATATTTATGAGTTCTTGAAAATTTGCTATTTCAACTCTTCTGTAATTCTTTGCCTACTCTTCGAAATTTCACCCTATGTCTGTGTGACAATATTCACTAACATATCCTGGGGAACATATGTTTACTGAATTCTTGCTCTGCCTAGATCTCTCCACTGCAATGTTCTTCCCAACATATTTCAGTTACTTCAGTTTCTCTGATATTCTGTCAGTCATTCTTTAATTCTACAAAATCACTCTACTCTGCATGGTTTTCTCCCCATGCACCATGAAAGTAAGGGCGATCAAAGGGGCGGAACTTATTTAATTCTGTTTATTCAGTGATTCTTTTCTGCCTTTTATCCATTTTCTGAAGTTATTTTATGTCCAGTTTAGTACAGGAAAGTTCTAGTCACTAATAATTAGAAATAAGCATCCACTCTTGAATTATAGCAATCTGTTTCACAGGCATTCAGGTGAACACAGGGTGAAAATATATTAAGCAACCTGCTAAATCTTCCTTCTTGAATGATAATAAGTTAAATAGAGTAATAGTTCACTATCATAAAATTACTGAAAATACTGTTTTATATATATATATATATATATATATATATATATATATATATATATAATATTCTTTTTCAAATGAGGATCAGTAATCTACTAAAGAGTAAACATCATACTACTGAATATTAGTACAATGCTTTTGTGAATGCTGATAGATGTAGAGATTTGGCATTTTCATTTGCCTATGAGACTGATGAAATTAATGTTATAACTAAATATAAAATTCGAAGTTTAGAATATATTTAATATGAAATAATTTAAAATTGAAAAGTTTAGGTTACTGCATGAAATTCATTGTTCAGGATTTTTAAAAAAAGGAACAAAGAATATATAGGGAGGCTTTTGAACTTGTAATTTACAAGTAAAATACGACTGTTTTGCAAAGTAGAGTCTGGAGTTCATTATAACCCAGCTCCAAACTTCACTGCACAGCTTTACAGGAAGCTTTCCGATTTTCATTTGGTATGAAACCTGCAGAATAAAAAAAAAATCAATCATGCTTTTACATGTGGAAATCACATGTCCCATCAAAAATTATTACAATTACAAATATGAACAAAAGTTCAAGAATCATAGCAGTGTTTTTAAATGCCTTAGTCCCAAAAGATTTTAGTAAGTATCATGCCGTCTATAATGATGAGTGATGGATTGTCCAGTCTGGTAAATGTCTACTTCCCTGAAGAAACTCCAGACAGCTCTGACAGGCACTTCTCCTTACTCCTCAGTTTCTGTGGACTAATCTCAGTAAGTGTGATTTTTTTTCTCATGTCTTGCTGTCCTCATCTTGTACCTCTATTTATAATTAATCAGTGACTTAATTAACCTCAAATACCGCTTATAATCCAGCTGTAACAGCAAAGAACTGAGAAACATCTGGGAATACAAAAACAAAGCAAAATAGGCAGTGCAACCACGCATTCAAAGGAATGGAATGGAGAATACCTCTAAGAGTAGGGGATTATTATGAGAACAGTAGTTGGTGTTCTACCTAACTCAGAAGTATTTTGTATGATCAAATTCCATATGTAATTGTTTGAATGCTCTGGGAAATGCAGTCAGCACTGTCTGGTGATCACATCACATATTTCAATGTCTTAAAGGTAATTAGGCAAGTTGGGCGCATTGTTTTTCAGCACATATTATGCAGAAACACAGTGATAATAAGCCAATTTTATGTAAGCTGCATCCTTTAAATCATGTATAACTCTTTTTTCCTGAAAGAAATGCCCCAAACATCAGACCATAACTCTATCACTAATTATTACGGGTTCATGAGACATAGAATGATAATAAAAAAATGTCCTAGGTTCAACAAAAAATTTGAAGATAGACAAAAATTGAATTTTAATCAAAAACGCCATTAGCATTTTCAAAATACTCTGGCTTTGTAATACTTGGAACTTAGACAATGATATGTGAAACCCTATTAATCAAATACTAAGCATAAGATTCTTAGCTACTGGACAGAGTAAATCAATTTGCACCCAGGGACAAAACTGTTTTTCAACCAGCAAGCAGTCGGGGAAGATTAAAATACTGACTACAAAGTAGTACTTTCTTGAGGAGTTAATGTTCTAAAGGAAATGTTTCCTAAAATGCTGTATTACTATTCTCATAAAATATTCCTAGATACTAAATTGACATCCAGTAGCAACAATAGAGCTCAACAGTAAAGAACACATACTCTATCATTTACTAGTTGTGTGAATTTCAGCAAATTATTTACATGCATGCCTCTGTTCCTCTTTTGTATATAAAAGAGTAAAGTATAATGGCATTTGACTTGTAAGATTTTTTTGAAAAGTAAAACTAGTTAAAATATTTAAAAAGTTATGAAAACATCAGGTAAAGTGTAAGAATTGTTGAGTGTTTAATTATTACTGTTTATTATTTTGACCATTGTTCCTATTGTTGTTACTTAAATGGAGCATAAAAAATTTGATCCTGTTTTATATTAATTATTAATATAAACAGCTTTTTTGTCATTGTATCTTTTCACTGGTATTACTATATCTCAGTAGTTATATAATTAAATGCAAATAAAATATATTAAGCATTTTACATATTGTAGAAAATTTGCCTTACTCTAAATCTCCCAGTAACTCATGATATATGTAATAGATCCATTAGTATCTTCAAATGAGGTTTCTAAGTTTAAATATATTAACTACTCTGGTTAAATCACCCAGAATTATGACTCCAAACCTGATTATTGCCTTCACTTAGTAAATTATAAATTCTCGGGTATATACGTATACACTGAATTCCTAGTCTTCAACTTAAGCTGGATTGGTTCTTAACTGTAGTGAAAAAGATGGTGATGATGAAAAGCAAAATAGCAAAAAAAAAAAATTAAAAATTATACAATATATAATTTCATGTGTTTTCCTTTGTTTTATCTAATGATCTTTGTTAAAGTGCCAGATTTATTTGGAAACTTGCTTTTACTTTTCAGATTTCAGAAAGTTAAGTTCTTACATGAAATATATATATATATATATATATATATATTTATATATATATAAACAAATAAATTATATATATAAATATAGATATATATTTATTATGTTATATATATAACAGTATTTTCAGTAATTTTACGATAGTGAACTATTACTCTATTTAACTTATTATCATTCAAGAAGGAAGATTTAGCAGGTTGCTTAATATATTTATATATTTATATATATATAAACAAATTTGTATATATATATATACAAATATATATATATTTTGAAAGGTAAATGTTTTGCATGATATATATACACCTGGGTATATATATATATATATGTATATATTATAATTTTCTCTATTATATATAATTTCCACATACACACACACACACACACACACACACACACACACACAAGGAATGGTGGGCAATGAGTGATTATGCTGAGATTCTAATAAATTCAGTTCAAATTGTGCAGCCAAGACTTTGTCTTATGCTTTCAAAAATTTTTATTCAATTTGAGAGCTTTTTGAAAACAATAGTTTGGGCTCTGTGTCTCCACCCAAATATCATGTTAAATTATAATCCAGGGACCTGCTGACCAAATCATGGGAGTGGATTTTCCCCTTGCTCTTCTTATGATAGTGAGTGAGTTCTCACCCAGATCTTGTGGTTTGAAAGTGTGTAGAACTTTCCTCTTTGTGTTCTTCTCTCTCCTGTTGCCATGTGAAGTCAAACTTGTTTACACCCTCAGCTTTCTACCAAGATTGTAAGTTTCCTGGGGCCTCCCCAGCCATTCTTGTACAGCTTGCAGAAATGTGAGTCAATTATCCCTCTTTTCTTTGTAAATTACCCAGTCTCAAGTAGTTCTTTATAGCACTGTGAGAACAAATTAATGCAATGAACAAGAAATAGTTTACTTGATTTTACTTATCATATAATTGGTTGATTTTCTAATTAAGAGTGTTTATTCTTTGTCTTAGTAATTGACTAAAAAAATTTTATAGCCACATATATTGCCTATAATATAGAATAAATTTCTTGGCATTTACACCTTAAATCTTAGTTTTCAGTAATTGACTAATGAGGTCAAGTTGAGATGGCATAAAATATCATTAAAAATAAAAATGACAAGTTCAGACACCTGACTATCTATTTAACAGTTATGTATCTGCCAGGTACGATGGCTCATGCCTGTAATCCCAGCACTTTGGGAGGCCGACCAGCCTATCCAACATGGTGAAACCCTGTCTCTACGAAAAATACAAAAATTAGGTAGGCATAGTGATGGGTGGATGTAATCCCAGCTACTCAGTAGATTGAGTCAGGAGAATTGCTTGAACCTGGGGGGCTGAGCTTGCAGTGACTCAAGATCACAGTGAGCTGGAATCTTGTCATTGCATTCCAGCCTGGGAGACAAGAGCAAAACTCTGTCTCAAAAATAAACAAACATAAAAACTAAAAAAAAAAACGAAAAAGAAAAAATTAAGTATCTATTTTTCTATCAACCTATTTATCCTTTTTATTTGAACGATAAAATTTCATATAGAAAGTTTAAAACTTAAGTTTCAGTAATTCTGCATCTCAGTGTTTGCACTCTAGGGAATTTGCAAACATCCTAAAAGAGCATGACAAACTTATACGTGAAAAGATGTGTGGAGCTTTCTTAGCCCAAATGAGATCCTCAAAATAACCCGTGAACCAAAATCATAAATTATAAAAACACATTACAAATTTTACAGTTAAATTTTCCTATAAGTAAAAATAAATTCCGGAAATACGTTATTAATATACCCTCCCAGAGGATTTGCAAGGTTGAAATTACAGAAAGTGGAGTATGCTGCATGTATGCATTTCTCAGTCGGTTCAGGTGTTTCATCCTTGATCCTGACACAATGTATATCAGTGCACCTGAAGAGAAATAATGAACAGGAGATGAATGGTGAGCAAAGTACGAGCCATGTTTACAGCATAATCATTTCTTGTCCACTGTCCCTGAATTTGAAGCTGTATCCAATGTGGTGATTCTTCATTTAGTATAAATTATTTGGTCCCATATTTTACAAAAGGGACGTTAGAACTAAAGATGTATGTTTAGGACAATTTGCTTTTTGATTGTAGTGGAGAAGATCAATAGAATTTCCTTATATTAATATTCTCAAAGATATTGTTCCAGATCTCATACATATGAAATTGGAATAGAAAATCATTCCTCTGAGGGTTTTACTTTGGCAACTTCCAAGTACACTCATGCGTCACATAACATTTCAGTTAATAATGAACCAAATATATGAAGAAGTTCCCAGACAGTTGTAACACTGTATTTTTAAAGTACCTTATTTATTTGTTTGTTTGTTTGTTTGTTTATTTGTTTATTTATTTATTTATTTTGAGACGGAGTTTCGCTCTTGTTACCCAGGCTGGAGTGCAATGGCGCGATCTCAGCTCACCGCAACCTCTGCCTCCTGGGTTCAGGCAATTCTCCTGCCTCAGCCTCCTGAGTAGCTGGGATTACAGGCACACGCCAGCGTGCCCAGCTAATTTTTTTTGTATTTTGAGTAGAGATGGGGTTTCACCATGTTGACCAGGATGGTCTCGATCTCTTGACCTTGTGATCCACCCACCTCGGCCTCCCAAAGTGCTGGGATTACAGGCGTGAGCCACTGCGCCCGGCCCTTTTCCTTCCTTTCTTAATGAAGGAAGATTTCAGTTATACGACTGAGGTTAATTTTTATGGATTCAGTGGTTTTAAGCAGTTTACAGGTATTGAGTCACCTTTCCTCATGGCAGTCAATGTAAGTGGAGTATATAAGGGCATAAATGGGAGAAAAGAGAAGGAATACTAGCGTTGGAAGATTGTATCCTTTCTACTCAGATAATCTGCCTCCAAATTTAACTTCTTTATTTCTATTGCACTGTGGTTGGGACAAAAAAGTCCTGTATCTTAAAACCAAACATATTTTTCAGCATTAAATTGGCATTTTCATTGCATGGTATTATGCTATGAACATTACTTACAATTGTTGTTGACCTTGGTCATCTGGATGAAATTCTGTTTTTCAGTTTTCTCCATTACAAAATTTTCTTTTTTAATCTCGTTTCCATGCTGTATTCTTTGGGAGGAAGTACTGTATCTATGCATAGCCCATACTTACAAAGTGAGTTATACTCCATTTGAGAGTAGAGTGTCTGCTTAAATTATTTGGAATCCTTGTAAGAGATAATTGTCTCTTTTTTCCATTTTTCTTTATATATCCAAGCATTTATTTATATTGATATGAATTTATGGTTATTTATATTGTGTGTTACATTGTAGTATTATTTTATTTTGTTTTATTTATTTTTTGCTCAAATTGTTCTAGGATTGACTCTCAGAAGATTTTTCAGTTGATGTCTATGTTCCTTTGACATACACTATGTGTGTGTTTTATTACATTTTTAAAGTATCTTAAGTACTTCCCTGCTTTCTGGTATCACTGGAAAACAAAGTTTCATCAATATGTTTCAGGTTAAATTTATGTATTTTTGCCTCAGTATTTTATATATATATGCATATATTACATATATATTACATATATATGTTATCATATTACATATATATTGCATATATTATATGTATTATGATTGTTACATAATATACTATATATGTTATATATGTAATATGTAATATACATATATATGTTATATATTACCATGTATGTTATATACATATCTCACACATATATATAACATATATATTACATATATATTTATATATATATTTGAAGATATAAATATATATTACATATATATTTATATATATTATATAAATATATGAATACACATATATAATATGTACGTGAAAGGAGATTTACATGTATGTATGCATATATATTACATATATATTTATATATCATATAAATGTATATATGCACATACACATGTGTATATATAGTATAAACATATATGTACACATATATATTACATATATATGTGTATATATATCTCCCTTCAAATATATATATATTACATAATATGTGTGTGCATGTATATATATATCTCTCACTTCAAAAGGGACTACAATATTTAAGCATGCAATATTTATGCCTTTCCATAAAACTAACTTAAATCCATTATTGCAATACAAAAACTGTATGTACAGGACTGTGTAATTGCTGTTTGACTCCATGTGGTGTTAAAACACCTATAGCAAAAGTTACTATTTGTAATAGTCAATTTGTGTTTAAGTCAATGTGCTAAAGTGTTGCCAAATCCATAATATGTTTTAGAGAAAAATCACAAACATATATTTATGAAAATTTGAAAGCAATTATAAAATAATATACAATTAATTTTTATTGCTACATTGTGCATTTTTCCCTTGTATATTTCCTCCTTCTGTGCCTTCACAATAATGTAATATGATATGAATTTCAAGGGCATTAAGTTTTATTAATATAAAACTTTATAATTATATATATTATTTATAAATATAAAATATTTATTCATAAATATTTTTATAAATTTTATAATTTTTATAAATTGTTAATATTTATAAAATTTTAATATTTATAAAATTTATAATATTTATAAATTTTATAATTTTTATAAATTTATAAATATTTATAAATATATTTATTATTTATAAATTATATAATATAATTATATATATTATTTATAAATATAAAAAATATAATTATATATATTATTTATAAATATAAAACTTCTGAGTATTATTAAACATACTCAGAAATGTTTAGATCTCATTCAAAAAGCAGACAAGTTTTACTGTTCCATGTAGTTATCACTACTGAGAATACAAAGTAAACCTAATGGCATACCTACACATGTTTATATACATCTGTGGGGAATGCTCCCATGTGAGGCCCATAGGAAATGGTCCTCGCCATAAGGCGAGCTTGAGACCGGACACACATCCCCCGTTGGGGGAAGTCAAGCTAAGGGAAAGCAGGAACCGAGAGAGGGACTATGCTATTCAAAATAATTAACAGACATTACTTTATGGATATGAGGACATAGGAGGCATTGTGTCCACTTTCGGTTCCTTATGGTTTATTGCTTCATTGTGTTCATTTTTGGATCCTTGCTACAATAGTTGTAAAATAATAACTTAAGTATTTACAATTGTTAAGTATTTACAACTGGGCGTAACTTACCTTGTGACTTAACTTTGTTAAGTATTTACAACTGGGCGTAACTTACTTACCTTGTGATTTAAGTATTCCATTATACTTATCTGATGTAAGGAGGTTTGTGATTTTATGGTAAACTTTGTGTTCCCCTTTATCTCATGGAAATAACTTTTGTGTTTTATGTAAGCAACTCTACTTGTAACGTATATAACCAGAACCTGAGCACAATAAAGTTGTTGGTGAAGCATAGCTTCTCGACCCTCCGGACCCCATCTGTCTGACATCTTTTATCTTCCACACACCCCCCTATCTAGGTTTGGACCCTCTTGCTGGCCAAGAGTCCCCGGCAGACATGCTGCCCTTCTCATAGATCTATATCAAAATCCGTGTACACACACATATAATAAAATATTTACCGATGTATACATATGCACATAAGTATTTGTAGATAGAGACAGAGAAAGAGGAAGAGAGAGAGGGAGCAACTCAAATTAGACACCAAAAATATATCTCTATAAAGATTATCCAATAAAGACTGGAAATCATTGTCCATCTTCAGAAGACTTTCAGCAGACAAAGTAAATTATGTTTAATTCCTCAAATATGTACTGACTGCTTAGTACATTCCAGACCTGGTGGTTAGCAGTGGGGATGAAGTGATAAATAATATGCCAGTGGTAATCTGTAGTCTAATAACATCTACAACTTGAGAAATAGCTATAGAACAGTATGTTAAAGCTACCTAAGAGAGCAGAAAGTTGAGTGAGCTTGAATAGACAAAAATACGTTGGTATAGTGTACATTGGACTCCATAAGGGATCCAATGGCAATGTGGAGGTGAATGGCTCTAGTGCAAATAATACACATCATGATTTCACCAGAGCCTGGACCAGCTGTTCAAAAGGAAGCAGTGGATGTGGTCACCTTTGACACAGTGTGAGTTTCCAGCGGCCATCAGGACAGGAGTGGCAGTGCTGAGGGCAGTGGTATAGCCAGAGTTCACCAGCCACCCAGAGAGGTTCATGGTCTGGGTTCAGGTAGTGATGGAGATGGTACAGCCCTCACTCAAGGAAATTATCAAGTGATCAATTGATGCAAAGTGATAATAGCAATGAAAAGAACTCCTCAGCTCTTCTTGTGAGGATGAATGATTATTAAATACTAGAGATAGTAAAAAGGTAAAAATCGGCCGGGCGCGGTGGCTCACGCCTGTAATCCCAGGACTTTGGGAGGCCGAGGCGGGTGGATCACGAGGTCAACAGATCGAGACCATCCTGGTCAACATGGTGAAACCCCGTCTCTACTAAAGATACAAAAAATTAGCTGGGCATGGTGGCGCGTGCCTGTAATCCTAGCTACTCAGGAGGCTGAGGCAGGAGAATTGCCTGAACCCAGGAGGCAGAGGTTGCGGTGAGCCGAGATCGCGCCATTGCACTCCAGCCTGGGTAACAAGAGTGAAACTCCGTCTCAAAAAAAAAAAAAAAAAATTAAAAATCTTTGATAACTTCTCCTTATGCTGGAGGGGAGATAAATCATTAATGGAATTTCTGTTGGAATTATAAATCCTTAAAATGACAAAGCCTGGGGAAGACAGTAAGTACAATTATCATACTAAATTGTATCCATTTATACATGGAAACCATTTTATAAAATACAGAAAGTTGTATAATTAGCCAAAATGTAAGTAGACTTTTGGTTTAATGTATAATTACTTTAAAAATTTGTCAACATAAAAATATTGTGGAGCTAGAATAACAGATATTCATACATATTTTATATGACATACCAAAAACTAACTTAATTAATACTGTGGTCCCTTAATGGAAACATCCTTTAATTATATTATTTTATTAACTTGCTGCTGAATAATTCTTACATGAGTAACTAAACCTTTCAGTAGTTTCTTCTGAGTCACTCTTTGTAATTTAACCTTATTAAAGCAATGTACTTGATCTCAGTTTTTGGTCTTTGTAAGAAAAAAAATGGTCTCTGGGTCAAAGAAGTGTGTTGAGCAGTAATTAGTTTTGGCAGGGAAATCTGTATCAGTGTGCCATCATCTTTCCACTGGAGTGCTGATATCAGAATGACCTCCAGCTCATTCACAAGCATTTCAGATGTGCAGCACTGCTGTCTGGTAACGTGTGAGGTTCCCAGAGAGTGGTTTTGCTTTCTGGGGAAATTTTACTTAATTCACATCTGTTATCAAGCTTGTTAAGAAGTAAAACACTCTCCTAACCAGTGCCTATATGAAGCACTGTAAACCATGTTTTTCTTTGGCAGAATGACATTACTCATTGTTTTAAATATTGATATTAGCTGTATAATAAGGTTTTGATCTTCAATATGGCTAAAAGGAGTAAAGGAAGATAGTTGACATACATACCAAATTGTTTTACATAAAATAGTAACTTTGCTTTTGACTGAAAACTAACCTAAGCTAATTGCTGTAAGTTCAAAGCACTGCAACAGCAGGGAAGAAAGTATGTCCCTTGTGTTGACTGTGTATGTTTGTGCTCATAAAAACTATCTTACAATATGGGAAAATTTATAATATTGGTCTTGCTATAATCACATCAATTTCATAATGCAAAATTTTCCTTTTCTAATAATTTTGTTTATAAACTGAAGTCTTAACCATCTCTGCATAATTTTAAGAAGAGCTTTAAATCACCAAAAATTATGATGTTTCCTTCATTTGATATTTAACTTCTGGTAAATTTTAACTAATATTCTAAAAGCTTTGAAAAAGAAAAAAAATATACAATCTAGATATATTATAAGCCTTTGGTGAACGATTAATACCATAAATATTTATGAAATAAATATGTGAAGAAAGTCTATGGTAGCTTGATGAGGAGAGCACTGAACCTATGAATTAATTTGGGCAGCATGGTTATTTTCACAATGTTGATTCTTCCTATCCATAAGCATGGAATATTTTTCCATTTGTTTGTGCCCTCTCTTATTTCCCTGAGAAATGGTTGTAGTTCTCCTTGAAGAGCTCCTTCACATCCCTTGTAAGTTGTATTCCTAGGTATTTCATTCTCTTTGTAGCAATTGTGAATGGGAGTTCACTTATGATTTGGCTCTCTGTGTATTATTGGTGTATAGGAATGCCTGTGAATTTTGCACATAGATTTTGTATCCTGAGACTTTGCTGAAGTTGCTTCTCAGCCTAACAATCCTAAGCAAAAATAACAAATCTGGCAGCATCATGATACCTGACTTAAAACTATACCACAAGGCTATGGTAACCAAAACAGCACAATACTGCTACAAAAACAGATACATAGACCAATGGAACAGAACAAAGGCCTCGAATAATAATGTCACATGTCTACAATCATCTGATTTTTGACAAACCTGACAAAAGCAAGCAATGGGGAAAAGATTCCCTATTTTATAAATGGTATTGGGAAAACTGGCTAGCCATATGCAGAGAACTGAAACTGGACCCCTTCCTTACACCTTACACAGAAATTAACTCAAGATGCATTAAAGACTTAAATGTAAGACCTAAAACCATAAAAACCCTAGAAGAAAACCTAGGCAATACCATTCAGGACATAGGCATATGCAAAGACTTCAAGACTAAAACACCAAAAGCAATGGTAACAAAAGCCAAAATTGACAAATGGGGTCTAATTAAACTATAGAGATTCTGCACATTAAAATAAACTATCATCAGAATGAACAGACAACCTACAGAATGGGAAAAAATTTATTCAATCTATCCATCTGACAAAGGGCTAATATCCAGAATTTACAAAGAGAGTAAACAAATTTACAAGATAAAAACAACTCAATCAAAAAATGGGTGAAGGAAAGGAATAGACACTTCTCAAAATAAGACATATATGCAGACAACAAATATGAAAAAAAGCTCAGATTTTGGGAAAATACTTTATTAAGTGACAAATGCCCTATATATTCATATTTGTTAAAAATAAGTTATTTCTGTGATTAAAATATATTATAAGAGTTAAAAGATGATTTTTAATTAGATATAAACATCAATTAGCATATTTATACTTCACAAATACTGTGTTAATCTTTAGTATATGAAATATGTTATTAGAACATATGTAGAAGGAAAAAATAGACTTAAGCAGCTTATATCCTATTAAATAAATATTTGTTTATTCAGGGATTCTTTTGAAACTAACAATACTCCCTGAAGTTGTTAGTAAATTTTCTGATACAAATAATATTTTCTAAAAAAGTCTTTCTATTCAAAGTCTCCTCTGAAGTAAACATTGAAACCAAAGTTGTAATTCAAGAAACAGTCAGATTAACTTGCCACAGTGCGTAGCACAGGAACAGTTGGCCCCTAACACTGCCACTGGGCACAGCTGCTGACACCTGAATGCTCTCAAGACTGCTGTAAATTTTGCCTTTAGGAATGGATTGTATCCTGTCAATAGCACCCAGAAATGGAGCTCAAGAACTGTAATTACCAGTTTCGTTTTGGGCTATATATGTGTGTGTGTGTGTGTATACACACACACACACATATATATACACACATATATATATATAAAACAAAAATATATTTACAGATATATACATAGATACAATTTTATCTAAGGTTGCTCAATAAGAAAATCTCAAAACACACATACACACACAAAATAAAGTTTGTTTTTTTACAAATACTAGAACAAAAACTTCTTGTACAATTAGAGTACAAAACTAAAATAATACAATATTTCATGGAAATTGCCACGAGATGAATTTCTTTTCATGCCTAACTCCAAATGGGATTTCTACGTATTGCTTCATCTGCAGGGAAACTGGCTAAAAAATTCTTAAATAATTAAAACTATGGAATTCGATCTCCAGAAAATTAACAGATTTTTTTTGCATTTTCTTGCACTTTTATTGAGCCATGTTTGATATGGAACTCTGATTTTTTGGTCTAAAGTAATCACAACACATCAGCTGGCATTTGACAAGACAAGAGACAAGTTGATGGCCACTCTTCAAACAAGCATAGACTATGTTTCTAGTGCTAAGCTGAATTTGACATTTAATTTTACAAGAATTTTATCACATGTACACACATACATGGACATACACAGACACACAGACACACACTTTCACACACACACACAGAGGCTGTTACAAAATCAATATTATCTTTCTTGAAGCAAAAACACTCCTAATGTCCTGAAGGCAAAATTTTTGTAAGATGTAGGTTATGGCTCTAAGTCCATGAATTTCAACACTGTTAAAAATAATGCACAGTCACTACTTTAGGATATTGAATTTATGTCAAGAGTAAAGTAAATAATGTTGGTTAATTAGAACAAAATTAATTACCATAGATAAATAATCCCTATTGCTATAATTTGACAAATGCTGTAATTTAGTAACTTGAATAAAATTATGTGTGATTGTGTGTATGTGCATGTAAGTGTGTAATACTACACATTTATATACAGTAATCACAAATATACCACAAAAGCCTTATGTTATTCATATTCTTAAGAAGCTCTTTATCTGCTTATGAAAATTATTTAGAAGAGTAATAAAAGTATTTACTTTGATTTTACCAAAAAACAAGCACACATGTAAATTTTTTTATTTAAGTTTTAGGTTCAGGGACCAGTAGAGATTTGTCATATAAGAAACTTGTGTGCCGTGGGTGTTGGGTGTATAGATTATTTCATCATGTGGATAATAAGCATAGTACATCATAAGCAGTTTTTCCATCCTACTCTACCTCCTCAAGTAGGCCCTGGTATCCTTTGTTCCTCTCTTTGTGTCCATACATGCTCAATTTTTAGTTCCCATTGTAAGTTAGAACATGCGGTTTTTGGCTTCCTGTTCTTATGTTAGTTTGTTTAGGATAATGGCCTACAATTCCATCCATGTTACTGCAAAGGGCATGATCTTGTTCTATTTTATGACTATGCAATATTCATAGTACATTCATACTATATTTTCCTAATCCAGTGTAATGATGGGCATTTAGATTGATTTCATGTCTTTGCCATTGTGAATAATGCTGCAATGAACATACACATGTATATGTCTTTATGTTACATGGATTTATATTCTTCTGGGTATATATTCAATAATGGGATTGCTGGGTTGAATTACTATCTGACCCAGCAATCCCATTGTTATTTCCAAGTTTACTTAATTATTAAATTATTTCCAAAATCTCCAAACTGCTATCTACAATGGCAGAACTAATTTACATTCCCACAAGCAGTGTATAAGTGTTCCCTTTTCTCCACAACCTTGCTGGCTGGGGCCTATTAGTTTTTGACTTTTTAATAATGGCCATTCTGACTGTCATGATATAGTATCTTGTGGTGTTTTAATTAGCATTTTTTCTAATGATTAGAGAGTTGAGAATTTTTTTATCTATGCTACATGAATGTCTTCTTTTGAAAAATATCTGATCATGTCCTTTGCCTACATTTTTATGTGGTTGTTTATTTTTTCTTCTAAATTTAAGCTCTTGATAGATTCTAGGTCAAGAATTATGCATTAGACCTTGGTCAGATGCGTAGTTTGGAAATACTTTCTCTCATTTTGTAGGTTGTCTGTTTACTTTGTCCATAGCTTTTTTTTTTCTGTGCAGAAGCTCTTTAGTTTAACTCACATTTGTCAATTTTTGTTTTTGTTGCAATTATTTTGGTGTTTTGTCATAAAATCTTTTCCAGTTCCTATTCTCAGAATGCTATTTCCTAGATTATATTCCAGAATATTTTAGTTTTAGGTTTTATATTCAGTCTTTAATCCATCTTGAGTTAATTTTTATACTGTGTAAGGAAGAGATCCAGTTTCAATACTCTGTGTATGGATAGCCAGTTATTCCAGCACCATTTTTTGAATAGGGAGTCCTTTTCCGGTTGCTTGTTTTTGTTGACTTTGTTGAAGATCTGATGGATGTAGATTTGCAGCATTTTTTCTAGGCTCCGTATTCGGTTCTGCTGGTTAATGTGTCTGTTTTTGTACCAGTATCATGCTGTTTTTGTTACTGTTGTCTTGTAGTATTGCTTCGAGTCAGGTGACGTGATGCTTCCTGCTTTGTTCATTTTGCTTAGGATTGCCTTGGCTCTTTGGGCTGCTTTTGTGGTTCCATATAAATTTTAAAGTAGTTTTTTTTTTTTTTTTTTTTTTTTTTTTTGTGACGGAGTTTCGCTC
>CM052650.1:103936698-103960273 GCA_028533165.1 Leontopithecus rosalia
GACCTCGTGATCCACCCGCCTCGGCCTCCCAAAGTGCTGGGATTACAGACGTGAGCCACCAGGCCCGGCAGTTTTTTTTTTCTAATTATATGAAAAATTTAATTGACAGTTTGACAGAAATACCATTGAATTTATGAATTGCTTTTGGCAGAATGGTCATTTTAACAATGTTGATTCTTTCTATTCATGAGCTTGGGGTGATTTTTCTATTTGTTTGTATCATCTCTGATTTATTTCAGTAGTGTTTTGTCAGTCTACCTGGAGAAAGCTTTCACTTCTCTGGTTCACTGTGTTCTTAGGTATTTTATTCTTTTGTGGCTATTGTGAATATGATTATGTTCTTGATTTGGTTCTTAGGTTGGATGTTGTTAGTGTATTGGAATGCTACCAATTTTTATATATTGATTGTGTATCCTGAAAATTTTCTAAGTTGCTTATCAGATCATGTAGCTTTTGGGCAGAGACTATAGAGTGTTTTAAGATATGGAGTCATATTATCTGCAAATAGGGATAATTGTAGATATTCTCTTACTATTTGGATGTCGTTTACTTCTTTCTCTTAGCTTATTTTTTCTGGCCATGATCTGTTGTCCTGTGTTGAACAGGATTGGTATGACAAGCTATTCTTGTCTTGTTCCAGTTTTCAATGGGAATCCTTCTATCTTTTGCCCATCCAGTATAATGTTGGCTGTGGGTTTGTCTTAGACAGCTCTTATTGTTCTTAACTATGTTTCTTTTGTGCACAATTTCTTGAGGGTTTTTAACATGAAGGAATGTTGAATTTTATTTAATACCTTTTCTACATCTATTGAGATAATCATTTGGCTTTTGTTTTTAGTTCTGTTTAAGTGATGAATCATATTTCTAGATTTGTGTATGTTGAACCAGGCTTGCATTCAAGAAATAAAGCCTACTTGATCATGGTGAATTACATTTTTGATGTGCTGCTGGATTTTGTTTACTGATATTTTGTTGAGAAGTTTTGCAACTATGTTCATCAAGAATAGCAGCCAGAAGCCTTCTTTTCCTTTTAGTTTTTTTTAGGAGGAAAAAGTAAACTTTTCATTGATTATAACTGGCTCCATGTATAAAATAATTTTTAAAAGATATGAAAACTTATGTTGGTGCTTTACATGAAAGATGAAATCAACTGTACTCCATTTCCTTGAAATGTAAAAAAAAATAAATAAAAATAAAAAGCAAGAGGAATTGAGATTACATGTAACCAACATTTTAACAACTTGATTTTTTTTTTACAAAACTGATGTATGCCTACTTTTTTAAAAGGTAAAAACACGAATGAACAAACAACAAAATTACAAACTTCCATTTTCTTCACCCAAAGATTACCATTATTATCATGTTGGTAAACGTCCTCTCTGAGTTTTTTTTTATGAATAAAACATATTATTTTTTCTGTACTTTACATATAATTTTGTATGTTTTTTATTTTTATTTTTTATTGCATTTTAGGTTTTGGGGTACATGTGCAGAACATGCAAGATAGTTGCATAGGTACACATGTGGCATTGTGTATCTGCCAGGTTTTGGTGTCAGGATGATGCTGCCTTTGTAAAATGAGTTAGGGAGGAGTACCTCCTAGGGACTGGAGGAGGAGAACCTACCACTCTTTATATATTTAGTAGAATTTTGCTGTGAATCTGTCTAATCCTGGGATTTTTTTTTTTTTGATTAGCAGTCTTCTTATTACTGATTCAATTTACAAACCCATTCTTAGTACAATAAGGTACTTAATTTCTTTCTGATTCAGTCTTGGGAGATTGTATGTTTCTATCAATGTATCCATCTCTTGTAATTTTTCTAGTTTTTAGGATTTTTGTATTTCTGTGGGGTAGGTGGTAACAATCTCTTTGTCATTTGTGTTTATTTTGAATGTCTATTTTTTCCTCTTCATTAGTTGTTCTAGTGGTCTACATATCTCGCTAATTTCTTTAAAAAAATCCTAGATTTGTTGATATTTTGTATAGTTCTTTTGTGTGTCTAAATTTCTTTCAATTCATCTTTGATTTTGGACATTTCTTGTCTTCTGCTAGATTTGGGGTTAATTTGCTCTTGTTTCTCTATTTCAACTAGTTGTGATGTTAAGTCATTAATTTGAGATGTATATAACTTTTAGATGTGGGCATTTAGAGCTATAAACTGCCATCTTAACACTGTCTTAGTCATGTCCTAGAGATTCTGGTGTACTGTATTTTTGTTCTCAGTATTTTCAATGAATTTCTTAATTTCTGGCTTAATTTCATTATTGATCCAAAAGTCATTCAAGAGCAGATTGTGTAATTTCCATGTAATGATATGCTTTTGAGTGATTTTTTAAGTCTTGTCTTTTATTTTTATTGCACTGAGTCCAAGAGTGTTGATATGATTTTGTTTATTTTGAATTTTCATTTTATATCCAACTGTGTGTTTGATTTTAGAGTGTGTGCTATGAACATATGAGAAGCTTGTTATGTTGTTTTTTGGTGGAGTGTTCTACAGAAGTTTGTTACGTTCATTTGTTCAAGAGTGGAGTTCCAGTCCTATTTATTTCTGTTCGTTTTCTACCTCAATGATCTGTGTGTGGCTTGTAGGGTTTCTGCTGAAAGCTCCACTGTTAGCTTGATAGGGTTCCCTTTGTAGGTGACCTGCACCTTCTATCTAGCTGTCTTTAACACTTTTAATTTCATTTTGACCTGGAAGAATCTAATGATTGTGTGTTTTGAGAATGGTCTTCTTGAAATTCAGGATAAAATCAAAACAGAATCCAAAAATTCCAAGGAATACAATACAATACAATTATACAGGTGAGGAAAGAAGAAATGGCCATTTTAAGAAAGAATCAAACTCAGATAAAAGAGCTTGTCAACTGACTTCAAAAATGTCATAATACAAGTATTAACAGCAGAATGTACCCAACTGAGGGAAGAATCTCAGAGTTTGAAAACCTGCTGTCCAAAATAAGAATAAATAAAGAAAAACTCTCTGTTCAAAATAAGAAGAAAATAAAGAAAAAATAATAAAGATGAATGAGCAAAACCTTTAAGAAGTATGTGGCTTATTCAGAATCTGAATTCTATTCATGCTATTTCAGCCATTTCAGTCTGGTTAAGAACCATTGCTGAAGAACTAGTCAGATCATTTGGATGTAAGCAGACACTCTGGCTTTTTGAGTTCTTAGAGTTCTGTTGTTTTTTTTTCATCTATGTGGGTTGATATTCCTTCAATCTTTGAAGTTGTTGCTGTTGGATTTTTTTAAATTTTTGCTTTTATTTTCTTTGATGTCCTTGGGCGCTTGATTGTGGTATAAGAAGAGTTTAGTTGACTGGCATTGTTTCTAGTAGATTTTTTGTGGTGACAAAGCTCAGCTTCTTACTCCTTGACTGTGTGCTCTAACTCTAGGGTGCTGGTATCAGGCCCCTGGATTCATTCTTTCACCACTCAAGGTTGGAAACTTGCTGTACTGGAGGGTCTGAGGTGTTCCCAGAAGCAGTTTGTCAGGCAATGACAGTGGGATCCATACTCATGTGCTTGTTTTCTTGTGCCAGCAGCAGTGGCAGCACAGCAATGTGCATACTCATTCATACCAGAAGCACTTATGGTACAGGGTTGGGGGCAGAGCCACTGGCATCCCTGTACATGTTAATGCCCATAATGGCAGTGTGGTGGTGCAGGGTTGGGACAATGAGTATGCTCATGCCAGCAGCAATGTCAGGGCAGGGTGCAGGTCCACCCATACACCCAGTGAGGAAGTAGAGACATGATCTACCCATGCACAGCAAGCCAGCAAAGATATGAATGGATGACCATGGATGACTATGTGCCAGCAAAGTGGCACAAGGGGGGCTGTGGTGTGGGGATGGCACAGGCAAGTTTCTATGTTTTGGTGAAAGCCACACTACTGGAGCTCTCCGATGGTCAGGCATAGTCTGCCAGGACAGAAGCTATAATGCAGATCCACAGGAGGCATTCTCATTGGGCATCCGAAGCACCATTTCAAGTAGGAATGGCCAGGCTGGAGCCACAGGATAGGTGAGCAGACAAAAGAGCGCTAAGATCAAATTGTCATTATCTCATGGGAAAATTGCCCTGCTCTGTTCAAATCCAACAGTTCCCCTAAGGCTAGCATTTCCCAGGGGAGTGGAGGAACCCTTGGGGTATGTGTGTCCCTGGCTGTACTCATCTGCAGACAATTCCACATCAAACCTTCTGGACTCTGTAAAGGCTGGAGTCCTGCCACTACCACCCTCTAAGCAGCTCTCCCTACCAGCTTAAGCACCCATGGGGTTCATGGGCTCTCCCACTTCAGGATTCCAAAGGTCAGTGGTGAGAGTTGGTTGCTCTTCACCTGCTCAACTCACCCCTTACCCAGGAGTCATTTGGGGCCAGGAACTGATCTCGGTGTGTGATAGGTTTATGCAGGGTTTCCAGCTTATCCTACTTCAGCCCAGCCCTTATGTCTTCCCTCTGTCCACTCTCAACATCTTCATTCTGAAGATCTGCTTGGAATGCACCGGACTTTCCAGTGCTTCCTTTCCTCAGTGGCAGATGTTCCTCCTAGCTTTATGTAGTCGGCAATCCTGCCTGCGGCCCCTGTAAATTCTTAATATATTTAATGACAAGTAAATTTATCTGCAATGTCACTGTGTTATCTACCTAATTAAATACAACATTTACTTAATTCATAAGTGCCAAATTGATTAAAATACTTTGGTAGATTAGTAGAATTTTTCACTAAACCATTCCTCAGTATTAACATTTTATTTGGGAATATTAAGAAAACTGACTTCCAAATTATCTCTTCAATTTAAAATTAGTTAATATAGTATGAGAATCTCTGCTAAAGTCAGAGTTGTGAAAGGAGAAAAACAACCAATGCCTTAGCTCAAACTTTTGTGATGCTTTTACAATTTGAGTAATGCTCAAAAGGACTCCTTTATGGGGAGTAGGAAGCTGAAGCATTTTATGCAATAGATTGAGGAAGGGCAGTCAAAGTTTGATTTATTGTGAACATTTTTCACTCTTAAAATTCTTGAAACACATGGAGAAATCGAGATTGTGCTAATTGCAGTACTAGAAGGATCATAATCAAAACTTGGACTGAATTTGGCCTACAAAGAATAATTGAATATTTGTTGAATAAGTAAATAGCCATTAGTTACACAACTGGAGTTTAGCAAGATGGTTGGTAGAAAGTTAAGGGCTAAGACCTTTGCAGTGTCACTGGAAAAACTGTTCCTCCATCAGCATCTCTAAAAAATGTGATGCAATTCTTTTTTTCCATAATATTAATTTCATTGTTTTGAGAATAATCGAGTTTTGCTTAAGGTGCATCATCTCTTCTGTGCTGAATTGTCAGTAATCAACCACAGTTGGAAGTTCACTATAAAACTATGAATTAAAATTTGTACTTTACAAGATGTTTCACAAAATTTGGAAAGAAGATATTCACTCAAGAGGCTTTGTGAAGCAGATATCACAACTGAGTGTTCCAGCAATCTCTAACTTTTCTGCTACAGGATGAGACAGTGGATTGTATCTTTTCCACAGCAATTTCCTGGCAACATTTTAGAGCTACAGTTGGTCCTTGAACAATACAAGTTGGACTGGAGGTATCTACTTACACTTAGATATCTGTCCCCACTGTCACACAAGAGGTGGCAAAACCAACCCCTTCTCTTCCTCCTCCTCCGCCTACTCAACATGAAAATGACAAGGATGGAGGGCTTTTGGATGATCTACTTCCACTTAATAAATAGTAAATGTATTTTCTCTTTCTTATAATTTTTTTTTTTTGAGACAGAGTCTCGTTCTGTCACCAGGCGCCAGGCTGGAGTGCAGTGGCGCGATCTCAGCTCACTGCAACCTCCGCCTCCCGGGTTCAAGCAATTCTCCTGCCTCAGCCTCCCAAGCAGCTGGGACTACAGACACGCGCCACCATGCCCAGCTAATTTTTTATGTTTTAGTAGAGACGGGGTTTCACTATGTTGGCCAGGATGGTCTTGATCTCTTGACCTCATGATCCACCTGCCTCGGTCTCCCAAAGTGCTGGGATTACATGCGTGAGCCACCACTCTCAGCCCTATAATTTTATTAATAACATTTACTTTTCTCTAACTGTATTGTAAGAGTACACTATATAATACATAAATAATATGTGCTTATCAACAGTTTCTGTTATTGATAAAACTTCCAGTCAACAGTAGGCTATTAGTAGTTATGTTCTGATGGAGTCAAAAGTTGTATGCAGATATTTAACTGCACAGGGTTTGGCATTTCTAATGCTTGCATTGTCCAAGGGTCAACTATACTTGCCACAGGGCTCCTGGCTGCCCTAATGACTTTTCAGCTGACTCTTCAGCTATAGTCTTCCCTACCAACCTTCACTTCATCACTTTTCCAAATATTGTATAAGCCCTAACTTCTGTATTTAGCCTTTCTATTCCCATATTATTTAAGATGGCTTTGTTATTCTGAGCAATCCAAAATGATACAGTTGGATCCAAACATGCAATCAACCCCATATTAAAATCATTTTCAATACATGTTAGCTGTGTAATGTATCTTTTAAAGTAGGGCTGCCACAGTATTCAGAACAACCCAACCAAATCCAGAAAACCGTAAAACCAAAAAGTCCTTTTTTAGAAGTCAAGGACTTCATCTCTCTTAATGATAAAATTTTGTTTGTAGTAGGACTCAAAATTGTTATCAATCTAGCATGTTAATGTAAATAAAACATCTAGGGCTGACTTCTCTCTGTTAAGATTATCCCACTGTAATAGGTTTTAAGAAATTGTATTTGCATGTAGCCTTAAATACTTTCCCCAAATGGAGAAAGGTCTTCATCTTTTGGATGATAATGTCTTAAAATTAATATTTAAAATTAAAAGTGAAAAAGAAGGAGATGGAAAATGGCAATGCACCAGTTTTGAAAACTGAGGCTGAACTTTATTACATTCAGTTTATTTTTTAGCCTCCACTATAACCAGTTTGAAGGCAAAGACACACCTTATTCATCAGCATAATCCCCTTCAGTCTACCCAGTTGTAATTTATAGCATAGCATTTTGCACATAAATAATTGTTCTGTGAG
Source organism: Leontopithecus rosalia (assembly GCA_028533165.1). Lineage (NCBI taxonomy): Eukaryota > Metazoa > Chordata > Mammalia > Primates > Cebidae > Leontopithecus > Leontopithecus rosalia. The sequence continues at coordinate 103,943,788 of CM052650.1, forward strand.
CATTAATGAGAAAATTATTAATTTAATGTCAAGAAGAGGAAGAAAGCAAAAGCTTAACAGAATGCCAAAATGAGGATATAGCAAAATTTAGAAAGATCTCCATTCATAGTATTACTAGCAAAGCTCATGGCATGTTAGTAATGAGAACAAATGAACACATAATACACATTTTTGAATAAAAAGGAGGCCAAGTGTAAGTTTTCTTATTATAACACACAAACATACACATATGTATATATTCGTCTGTTGTTAAAAATGTTTTTACTTTTTCTCACTTGACAATGTGATTCTATATGTATTATTAATTTTGATGCTTACAATAGTCTATTGTGGGAGAGATAATCACTTCTTATACAATCATATTCTACTAACATAATTTAGTAAAATGAAAGCCTTTGTTTCATAGTCCAAATGAAATTGCTTTCTTCATTCATTGTGATTTTATATATTACAGAGAATTTTATCATAAACATTTTAACATTTCATTTAGCTGAATTCATTACTATGTCTTTGCTTTTCTACCTTGTGTTACTTGGATATAGAAAATGAGCCTCAAAAATATGTATTTTGTATCTTGAGACTTTGCTGAAGTTCCTTATCAGCTTAAGGAGATTTAGGGCTGACACGATGGGGTTTTCTAAATGTATAATCATGTCATCTGCCAACAGAGACAATTTGACTTCCTCGCTTTTTACTTGAATATATTTTATTTCTTTCTCTTGACGATTGAACTGGCCAGAACTTCAAATACTATGTTGAATAGGAGTGGTCAGAGAGGGCATCCTTGTCTTGTGCGGATTTTCAAAGGGAATGTTTCCAGCTTTTGCCCATTCAGTATGATATTGGCTGTGGGTTTGTCATTTATAGATCTTATTATTTTGAGATAATTTTCCATCAATACCTAGTTTATTGAGAGTTTTTAGAAGGTGTGTTAAATTTTATCCAAGGCCTTTTTTGCATCTATTGAGATAATCATATGTTTTTTGTCTTTGGCTATGTTTATGTGATGGATTACCTTTATTGATTTACATATGTTGAATCAGCCTTGCATCCCAGGGTTGAAGCTAAATCAATCGTGATGGATAAGGGTTTTGATGGGCTGCTGGACTGTTTGCCAGTACTTTATTGAGGATTTTCACATAGATGTTGGAATATTGCTCTGAAATTTTCTTTTATTGTTATGCCCCTTCCAGGTTTTGGTATCAGGATGATGCTGGCCTCATAAAATAAAGGAAGTCCTTCATTTTCTATTGTTTGAAATAGTTTCAGAAGAAAAGGTACCAGCTCCTCTTTGTACCTCTGGTAGAATTTGGCTGTGAATCATTGTGGTCCAGGACTTGTTTTGATTGGTAGGCTATTAATTACTGCCTCAATTTCAGACCTTGTTATTGGTTTATTCAGAGATTTGACTTCTTTCTGGTTGAGTCTTGTGAGGGTGTAAGTGTCCAACAAATTACCCATTTCTTCTAAATTTTCTGGTTTATTTGCTTAGAGATATTTACAGTATTCTCTGATGGTAATTTGTATTTCTGTGGGATCAGTGGTGATCTCCCCTTTATCATTATTTATTGTGTCTATTTTATCCTTCTCTGTTTTCTTCTTTATTAATCTGGATAGGAGTCTATCTATTTTGTTAATCTTTCAAAAAACCAACTTCTGGATTAATTCATATTTGAAGGGTTTTTCATGTCTCTGCTTCAGTTTCTCTCTGATCTTAGCTATTTTTTGTCTTTTGCTAGATTTTGACTTTTTTTCTCTTGCTTCTCTAGTTCTTTTAATTGTGATGTTAGGATGTCAATTTTAGATCTTTCCCACTTTCTCCTGTGGGCATTTAGTACTATAAATTTCCCTCTAAACACTGCTTTAGCTATGTCTCAGAAATTCTGGTAGGTTGTGTCTCTGTTCTCATTGGTTTCAGAGAACTCATTTATTTCTGCCTTAATTTTGTTGTTTATCTGAAGGGCTAATATCTAGAATCTACAAAGATCTTAAACAAATTTACAAGAAAAAACAAACAACCCCATCAAAAAGTGGGTGAAGAATATGAACAGGCACTTCTCAAAAGAAGACATTTATGTGGCCAATAAACCTTTGAAAAAAAGTTCATCATCGCTGGTCATTAAAGAAATGAAAAAAAAAACCACAATGAGATACCATCTCACACCAATTAGAATGGCAATTTTTACAAAGTCAGGAGACAACAGATGCTGGAGAGGATGTGGAGAAAGAGGAACACTTTTACTCTGTTGGTGGTAGTGTAAATTAGTTCAACCATTGTGGAAGACATTGTGGCGATTGCTGAAGGATCTAGAGCCAGAAATATCATTTGACCCAGCGATCCCATTTCTGAGTATATACTCAAAGAACTATAACTCATTCTACTATCAATACACATGCACATATATGTTTATTGCAGTACTGTCCACAAGAGCAAAGACTTGGAACCAATGCAGATGTTGATCAGTGATAGACTGGATCAAAAAAATGTGGCACATATATACCATGGAATACTATGCAGTCAAATAAAAAATGAGTTTATATCCTTTGCAGGGACATTGGTAAATCTGGAAACCATCATTCTTAGCACACTAACACAAGAACATAAAAACAAACACCATATGTTCTCATTCATACATGGGAGCTGATCAATAAGAACACAAGGACACAGGGAGGGGAATATCACACACTGGGGCTTGTTTGGGGGATGGGGACCAGAAGAGGGATAGCATTAGGAAAAATGCCTTACAATGTAGATAATGGGTTGATGGATGTAGCAAATCACCATGGAACATGTATACCTATGTAATAAACCTGCATGCTCTGCATATGTATCCCAGAACTTAAAGTATAATACAAAATAAAACAAAATTAATTAATTAATTAATTTAAAAAATTATGAGAATTGGGGATCTGAATACTTATACTACTAGAGATACTTTTGCTATTGACAAAGAATGAAAACATACTACGGCCACTGAAAAGGAAAAGCTAAATATGAATATATCATATTTTAAATTTGATAAACTGGCATTATTTAATTGTACATAACATACATTTAAAATAAATTTTGGTTGGACGCAATGGCTCACACTTGTAATCACAGCACTTTGAGAGGCCAAGACGAGGAGATCACTCAAGTCCAGGAGTTTGAGACCAGCCTGGGCAATGTGTCAAAACCCTGTGTCTATTCGAAATACAAAAATGATCTGAATGTGGTGGTGCACACCTGTACTCCCAACTATTCAGAAGGCTGAAGTGGGCAGATCGCTTGAGCCCAGGAGGTCCAGGCTGCAGTTAGTCATGATCACACCACTGCACTTCAACCAGGGAGACAGAGGAGACCCTGTCTCAAAAAGAAAAAAACAAACAAACCAAAATCCTGAAACTTCGCAGTTAGCAAAAATTTATAACTTTTATGGCTAATTCCTTGATTTAATTGACAGATGTTTATTTTGGTCATTCTATACAGTGCTTACAACTCTACTGAAAGGAATTAGAAAGCTTGTTATATGCTTTCCAATTGTATGCATAACATATCTGTTCCTCAAAGCATATTAACTGATTTCTCCAAAAGGCCAATTATTCTAATATTTGTGGCAGATTAAATTTGGATTCAGGGTTATCAGAAGTATACAGATTTATGTCCATCACAGGTAGATAATGACATCATGAAGTTAAACATTTTATTGCCTAGAAATACATATTTTCTAGGTCTCTTCAGAAAATTAGCTGCATATGTGTGAAACTGTTACCTGCTTTGTATTTTTACATTATAGCCTAAAGATAATGTTCGTTCAATCTCTTGCTAAAACACAATGCACTGTAATTTTCTATCCTCTATCTACTAGTCTAGTGATTCCATTAAAATAGATATTTGGTTGGACCAGATATTCATTCATTCATTCATTTACTCACTCAATGATAATTTCTAAAAATACACAGTGATTTATTATTAGTGAATGTATGCAGAAATTTAGTGACCACCATTTTCTAAGTGCTCGCAAGGTGTCAGTTACGTAAGCATTCCATAATTTTGCTGGTCTATAATTTCCAGAATTTAATGCTGAGCTTTTAAAATCTCCAATAATGTTTTCTCTATTTTGTTTTTGACTGTAGACAGAATATTTTATTTTGTGAGCAAGCAACTATGAAGACTAATCATAAAATATATAGTCAGAATTTGTCATAATTGTAAGATGTTCAACCAATAAAAAGTATTTTTTAAACAATAAAAAATATATATTTTGAAATTACTAGTTCATTGTATTTTGAATGAATGATTCAATGTCTATTGAATAAATGAATGAATAGAATTTTTTTTTTAACTGTCAGGTTAAACCCAATAGTATCAGCTTGGATATAGCAGAACAGCCATGGATATAGAAAATAAAGCTTCGACAGAGTGTTCTATATTCATATTTTAAAAATAGGAAAATAAAGGGTTAATGATATATAGATAAGTATAACAATGCATATGTAATATTACTCTAGGCATAGATTAGACAACATGCTTCTATTTATACTTCTTGACATCGTCCATACATATTTTGCATTTATTAAAATCCAAGACATTTTCTCTCTCTCTCTCTTTTTTTTTTTTTTTTGAGGAGGAATTTCACTCTTGTTGCAAGACTAGAGTGTAATGGCACCATATCAGCTCACTGCAACCTCTGCCTCCAGGGTTCAAACAATTCTCCTGCCTCAGCCTCCTGAGTAGCTGGGATTACAGGCATGGGCCACCTCGCCCAGCTAGTTTTGAATTTTTGGTAGAGATGGGGTTTCACCATGTTGGTCTGGCTGGTCTTAAACTCCCAACCTCAGGTTATCAACTGGCCTCAGCCTCCCAAAGTGCTGGGATTAAAGGCATGAACTACCACATGCAGCCAATAAATTTTTCATACCTAGTAGTACATAAGAGATTTTGGCTAGGTACAGAACTAGGAGGGAAAGGAGAGAAATATGGGAAAGATAGTAGTGTGGCTGTTTTCTCTTTTTTTTTTTTTTTTTTTTTTTTTTTTTGAGACGGAGTTTCGCTCTTGTTTCCCAGGCTGGAGTTCAATGGCCCGATCTCGGCTCACCGCAACCTCTGCCTCCTGGGTTCAGGCAATTCTTCTGCCTCAGCCTCCTGAGTAGCTGGGATTACAGGCACACGCCACCATGCCCAGCTAATTTTTTGTGTTTTGAGTAGAGACTGGTTTTCACCATGTTGACCAGGATGGTCTCGATCTGTTGACCTTGTGATCCACCCGCCTCGGCCTCCCAAAGTGCTGGGATTACAGGCTTGAGCCACCGCACCCGGCTGTGTGGCTGTTTTCTTTGTGGCACTATGGGTTAAATCTGAGCAGGTAAGATTAGGGAATGAAGGCACTAAGCTCTCAGGATTCCATAAGGAAGACTATATGAGTTTCCAGATATGGTATTCAAGTAACTACATATGATAGCAGGTTAGCAAGAAGCCCTTTTACTTAGTAGAGAACTCTTTATTATTCTGACTCTCCAGAGAAGAAATGCCCTCAGAGCATTGAAAGAAGCTTCCCTGGTGGTGTTTCAGAATAATGAGTGGCTGTGATAAAGTTTCTGTTAGAAACTAGAGAAGCAGGTGTGGGCAACCTGAAGTAAGAGTAATACCTGGACAACACAGCTTGGAGACTGCAGTTTATAAGTTCACAAATAGGTATGAGTGAAGAGATCCTCTGAGACACTAGAAACAAGTACGTAATCCTGTGAAGGGGAGAGCTTGCTAACCACTTCATAGGTCATTGCTATCAAACAAAGAGTCATTTGAGGGACAAATAATGGAGTTGCCAAGTAATTTGGAGGACCCAACAGAAATTGAAAACGATAAATCTGCCCTGCCTGGCAGAGTTATATAGTTTTGCCAGCAAAGCTCAGGAGAGGGAAAAGGCTGTTTATTAGAGAGATCCAGTTTGGGAATGTGTTTAAATGAAAGCATCAAAGAGCAGGAGAAAAAAGGAACTGAAGATGAGTGTGGGCTGAAATGGCCAGCCATGATGATGAATTTTGTTGGAAATGTAAAGTCAAAAAGCAAATGTAATTTAAAACTATATGGAGGGATTTAAAGACTGAAGTGAAAGAAAAAATATATTTAGCAGAGATAAGTGTTTGTTATCAGATAAAGGAATTTCATATGAATGGTTTGGATAGCATTTCCATTCAGGGAGATAATAAATCCCGATATAAGCCTCAGGCATGGAGTACTAAAGAAAAATAAAGTGAAAATTATTGCCATAGAAAATATTATGAAATTGTGAGGAAACTACAGTCCTCAGGACAATGTAAGAGTAAAAACAGAATAAAACAAAGTCAGGTGCTAACTGCTTCTCAAAATGCTGGAATATTTATGCAATGAGAAGATGTATTGGTTGAGAAAAATGAGCCCTGACTGTTGTAAAATCATTCTAAAATACCATTCACTAAACCAATGAAACTTTCTTATTTTATTTATATTAATTAACAACTCATAAGTGTATTACATTTATGAAGCACAATGTAACGTTTGATACAGTATAAAATGTGGAAATATTTGATCAAGCAAACTAATATACCAATTACTTCACTTTCTTGCTTCACTGGGTGGGACCTTCCAGTCAGGTGCTCCAGCCATGCCCCTGACCGGCACATATTACTGACAGAACTCTATCTCTCCCAGGGATGGAGTACCTGGGGAATGAGAGGGTTGCCACCTGGGTTGGTTGGACCACTCAGTCCCACTCAATGCCCAGCCTGTGAGCGTTGGAGTGTCCAAGCTGACAGGGGCAGAGGCAGTTCTCCACTATGACACAGCTATTCTGTCAGGCATGTCCAGACTCTTTCTTTAAGCAGAACACTGAACCACCCCTACTCTTGGGACTCTCCTACCAGCCAGCACCTCCAGCCACCCCTACCCATGTTCTACGGGGCCAACAGAGCTCTAATTTGTCCCTGGGACAGAGTGTGTGAGGGGCAAGGCAGGCTGCCATCTTAGCCATTTGGGTTTCTCAGTGGTCCAACCTGTGGGTCTTAGAGAACCCAGACCAATCTGAGGCTGAAGGGATCTCCAACACAGCATAGCTGGTATACCAAGAAGCAGCCAAACTGTTTCTTCAAGCAGTTTCCTAAATCTGTTTCTCCTGACTGTGTCAGACCTCATAATAGGGGTCTCCAGATGCCTCCTACGATTGTCTTTGGACGTGAAATAGGTCAGTACTCCCCTGGGAGAGGGCTTTCAGAGAAAGGGGCAGGCTGCCATCCTTGCTGTTTCACACCATTTCTGGTGATACATCCAGGTACCAAAAAAAAAAAAAAAAGGCAACTCAGGTCTGGAGCAGACCCCCAGCAAAGCACAGCAGCTGCTCTATGGATGGAAGTGTGTCCAGACTGTTAAAAGACAAACAGACAGAAAACAGAACCACGATGAATACAACCCCACGAAAACTCATCAAAGGTCAGCAGCCTCGAAGATCAAAGTTAAATATGCCCAATTATGAGAAAAAAATAAACATAATGCTGAAAACTCAAAACTCCTGAGTGCCCCTTTTCCTCCAAATGACTGCAACACCCCTGCAGCAAGGGGTCAGATCTGAGCTAAGCAAAGATGGCTGAAATGACAGAAGCAGACTTCAGGAAGTGGATAGTAATGAACTTCACTGAGCTAAAGAAGCTTGTTGTAATTCAATGTAAAGAAGCTAAGAATTATGAAACAGCATAAGAGGTAAGACCCAAAATAGTCATTTTAGAGAAGAACATAACTAGCCTGTTAGAGACAAAAAAAAAAAAAAACACCGCAAGAACTTCACAATGAAATCACAAGTCTTAATAGGAGAACAGAGCAAACCAGAGGAAACATTCATGAGCTTGAAGACTATCCTTCTGAAAAAAAAGAGGCAGACAAGATTAGAGAACAATAAAGAAAATGAATGAATGAAACCTCTGAGAAATATGGGATTATGTAAAAAGACTGAATCTACTCCTATTTTGGGTACTTGAAGGGGATGGAGAGAATGTAACCAAGTTGGAAAACACACTTTAGGGTACCATGCAGGAGAACTTCCCTAACCTAGCATGCCAGAATAGCATTCAAATTCAGGAAGTACAGAGGACTCTAGTAAGATACTTAATGAGAAAATCATCTCTAAGACACATAATCATCAGATTCATTATCCAAAATCAAAATGAAAGAAAAAAAATCCCAGGGCAGCCAGAGAGAAAGGCCAGGATGTCTACAAAGGGAAGATTTTCAGACTAACAGTGGACCTTTCAGTGGAAACACTACAAGTCAGAAGAGATTGGAGGCCATTATTCCACCTTCTTAAAGAAAAGATTTTTCAACCCAGAATTTTATATCTGGTCAAATTAAGCAAAGAAGAAACAAGAACCTTTATAGACAAGCAAATACTGACGAAATTAATACCACCAAACCTGGCTTGAAAGAGTTTCTAAAGGATGCAGTAAACATGGAAAGGAATAAACATTACCAGCCACTACAAAAACAGAGACTAATGACACTATGAAACAACCACATTAAAAAGTCTGCAAAATAACAGAAAAAAGCAGGAGTCACAATCATAGTTTCTGACGAAATAGACTTCAAACCAATCAAGATCAAAGACAAAAAATAAAAGGCATTGCATAATGATGAAGAGTTAAATTCAACAAGAAGAGCTAGTTTAAACATATATGTACCCAATACAGGAGCACTCAGATTCATAAAGCAAATTTGTAGAGACCTTCAAAGAGACTTAGACCCCCCCACCCCCATAATAAGAGTGGGAGATTTTAACATGCCACTGACAAAATTAGATCATCAAGACAGTCTTGATTTCTGCATTAATTTTATTATTTACCCAAGAGTCACTCAGGATTAGATTGCTTACGTAGTTGTGTGGCTTTGAGTAAATTTCTTAATTTTGAGTTCTAATTTGATTGTGCTGAAAGACTGCATGATTTCAGTTCTTTTGAATTTGCTGAGGAGTCTTTTACTTCTGATTATGTGATCAATTATAGAGTAATAGTCATGTGGCAGTGAGAAGAATGTGTAGTCTGTTGTATTGGGGTGGAGAGTTTTGTAGACATTGATCAGGTCCATTTGATCCAGAGCTGAGTTCAGGTCCTGAGTATCTTTGTTAATTTTCTGTCTTGGTGATCTGTGTAATTCTGTTATGGCAGTCTGAGCTAAGACACAACTCATACATAATACATTCACTTTGGTATTTCTATCTATCTAAATCTTTAGTTAAATTTTCTGAAGCATTAAAAGAAAGTTCTGGTATTTTGTTTTTATTCTGTGTAATCAATCTTTGTTTTTAGGTTTCAGTTCATCAAGCAGGCAAATCTAAGGAAACACTACAGACATGCTTAAGCTAACATTCTGTACTGAGTACAGAATCGCTGATTATTGTACTATGTAAACAAACTTGCCCCAATCCAACATTATTTTACTTCCAACCCAATCCTGCTCTTATCCATATGTGTTTTCCAGGTTTTGCTACATAAATTAATATCTTGTAATTCTTTTTGGAATAATTAGCACCTCTTCCTAGGTCAAATTTTATACCTGACTCCCTGAAGCCTGCAAGAATTTGAGTTCAGCCTAGAAGTAATGAGAAGTGGTAGGGGTAGGTCCTGAGTTGAAACGCATGCATAAAAACTCCTGCAGAGGAAAGATTCTGGGGCGACAGGAAACTGATGACCTTGGACAGAACATAAGGGCTACTTCTACAGCAAAGAAAACTCATAGAGAACGTTTAAACATTCAAGGTCTTAAGTTTTATTTGAATTTTGCAATAAACATATGATAATGAATTCTCTCTGAAGCCACAGGTATGGTTTAAGAGAGAGTTGACAATGCAGCATCAAATGCACCAGAAAGAAAAATGTCTGATAATGCATCCTGCTTGTGCTTCTAATACTCAAAATTTTGAAATTTGAGTTCAAAATTATGTGTACATTTAACATAATGATGAGTATTTTTATATATATTCTGTTAGATCAGCTTACACGTACGTAGTGCTTATAAAACACATCTTTGATTGCAAGAATACTTAAAGTTTCATACTCACATTTTCAGTCTCTTGGCGGATGTTAGTAAACTATGGGAATAAGGCATGTCTTTGTACTAAACTGCAAAGTAAGTATAATTTCCTTATTCAGGATGGCCTCAGATTTCATGAGGTATTCTTGCCATACATACATGTACAATTAAATACGCTTATTTTTAAGGACCAAACAGTGTTCAACTTCTCTTCCAGCTTAGACCATTTAAGAACCATTTTTTTTTTCTCTTGGGCCTCACTCAAGATGGTCAGTAAATGCTTGGTTCCAGCACTGCCTAACATATTTTCCTTACGTCTGTCCTTAGTCTGGCATCATCATAATCTGTTTAAATATATATTACCTCAGGATCATCAAGATAAGTAGGCAAGATCTTATAATCCATTTCATTCTTAAGCCTTTTTCTCCTAGTTTGATTTTGTAATTGAGCAAATATGACAAGTTAGATTCTGATACTAATTGTTGGCCAAGAAGCAATGAGAGTTGGAAGGAATGCAGCATAAGGGAATTTATATTTCTTTACAAACAACTGCTTCTATCAGTGCCAGAACAAGATCCTCTTGAAAATATAATCTATATCATCCCATATTATGACTTTGACATAAACAAGATTATATGACACATTGAGCTTTGAGGTTGTAATTACTGCATGGTGTATGTGTGTAAGAATAAATCATGACTGGATATAAAGTATAAATTCTGCTTTAGCACATGCAAACTTTCCATGCAATATCAAAAGTACCATGATTTAAAGGAAATTGATATTTTTAAATGAAACAAAATAGTGAGCTTTATAAACAAATATCTTAAAATATTTATATTTGCTTACAATGTATTTTCTTCTTTTCTTAGAGATATACACAATCAAAATGATAGCACTGATAAACCCTTTAATGGATGGTAAGTCAACAGATTGCTTATAATATGGCTTCAAGAAGCACCTTAGTATAGAAAGAAGTCCTTAGGGGAGAAACTTAAGCACAAGACTGCTCCAACTGAGGCTTACTTCTTAATGCCACATCATAAGAAGTGTCTGAACAAGCATTGTGTCTTGAAGACAAAAGGCAGAATTTTTAAAGACTATTAAAAGTTTTAATTAGTAGATTCAGCAATAGTTAAAGATGGACTTCAGAATGAGAGCAATTATTCTTTCAGTTCAGCAGCCCTTTGGCAATTCAGCTTTACTGAAGTGAAGCAAAAAGGAATAGATATGTTTATGGTCAGGGAAAACTTGGGGAAGGTGGCATTCTAAGGTCAGTGGCATTCTAGTCATTCAATTACCTTTGCATCCTAATCTTTGAAGTACAGTCAAAGTCTGTGCTTTTTGAAGAAAGAGAATTGGGTATCTATGCACTTTCTTTAAGGTATGATTCTGTTCTTCCCAAGATAAAAACCTCTCACTGAATACTAAGAGCATTGATAACTTTTTTGTGTGTGATATGAAACAAGAGTAATAGGTTTACATTTTAAAATTTTTACTTATGTAGATTTTAAATTTGGGGTAACTTCTGATTATTTTGTGCTCTCTGCCTGAGGCTCAATGAGGATGCAACTCAACCAAAACACAGGGGAGAGTAAACTAACTTTGCCTTTCAAGATAGCTTTTTCAAAATAGACTTAGGAAATTCCTAAGCAAAGATAGTAACAAATTGATAGCAAGAGCTATCCATTTAAGAGAAAAAATAAGTTTTCTTATCTCCTAAAGCTAAAGTCGTCAAACTTATTAGAAGTAGGGAATACAATGGTTGTTATTGTAGACTGAGAAGGGGAAATGAGAGTTGCTGCTGTCCAATGTGTATAAAGTTTTGGTTATGTGAGATGAAAAAGTTTTAGAAATCTGCTGTACAACATTGTGCTATGGTTAACAACAATGTACTTACAAACTTTCAAATTTGCTAAGAGGGTAGATATGATGTTATCCTTACTAACTGCAATAAAAAATATATGAGAAAGGTTTGAAAGAAAAGGGGAGCAAGTTGAATCTTTATGAGAGAAACAAATGTTCTCTATTTACAATTTGGACACACTATTCTAAGACTCATCAAAAAAGTACATTTCCGTTCCCCTTAAGGTTTCTTAGATAAATTATAGATGATCGCAGAATTAAATATCTTTTTTTTTTGTCATTTTGATTTACTGGAGCAAATTTAAAGAGCAATGAGAGACAGAGAGAACATCCTTCATGTCATATACCCTGAGCTAACAAATTGGGATAAATTGGATAAGTTATTTAAAAAGTGTGTTATTGTTACAAGAATGTGAAAAGTTCATATCTGGTGTATTGAAGCAGTACTTTTTTTTTTTTTTGAGACGGAGTTTTGCTCTTGTTACCCAGGCTGGAGTGCAATAGCACGATCTCAGCTCACCGCAACCTCCATCTCCTGGGTTCAGGCAATCCTTCTGCCTCAGCCTGCCGACTAGCTGGGATTACAGGCACACGCCACCATGCCCAGCTAATTTTTTGTATTTTCAGTAGAGATGGGGTTTCACCATGTTGACCAGGACGGTCTCAATCTCTTGACCTCGTGATCCAACCACCTCGACCTCCCAAAGTTCTGGGATTACAGGTGTGAGCCACTGCACCCGGCCTTGAAGCAGTATTTTTTAAGACAGAAGATAAGTCTCATTTAAGAACTATTAAATAATACGAATATTTTAATATTTTTTCTTAATTTTCTCTGTAACATTAATGAATTATTACATATCTATAAAATATAATAATTTATTACTTTTAATAAAGAAAAGCCACATAGGCCTCAGAAATAATGGCACAAATCTACAACCATCTAATATTTGACAAATGAGAAAAAAACAACCAATGGGGAAAGGATTCCCTATTTAATAAATGGTGTTGTGAAAACTGGCTAGCCATATGCAGAAAGCTGAAACTAGATCCCTTCCTTATACTTTATACAAAAATTATCTCCAGATGGATTAAAGATTTAAACATAAGACCTAACACCATAAAATCCCTAGAAGAAAACCTAGGCAATACCATTCAGGACATAGGCATAGACAAGGACTTCACGACTAAAACACCGAAAGCAATGGCAACAAAACCCAAAATAGACAAATGGGATCTAATTAAACTACAGAGTTTCTGCACAGCAAGAGAAACTATCATTAGAGTGACCAGTAACCAACAGCATGGGAAAAAATTTTTGCAATCTATTGATCTGATAAAGGGCTAATATTCAGAATGTACAAAGAACTTAAACAAATATACAAGAAAAAAAGAAATGATCCCATCAAAAAGTGGGCAAAGAAAATGAACAGGCTCTTCTCAAAAGAAGACATTTATGCAAACAACAAACATATGAAAAAAAAAAGCTCGTCTCCACTGGTCATTAAAGTAATGCAAATCAAAACCACATTGATATACCATCTTACACCAGTTAAAATGCTAATCATTACAAAATCAGGAGACAACAGACGCTGGAGAGGATATGGAGAAAAAGGAACCCTTTTACACTGTTGGTGGGAGTGTAAATTAGTTTAACAATTATGGAAGATAGTGTGGCGATTCCTCAAGGATATAGAAATAGAAATGCCATTTGAATCAGTAATCCCATTACTGGATATATACCGAAAGGAATACAAATCATTCTTTAGTAAAGACACATGCATATTTATGTTTATTGTGGTACTGTTTGCAATAGCTAAGACTTGCAACCAACCCAAATGCTCATCAGTGAAACATGAGATAAAGAAAAACTGGTGCCAAAAGCCATTATTCTCAGCAAACTGACACAAGAACAAAAAACAAAACACCTCAGGTTTTCACTCATAAGTGGGTGTTGAACAAGGAGAACACATGGACCCAGGGAAAGGAACATCACAAACTGGGGCCTCTCAGTGGTGGGGGCTTAGGGGAGGGATAGCATTAGGAGAAATGTCTAATGTAGATGATGGGGTGATGGATGCAGCCAACCACCATGGCAGGTGTAGATCTATGTAACAAACCTGCACATTCTGCACATGTGCAGGGTTGTTACATAGATATACACCTACACCAAAACTTAAATTATAATATAAGTAAATAAATAAATGTTATTTAAAAATGTTAGTGTATCTCTTATCTTTTTTGGCCACTTTTTCTAATGTGCTGTCAGCAACCTTAAAGTAGAACAATGCAAAGAATGCACCAAGAACATAATGCCAGCTTCTTATGCTGCATAGCTATCAGACAAACTAGTCAAGAATCAATGGGAGAGAAACATCATCAATTATACCTGAAGACATGATTAATTTTCAGGAAATTAATTTTAGCTAATTAATTCTATCAGTTTAAGATGTCTTTAAAACAATGATGTGACTTGACTCATGTATCATAAGTACTTATAAATAAAATTCCTTTTGTTTTGTAGTCACATATCAAAATGTGTTGTTATCTTATAAACATTGAAATGTATCCTCTTTCTTATTATGGATATTGCAATGATTGTGACATTTCCAGATAAGCAAAATGATAGTTATTTGTGTTTGTGTTCAGTCAATACAGAGTTCATACAAACTGATTGAAATTACAAATATATTTCCAGTTACATATTACTTTTCAAATATTAATATTGTTAATTTTATTGACCCTGGAGATAATTTTGCAATGGTTAAGCATTTTGCCTCATTTACTGAGTTGTTGTATGATAATTTTCAGTGAGTTATGCTTAATGTAGATATTTTCACAATTTATTTTTTTGAAATGGAGTTTCACTCTTGTTGCTCAAGCTGGAGTGCAATGGCATGATCTCAGCTCACTGCAACCTCGCCTTCTTTGGTTCAAGTCATTCTCCTGCCTTAGCCTCCCGAGTAGTTGGGACTACAGAGCAGACCACCATGCCCAGCTACTTTTTGTATTTTTAGTATTTTAATAGAAACTGGGTTTTATCATATTGGCCAGGATGGTCTCAATCTCTTGACCTCGTGACCCATCCTTCTTGACCTCCCAAAGGTCTGGGATTACAGGCCTAAACCACCACACTTGACCTTGATGTGATCTTTAAATATGGCCAATAATGTGTCATTACTTTCTAACTTACATCACGTTGACAAACAGAGGTTCAGGTTAAGGGAGCTTTGCAATTGCATAATGTTGAACAAAAGTCAATTATATTCTTCTACCAAAATCTTTCCCTGGCCAGGAGCAGTGGCTCACGTCTGTATTTAGAGAACTTTGGGATCACCTGAGGTTGGAAGTTCAAGACCAGCCTGATTAACCTAGATAAACCATCTCTACTGAAAATACAAAATCAGCCAGGCATCGTTGTGTATGCCTGTAATCCCAGCTACTTGGGAGGCTGAGGCAGGAGAATTACTTGAATTCGAGAGGTAGAGTTTGCAGTGAGCTGAGATCACACCACTGCCCTCCAGTCTGGGCCACAAGAGTGAAACATTGTCTCAAATAAAAACAAAAACAAGAAACAAAAACAACAACAAAAAACCATTACTCCCCTTCTTTTCTTTCCTTATTCTTTTATCCCTTCCTTTTTCCCTTTCTACCCTTCCCTGCCTCTACCTTCTTCTCCTTCGTCATAAACATGAATTGTAATACTTTAAAAATAAAAATTCATTTAGAAATGCCCTATGCCCAAATAAGAATATATATCTGCATAACAAAGCAAACTATTAGTATAAACAGTTTTATCTTAACTTCAAACAACTGACATCACTCTCATTGCTCAAACAGCATCAACTTCAAAGGAATGGCATTCACAATCATTGAGTCAACATTTTTAAATGTCATTTGGTGATGAAGACTGTAGTAAGTATCATGATGAGTAGTGATATCAAAGTATTAGAATGGAAATATAGACATCATTTGTAGAGTAAGAAACAAATTTTTTAAAGAAAGGAAAACTATTTGTAGAAACAATATTTACATATAAAGAAGACGAAATGATAGACAACTGAAACTAGGGAAAATGGTTGAATGGTCTTCCAGAGCTTACCCTTAAATTGTTAATTATATTTATCTAGGTATTTCGTCTAATAGATATTTTGGCCTACATTTATTTAAAGATTTTTTTACAGCTTAAAGGTTTAATAATATTAAGATTACATAAATATAACAAGATAAACATCTATTAAGAGCTGCATAAAAGGTACTGAACAGTATTGTGAAGCCTCAGTGAGGAATGAATCCTGGCTCTTCTATGAAATGTCTTTTGCAGTATAAAATTAGTACCTGAACTTTTTCATACTTCAAATCCTGTTATATACACATACACACATGTGTCTAAAATATATACATACATATACATATATATACATACAAATACATATACATATATACATATATATACATACATATACATATATATACATACATATACATATATATATACATACATATATATCTATATATATACATACATATATATCTATATATATACATATATATATATACATACATATATATCTATGTATATATATACGTATA
>CM052650.1:103960373-103991662 GCA_028533165.1 Leontopithecus rosalia
AAACAGGTCTTCACCATGTCATCCAGGATGGTCTCCATCTCTTGATCTTGTGATCTGCCGGTCTCAGCCTCCCAAAGTGGTGGGATTGCAGAAGTGAGCCACAGCCCCCAGACCTATTATATTTTTTTAAATTTTTCAATTATTAAAATTTAATGTTACATTACATTCTATCTTTAAAGTATCTCATAATTGTGTTATCTGTTGCTATCCAACATTTGTATATGTTGTTCTTGTCTAATATATCAAACATTTTGAATAATAATTATATCTTAAATAAAGATTAGTCTAAGAATGTCAAATCCATTTTCAACTTGAGCAAGTCAATTTCTTATTTTTTTTTTTAAAGAAAGAAAGAGAAAGAGGGAGAGAGAACAGGAGTCTTGCTCTATTGCCCAGGCTGGAATGCAATCTAAAAATAGGCATTAAAAACCTCTTTTATGCCGATAATTCTGCTTAACAGCGGAGACAGGAAGGAATAAGGGAAGAAAATAACAAACAGCCAACCAATATTTCATTTAAGTCTGTGAAATGCTATGCAAATGCTAAAGAGTGATTTACTTCCAATTATGTGGTCGCTTTCAAAATAGGTGTAATGTGATACTGAGAAAAATGTATGTTCTGTGGACCTGGGGTGAAGAATTCTATAAACATTCACTGAGTTTACTTGTTCCAGGTCTGAGTTCTAATCATAGATGTCCCTGTTAATTTTCTATCCCATTAATCCTTCAAATATTAACAATGTGGTGTCAAAGTCTCCTGCTATTATTGTATGGGAGTCCAAGTCTCTTTATAAGTCATTACGAACTTGCCTTATTTATCTGGGTGTTTCCTATATTGGGTGCATATATATTTATGATCATTGACTCCTATTGTTGCAATGATCCTTTTACCGTTACATAATGTCCTTCTTTGTTTCTTTTAGTCTTTGTTACTATTAAAGTCTATTTTGTCACAGATGAAAGTTACAACTCCTGTTTTTTTTTTCTCTCTCCATTTGATTGGTAAGTCTTCCACCAACCCTTTGTTTTGAGTCTTTGTGTGTCCTTGCTTATGAGACGCATCTGGATACAGCGTACCAATGGGTTTTGACTTTTTATTCAATTTGCCTGTCTGTGTCTTTGGGGCATTTAATCCATTTAAATTTAGGATTAATATTGATATTTGTGAGTTTAATATTGTCTTTTAATGCTAGCTGGCTATTTTGCCCATTAACTGATATAGATTCTTCATTATACAGATACTCTTTACCTTTTGGTAAGTTTTTGGGATGACTGATACTAGTTGTTCCTTTCTGTGTATAGTGCTTCTTTCAGAAGCTCTTGTAAAGCAGGCCTGGTGATGATGAAATCTCTGAGTGCTTGCTTGTTTATGAAAAATTTTATTTTTCCTTCATTTATGAAGCTTAGTGTGGCTGGATATGAGATTCTGGATTGAAAATTCTTTTCTTTGAGGATACCGAATATTGAACCCCACTCTCTTCTAGTTTGTAGGGTTTCTGCTGAGAGATCTGCTGTGAGTCTGATAGGCTTCCTTTTATGGGAAACCTGACCTTTCTCTCTAGCTGCCCTTAGAATTTTCTCCTTTATTTCAACACTGGTGAACCTAACGATTATGTGTCTTGGGGTTGCTCTACTTGAGGAATAACTTTGTAGTGTTCTCTGTATTACCTGGAGTTGAGTATTATCCTGCCTTACTAGGTTGGAAAGTTTTTCTGAATAATATCCTGAAGAATATTTTCCAGCTTGGACTCATTCTATTCATGACATTCAGGTACACCTATCAAATATAAGTTAGGTCTTTTCACATAGTCCCATATTTCTTGGAGACTTTGCTCATTCCTTTTTACTCTTTCTTCTCTAATCTTGTCTTCTCCTTTCATTTCATTAAGTTGGTCTTTGACTTCTGATATCCTTTCTTCTGCTTGATCACTTTTACTGTTAAAACCTGTGCATATTTCTCAGAGTTCTCGTATTATATTCTTCAGTTCCATTAATTCAGTTGTATTCCTTTCTAAGTTGTCTATTCTCATTAGGATTTCATCAAACCTTTTTACAAAGTTCTTACTTTCTTTACATTGGGCTAGAACATGTTCTTTTAATTCACAGAAGTTTCTTATTATCCACCTTCTGAAACATAATTCTGTTAATAGACCATACTCATTCTCCATCAGGCCTTGTTCCCCTGTTGATGAAGACCTGTGATCCCATGTAGAGGGAGAGGCATTCTGATTTTGGGTATTCTCAGCCTTTTTATGCTGGTTTCTTCCCATCATTGTAAATTTATTCACCTGTTGTCTTTGTAATTACCAACTTTCAAATTAGGTCTCTGTGTGGACGTCCAACTTGTTGATTCCCAGTGCCAGAACCTGAGCAACCCACTGCACTGGCTAAAACAGCGGCATTAAGATTGATGGTGCTTTTCTGCCCAAGAATCTCCAGTCTGGCTTCCTTCTTGAGTCCCTTTTTCAATTAGCTGAATATGCTACTCTTCCTTCCTGGAGCTCCAAACGTTGACCAAAAGGGGACCCAGTCCCATTTACTCTGCACCAAGAAACACCATGTCAAGGTGCAAGCAAAACTGCCACACTGGCCATAAGAGTCACACTGGTGACCTGTGGGGTTCCTCCGCTGGGAATCTCCTGGTTCGTGAGCAACAAAAATTCGTCTGAAAGTATGGTGTTCTCTAGTTCTCTGTGCTTTCACTGGGAGTTACAATCCTGAGATGCTAGTAATCAGCCATCTTGGATCTCTGTCTCTGAGCAAGTCAATTTCTAAGGTGAACTTTCATTGCCTCACCTCTGAAATAAATGTCACCTCAATGTCTCTTTGAACTCTCAAACTTGACTGTGTAAACAAATGAAAAAAAACTACTATAAATATATTTCTTAGAGAGGAGTTGTAGAAACTGCTATTTTCAGCAGTTTGAATGTATCTCTGAGTGTATGTGTGTATGCATGTGCAGGTGCCTGTGTGTGCTATTTTTTCATCTTGATTTTCTCTAACCTCCTCAAATTTGAAGCTAGATGTCTGTCATTAATTTTGGAAAATTATTGGTTATTTTTCCTCCAAATTTTTCTTTTTTCCACTTATCTTTTGCTTTGAGATTTTAATTACACATTTATTATGTCATTTGATATTATTCCATGACTCCTGGATTCTTTGTGAGGATTTTGTTTCTCCATTTTTATCGCTATATTTCACTTCTGTAATTTCCACTAACCTATCTTCAAATTTATTTATTCTTTTTATGTCTTTGTAAAGTATATTGATCAAGCCATAGAATATATATATATATATATATGTGTGTGTGTATATATATATGTGTATATATATGTGTATATATATATGTATGTGTGTATATATATATATATATATAATTTCAGTTACTCTGTTTTCATTTACATGTGATTCTTTTTGGTTTCCACATTGATGCTGAAATGTCTGGTCTTATCTTGCATTAGTTTATTTGATGATGACCTTTAAAATATTAATTATAGTTATTTTGAATTCACCTTCTGATAGTCCCAATATATGTTAGAAGCCTGGTTCTGTTCTTCCTTCTTAGACATCATTTTGTAATGTTTCTTGCAAGTTTTTATGACTTGAAATTGTTTTTGTTAGAAAGGGTCTTGTATAGCAGAGTTAAAGCTTATTTAAACAGTGTTTATGCCCTAAAATTGGCAATATTTTTTTCTCTGCTAGATCTTAAGTGTGGGAGTTTGAGTCAGTAAGGTGAGCTTATTTATGTTACTGGACTCAGATTCTTCTAAGATCACTATTTTAAGATAGAACCTGAGTTACCAGAGTGCAATTCTCACTCTGTTCTACTTGCAATTTTAGGATATTCCTTTGTGTTGTGCCTCCATGTTTGCTAGTGTCTGGGGGAATATGGGTCCTGCTCTAGTATTGTGATCCAACTTCTCTGTTGGACAATGACAATGTCCAACAGTGACAATGTTCTTGCAGAGTATTGTCAGAGTTCTTACTTACTTTCCAGCTCTAGTTGGGACCAAGCACACGTTCCTGCCCTTTCCTAGTGGTATTTTTTTTTCCTTTTTCCTTTCCTAAATTGCAATGGGTTTTCACTGATACCCAAAGCAGGCAATGTTTTCTGCTATACCAACAGAAGTGTAAGGTTTCTGTTCAGTAAGAGAGATTGAGAAAATTGATTTAGGCAGAATTCTGTGCCGTTACTGCAGCCACCAGTGTTTCCATTGCAGGGAATATAGCATTGTTATGGTACACTGAAGGTGTAATAAATATTAAACAGGTGATTTCCTTTTGACAAAAGTCTCTACGTAGTGAGAGGTTTCTGCATTTTTAATAGAAATCATTTACTATCACACAAACCTCCAATTCACTTTTCCACATAACTTATTAATTAAATTAATGTGTCTTCTATGATTTTCTTTTGCCTATTTACACCAAACTATCTTTTCTTGCTAGCATTCATTTTCACATGATGACCTAATCTAGATTTTATGAATTAAAAGCTAAAATTATAATAAATTAAATGCCTTTAAAAACAGAAAAAAATAGGGAGAGGGCTTGGAGAGTTATTCTTTCTGGTGTTTTTAAGAGACATGCCACTAATATCTGCTTAGATCAGAAGTGAAAATAAAACCCATTAAGCTTTTATATTACATCATGAAGTGAGTGCTGTTTGTTTACACTTACATTTAACTTTTGATTTTTCTTTTACCCAGAAAAATAAAAATATTTCTGTTTTATGTGAAATTTTTATGTCATGAAGAGCCACTTATTTTTCAGGTTATACCTATGGTAAATAAAAAATTATTTTCACTGATAAATTTTAATAGCTAAAAATTATTTTCAAACTACAGTATAGAATTAGTAGTTTAATTTTCAGTCATGAAAGACAATATTCTTTTTTAACTTAATTTTATTTACTTATTCACATATTTATTTTTGAGATGGAGTCACACTCTTTCTCCTAGGCTGGAGTACAGTAGCACAATCTCGGCTTGCTGCAACCTCTGCTTCCCAGGTTCAAGCCATTCTCCTGCCTCAGCCTCCTGACAAGCTGTGACTGCAAGTGGCCACCACCAAGCCTGGTGAATTTTTGTATATTTAGTAGAGATGGGGTTTCATCATGTTGGCCAGGCTGGTCTCTAACTCCTGACCTTCTGATCTGCCTGCCTTGGTCTCTCTAAATGCTGGGATTACAGGCATGAGGCACCATGCCCTGCCAAAAGACAATATTCTGTCAACAAATATAGATATATCTGAAGCAATATTAAAATGTATAAAAGTTGTTTAAAACATTCAACTAATTACTTGTCAAAGCAGAAGTCATAATTTCTAACAGTGTTGAAATAATCTGTCATAAATATTTATCAATATTTTAAGAAGCATTATATCATACTAGTGCTAATTTTCAAATCAGCACATGCCCATTTCTGAACTCAGCTGATAGTCACAAAGAATACACCCTAAAAATGTTCATAACAGAATTGGAATTGCTGGGACAAAAAAAAGAAATGTATTCAACAATAACTCTTTCATGAAAAAATTTCTTTCCACTTGATTTTATAAAATAAAGCTTCTAAAAAGTTTTATTATTCTTTAATTACATCAGCAGTCTAGGAGACCTGTGTCTAAATGGAAGTAAAGCCTTGGGCTTCCCCAGGCAACTAATATTGATCTCTGTATCAGGACATGAAGAAATGGATGAGGGCTATAGTACATTATACCAGAATCAATGCCATTTGGCCCGTTCTGTTTCAGAAAATAAATTATATTTATTTTTTCAACTTAATTGCTAATAGGGAGTACTCAATTATAGATACTTTCAATCATATATGAAACAACATTCTATAAATACTTATATTTATTCTAATATAATAATTATACAACTCCAAATACTGGGAGATTAAATATGCTAAAACAAACAAAAATAAACAACAAAAACTAGTCTGCCAACACCAGTATATTCTACTTTTTTGTTCACTGGGAAGTACGAAAAATAATTATTTTCTAGGTCCACAAAAAATTCTATCTAGCACTAAAGAATCATAAATTCTTTGGGCAATAACATCTGGAAATGTTCCAGACAAAACTTTATCTAATATGCAATCCACATGGCATGTTCCCAGAAGCAAAACTTCAGAGAGAATCAGAATATAGTCCAGCTTCTCTTTAACAGAGCATCCAATGAATCTTCTGCAAACTCAACTGCTATACGTGTGCTTGAGGAAAAATTTTAATCAGCTTGATATCTATTAGTATGTAATAACTTTCTTTTCTCTTTTCATTTTTAGGTATACACTCATCATGGCATTTTAACTCTTACATTATTTTAGTTTTCAATGTTTGTGCATACATAGTAGGTGCATGTATTTTGTATTTTAACTTTTAGCTTTATCTTTTAATCTGCCAAATTTTAGCCTCTATTTTCCCATTAGAACCTAACATGTCTTCTTTGCATTAACCATAATAGGGAGAACATAAATACTTGAAAGAATGAGATGCTTGAGTCTTGTTTAGTTTGTTTTTTTAAATTGTCACCTTCTTCTAAAACACTGGAAGTTAGACAGATAGATGATAGATAGATAGATAGATACTTAGAGATATTAACAATACAATAGCTACATATACTATTTATTATATAATTAATGCCTATTACACAAAAGTAGTGCCTATTTCTTATATGAAAGTAATGCTTATTATTTATCTAATACTCTTATGTAATTGACATTTTCCAAATTTCTGTATGGATCAATTCAATTTTGAGGCTGTATCTGTTATACCCAATCTACATGTAATAAAACTGAAGCTCTAGAAGTTATGTAATCTGTTCAAATTCACCCAAATAATAGATAATGAAACACAGTACTATGCACAGTCTATATGAAAAGTGAGCTTTCTAGTTAATTGAAGAGCCTCTACAAAGGAGGACAATACATTAAGCCCATAGTGTGTTCTAAAGACAAGAAATATGGTCAGGCTACACAGATACACACACACACACACACACACACACACACACACACATTACTGAGGAATAAACAAACAAATAAAATTCATGCAGTTTACTTAACATAAATAATTGTCCATCATATAAACGTACAATGTTGTGTAATATGATATATTTCACCTAAAACATGACAAGGCAATAAATGCTTAAAATAAAATCTAAGAGTGATATATTATAAGCTTTCACTAGTTACCAATTTGAAAAAGGTTAATTTCTATTAGCTATTATCTATGGTTATTATAACTAGCATTTTTCTTTGTAATAAAAATCACTCCAACTTATTGAATACTTTTATGATAGGCATTTTTATAATTAATTGCATGGATTAACTCATTCAAATTTTAAGCCAATTCTGTTATACACAATCTACAGATAATAAAACTGAAACTCAAACAGTTATGTAATCTGTTGAAATTCACCCAAATAATAAATAAGGAAATGCAGGCACAATGCTATGCACAGGCTATCTGAAAGGAAAACAATACAGTAATCTAATTGTGTGTTTTAAAGATAAATATATACTAAGGATATTTTAAAGAACATACTTATTGTAAGTCAAGCTCTTAGAGTTAATCTTAAAAATTTCAGACACTTTTGACAGTAACAGCAAGAACAATGCGTAGGGTGAGTGCCCACCACATTTCCAAATGAATTTTCACTGACACAGACCAGGAGATTCCTGGGTAGAAAAGCACTGTGAGTTTTCAGCATGGTGGTTTCAGCTGGTGCTGGATTGGTGCACAGAAACTCACACAAATCAGGGCGGCCATTTCAACTGATGCCTGGAATGCCTAGGAGACAAAGCAGCCCATTCAACTGAAAGGGAGGGGGCAGAGACAGGGAGCAAGGTGATCTGGCTAGGTGGGTACCATCCCCACAAAACAAGCAATCTAAAACACTCTAGATTGAGAGTTTTGCAACAAGCACAGCTGGACCCAGGACAGTCCAGCTCAGTGAGGGTAAAGGCAACCACCACTACCGAGGCAGTCTGCCACTACCAATGCAGTTCACACAGCAGCTGGGCAGAGCCAGGAGCAGCTCAGCAATGCCTCCACTGGCAGACTGTGACTAGACTACTCCATGCAGGGCAGGGCATCTATGAAAAAAGGCAGCAGCATGACAGGAACTTGTAAAGTAAGACTGACCTTCCTAGGACAGAGCACCTAGGAAAAGAGGCAGTTATGAGTTCCACTGCAGCAGACTTACAAGTACCTGCCCAGTTGCTCTGCATGGAGCAACAAGGCTCCCAGCACAGCACCTGAGCTCCTATAAAGGACAGACTGTCTCCTCAAGCAGCTACCCAACCCCTGTATACCCTAAGAGACACCTCATAAAGGAGAGCTCAGGCCAACATCTGACAGGTATCCTTCTGAGGTAAAGATAACAGAAGAAGAAATCAGCAGCAACCCTTACTGCTCTGCAGCCCCAACTGGTGATCCCCAGGTAAATAGGGTCTGGAGTGGATCTCCAGCAGTCCTGCAGCAGAGGTTCCTGACTGTTAGAAAGAAAACTAAGAAACACAAAGAAATAACTTCATCATCAGCAAAAATTAAGTCCACTCAGAGACCCCATCCAAAAGCCACCAACTACAATGACCACAGGTAGATAAAGCCACTAAGATGGGAAGAAACCAGTGCAAAAACGATGAAAACACCAAAAACCAGAACACCTCTTCTTCTTGAAAGGATCACAACTCCTCACCAGCTAGGGGTCAAAGATGGATGGAGAATGAATCTGATGAATTGACAGAAACAGGCTGTTATTGTGGGAAATAACAAACTTCTCTGAGCTAAAAGAACATGTGCTGACCCAATGCAAAGAAACTAAGAACTTAGAAAAAAATGTTAGATGAGATGCTAACTACACTAAACAGCTTAGAGAAGAATATAAATGACTTGATGGAGCTGAAAAACACAGCACAAGAACATTGCAAAGCATACACAAGTTTCAATAGTCAAATAGACCAAGCAGAAGAAAGGATATCAGAGATTGAAGATCAACTCAGTGAAATAAAATGGGAAGGCTAGAATACAGATAAAAGAGTGAAAAGAAATGAACAAAGCCTCCAAGAAATATGGAATTATGTGAAAAGACCTAATCTACATTTGATAGGTGTACCTAAATGTGGTGGAGAGAATGAATCCAAGCTGGAAAACACTCTTCAGTATATTATCCAGAAGAACTTCCTCAACCTAGCAAACCAAGCCACCATTCAAGTCCAGGAAATACAGAGAACACCACAAAGATATTCCTCAAGAAGAGCAACCCAAAGGCACATAATCTTCAGATTCACCAGGGTAGAAATGAAGGAAAAATGCTAAGGGCAGCCAGAGAGAAAGGTTGTGTTACTCACAAAGGGAAGTCCATCAGACTCACAGCAGATCTCTCTGCAGAAACCCTCCAAGAGAGAAGAGAGTGGGGACCAATATTCAACTCATAAGCAAAGGAGAAAGAATATCCTTTATGGACAAGCAATTGCTGAGAGATTTCATCACCACCAGGCCTGCCTTACAAGAGCTCCTGAAAGAAGCACTAAACAAGGAAAGGAACAGCAAGTACCAGCCACTCCAAAAATGTACCAAATGGCAAAGACCATTGACACAATGGAAAAAATGTGTCAGCTAATGGGCAAAACATTCAGCTAGCATCAAAATGGCAGGATCAAATTCACACATAACAAAATTAATCTTAAATGTAAATGGGCTAAATGCCCCAATCAAAAGACACAGACTGGAAAATTGAATAAAATGTCAAGACCCATTGGTGTGCTGTACTCAGGAAACCCATCTCACATGCAAGGACACACGTAAGCTCAAAATAAAGGGATGGAGAAAGATTTATTAAGCAAATGGAGAGCAAAAAAAGTAGGAGTTTCAATCCTGGTCTCTGATAAAATGGACTTTAAACCAACAAAGATAAAAAGAGACAAAGAAGGGCATTGCATAATGGTAAAAAGATCAATGTATCAAGAAGAGCTAAGGATCCTAAATATATATGCACCCAATACACAAGCATGCAGATACATAAAGCAAGTTCTTAATGACATACAAAGAGACTTAGACTCCCACACAATAATAGTTGGAGTCTTTAACACTCCACTATCAATATTAGACAGATTAATGAGACAGAAATTTAACAAGGATATCCAGGACTTGAACTCAGATCTGAACCAAGCAGATCTAATAGACATCTACAGAAATCTCCACCCCAAATCTACAGAATATACATTCTTCTAAGGACCACATGGCACCTACTCTAAAACTGACCACATAATTGGAAGTAAATCACTGCTCAGCAAATGCAAAAGAATGGAAATCATAACAAACAGTCTCTCAGACCACAGTACAATCAAATTAGAATTCAGAATTAAGAAACTAACTCCGAACCACACAGCTTCATGGAAACTGAATAACTGGGTCCGGAATGTTGACTGAATAAACAATGAAATGAAAGCAGTAGTAAAGATGTTCTTTGAAACCAATGAGAATGAAGACACAATGTACCAGAATCTCTGGGACACATTTAAAGCAGTGTCTAGAGGGAAATTCATAGCAATAAATGCCCACATGAGAAGTGAGAAAATAATTAAAATTGACACCCTATCATCAAAATGGAAAGAGCTAGAGGAGCAAGATAAAAAGAACTCAAAAGCTAGCAGAATAACAGAAATAACTAAGATCAGAGCAGAACTGAAGGAGATAGACACACACACACACACACACACACACACACACACACACACACAAAACCCTTCAAAAAATTAATAAATCCAGGAGCTGGTTTTTTGAAAAGATCAACAAAACAGACAGATTGCTATCCAGATTAAAAAAGAAAAGGGAGAAGAATCAAATAGATGCAATAAAAAACGATAAAGGGGATATCACCAATGATTCCACAGAAATATATAGTACAATCAGAGATTAGTACAAACAATTCTATATACATAAATTAGTAAACCTGGAAGAAATGGATAAATTTCTGGACACTTGCATCCTCCTAAGCCTAAACCAGGGAGAAGTTGAAACCTTGAATAGACCAATAACAAGGGCTGAAGTTGAGGCAGCAATTAGTAGCCTACTAACAAAAAAGCCCAGGTGCAGGTGGGTTCACAGCCTGATTCTACAAGATATACAAAGAGGAGCTGGTACCATTCTTGTTGAAACTATTCCAAACAATATGAAAAGAGGGAATCCTTTCTAACAGTTCTATGAGACCAACATCATCCTGATACTAAAACCCGGCAGAAACTCAACAAAAAAAGAAAACTACAGGCCAATATCCATGATGAACATTGATACAAAAATCTTCAGTAAAATACAGGCAAACGAATTGCAACTGCACATCAAAAAGCTTATCCATCACAATCAAGTAGGCTTCATTCCAGGGATGCAAGGCTTGTTCAACATATGCAAGTCTATAAACATAATCCACCACGTAAACAGAACCAAAGACAAAAAACACGTGATTATCTCAATAGATGCAGAGAAGACCTTCAACAAAATTTCACCACCCTTTATGCTAAAAACTCTCAATAAACTAGATATCAATGGCATGTATCTCAAAATAACAGAAGCTATTTCTGACAAACCCACAGACAATATCATACTAAATGGGCAAAAACTAGAAGCATTCCCTTTAAAAACTGGCACTACGCAAGGATGCCCTCTCTCACCATTCCTATTCAATACAGTATTGGAAGTTCTAGTCAGAGCAGTTAGGCTAGAAAGAAATAAAGGGCATTCAATTAGTAAAAGAAGAAGTTCAATTGTCCCTATTTGCAGACAATGTGATCCTATATCTAGAAGACCCCATCAAATCAGCCAAAAACCTCCTTAAGCTGATAAGCAACTTCAGCAAAGTCTCATGATACAAAATCAAGGTGCAAAAATCGCAAGCAATCCTATACACCAATAACAGACATAAAAAGAGCCAAATCAAGAACAAAGTGCCATTTATAATTACTACAAAGAGAATAAAATACCTAGGAATACAACTAACAAAGGATGTAAAGGACCTCTTCAAGAAGAACTACAAACCACTGTTCAAGGAAATAAGAGAGGACACAAACAGATGAAAAAACAGTCCACACTCATGGTTAGGAAGAATCAATATTGTGAAAATGCCTATACTGCCCAATGTAATTTATAGATTCAATGCTATCCACATCGTGCTACCCTTGATCTTCTTCACAGAACTGGAAAAAAAATTTAAACTTCATATGGAACTGAAAGAGAGCCCACATAGCCAAGATAATCCAAAGCAAAAAGAACAAAGCTGGAGGCATCACTCTACCAAACTTCAAACTATGCTACAAGGCTACAGTAATCAAAACAGCATGTTACTGGTACCAAAACAGAGATATAGACCAATGGAACAGAACAGAGGCATTGGAAACAACCCCACAAATCTACAACCATCTGACCTTTGACAAACCTGACAAAAACAAGCAATGAGGAAAGGATTCCCTGTTTAACAAATGGTGCTGGGAAAACTGGCTAGCCATAGGCAGGAAGCTGAAACTTGACCCCTTTCTTATACCTTGTACAAAAATTAACTGCAGATGGATTTAAGATTTAAAAATAAAGCCTAACATCATAAAAACCCTAGAAGAAACCCTAGGCAACACCATTCAGGACGTAGGCACAGGCGAGGACTTCATGACTAGAACACCAAAAGCAACGGTAAAAAAAGCCAAAATACGCAAATGGGATCTAATTAAACTTAAGTTCTGCACAGCATAAGAAACAATCATTAGAGTGAACTGGGAACCAACAGAATGGGAAAAATTTTTTGCAATCTACCCATCTGACAAAAAGCTAGTATCCACAATCTACAAAGAACTAAAGCAGATTTACAAGAAACAAACAAATCCATTCAAAAGTGGGCTGAAGATATGAAGAGACACATTTTAAAAGAAGACATATATGCGGCCAAGAAATGTAAGAAAAAAATGCTCATTATCACTGGTCATTAGAGAAATGCAAATCAAAACCACATGCAGATATAATCTCATGACAGTTATAATGACAATTACTAAAATGAAATAAAAATTAAAAAAGAAACTAAGTTTACATTAAATTAAACAACAGATATTTCATTATTTAGGTATTTCCCAATAAAAATATATTGTAGAAAAAAAAAAGAATGACAATTACTAAGAAATCTGGAGACAAATGCCGGAGAGGATGCGGAGAAACAGGAACACTTTTACATTGTTGGTGGAATTGTAAATTAGTTCAAACATTATGGAAGACAGTTGTGGTGATTCCTCAAGGACCTAGAAATAGAAATTCCATTTGACCGAGCAATCCCATTACTGGGTATGTACCCAAAGGATTATAAATCATTCTATTATAAAGACACATGTACACCTATGTTCACTGCAGCACTGTTTATAATAGCAAAGACCTGGACCAAACCCAAATGCCCATCAATGACAGACTGGACAAAGATAATGTGGTGCATCTACACCATGGAATACTATGCAGCCGTAAAAAACGACGAGTTTGTGTCCTTTGTAGAGACATGGATGTATCTAGAAAACTTCATTCTCAGCAAACTGACACAAGAACAGAAAACCAAACATGGCATGTTTTCACTCACAGGTGGGTGATGAACAATGAAAACACTTGGGCACAGGGAAGAGAAAGACACTCAATGGGCTAGGTGAGGGGGTGGTGGGGAGGGGAGGGACAGCAGGGGATCGGGGAGGATGGGGAGGGTAACAAGGGAGAAATGCCTGATGGAGACAATGGGGGGTTCAGAGGTGATGAAGACAGCAAACCACCATGGCATGTATATAACTATGCAACAATCCTGCAGGATGCAGGATGTGCACATGTACCACAGAGCCCAAAGAACAACGACAACAAAATACATAGTTTGTAAAGGAATAATTTTCCTCTAGTCACAGATGACATAATTGTATATGCAGAAAAGTCCAAAAAAAACCTATGGAAAAAATAAAACTACACACACTTCTAGAATTAATAAAGGAGTTTAGCCAAGAAAAGAAAAAGTTATTTCCCCTTTTCAAGATAAAGAAATTCCACCATGGGGTGTGTGCCTGTGTGTGTGTGTGTATGTCTGTATGTATGTACATATATGGAATACATACATATATATAATACATACATACATATGTGTATGTGTGTGTATGTATTCTAAGAACGTTAACAGAGGCAGTACTGAAAATTTTAAAAGTGTAGATATTTTGAGGAGTACCAAGGTAGAAAGGAACAGATCATCAACATCATTAAGTTTGGTCTCCTGGTGGAGGCTCAGAATGTTGAGAGAAAGACTGCATGGTCATCTTCGTTTTGCAAAGCTCTTTTTTCCAGTGACATAATTTTTGTTTATTTTATTTTGTTTTACAATATTGGCAGAGACCAGGGAGTCTTCAAGTGGTAAGTTATCTGGAAGCTTCCATCCACTGTAATTGAAGCCTAAGAATTTTAATACTTTCATTTTTTTTTTTTTTTTAGTTTTTTCAAGGATGGGGACAAGTTGATTTGCTAAATTCATTAGATCAGGAAAGGGCCTGGTTTTTCATTCTCTGTGAGCACTTTTAAAAGTTGAAAACATTTTGGCAGAAGGGTGTTCACAAACAGAATTAAAAGCTACTCTAGTGGAATCAGCTATTATAGGTCATCCAGAATTCACTGGGAAAGGTTTTAGAGACATAAGTTTGGAGAGTTTCAATAATTTATTTAATGGACGTACATCATCCTTCATGTAATTTGTTCATCTATTTAAAAAGTACATGAGAATAAGCCATAAATTTTGAATGTGTAATCTGCTAGAACCCCAGAAATCCTGCCACACCTTAATATGCAATTATTTTATTCCATTTTTTATTAATCTTTTGAAAGCAAAGAAAATCTTATAAATCTAATTAGGGAAAATCAAGTGTTTGGACTAATGTTTTAGATGATGGAGACCCACCCTAGTGCCTTTTAATTGGCCATATCATGACAACTATTCAGAATGTCTTTTTTGCCCTCAGAAAATATTCAGAAACAAGAAGAAAAAACATCACAATTATTTACAAACATTCAGCATCAAATGATAATGTAAGCAAAATCAGATTACTCACAAAAATGTTAAGCCAGGCATGCAGATCAAACCAATGTTAAACTAAATACAAATACACTTTTGGTTAGAACCAAAAGTGAGTTCACCAGAAAAGATATGGTCTATCAGACAGAATGTAAACTCATAGGTACAAGAGTATTCTCTAAAAGAACTGTACTTATATTTAAAAGGCCTTGTCCAGGCCTGTAATCCAGCACTTTGGGAGGCTGAGGTAGGTAGATCATGAGGTCAGGCAATCCAGATCATCCTGGCTAACACAGTGACACTACAACTCTTCTAAAAATTAAAAAAAAAAATTAGCCAGGTGTGGTGGCATGCGCCTGTAGTCCCAGATACTTGGGAGGCTGATGCAGGAGAATAGCTTGAACTGGGGAGGCAGAGGTTACAGTGAGTCAAGATCATGTTGTTGCACTCCAGTGTGGTGACAGAGCAAAATTCTGTCTAGAAAAAAAATAAGGATTGTCTAAAAAAATACACATTTATAGTCCCAAGAAGAATGAAAAGTCCTTTATGTAAGGTAGACTTATTACTAAATCAGATTCCAAATAAAGTGTGAAAGAACTCACTAAATGGAGGAAGTCTGAGAATCTCAGGAGAGATTCACCAGGACAGGAAAGGTGACTAAGGGAAGCAAAGAACTCAGCCAGTACCATAGTTTATTCCAGGTCTTGCAGATTCAGCTGAGGTGAGCTCCCTTTGGTCCCACTTCTAAGACATCAACTTATGTAGATCTAAATAACATACATAGGTGGACTCTCAAAAATAAAATAGTATTTATTCAAGAATAGGCATCGTGGTGGAAATATACATGTTACAATAAGCTGTGCATATTCAGGGAGGCAAAGAAAGACAAAAATCTTTTAAAGGAAAAATTAGGAGAATTACATTTTTCTTTTGATATTATTTTTCTTGACTACAAGGATCAATAAAAAGGGTAGCATAGTCCAAAGCTGGACATGCAGTTGCTTGCCAGATGTCCTTGCAGAAATATTTTTATGTGTGTATAAGATTGTGATGGCCTTTGTGTAAGGTTGCTGTTTTTGCAGAGTCTTTTGTGATAGGTTTTTTTAATCAGGCATTCATGCATGAGAATCCTCCATATATGGCCTTCCCTAGTTCTATTTGTCAAAGGTTTTTAACACAGGTGACTATTTTGATTCTGATAGCTTTCACATCATTCCTATCTTTGTACGAAATGAAATGCACTTTCTTTCTTACTTTCACAAGTCTTAATTGTAACACTGTACATGAAAAACAAACTTCTATTGACTACATATAAAGTTATTTTTTATTGCTATTCATTGTTCTTTCATAGCCATTTTGAAGGCAGTAGGAAAGTGAAAGTAAAGTGAATATAGTTTAGAAACAATCAGTCTACGTAGTAGTTTTTGTAAGTGATATTTTGGTGGTGTATTAGATTAATATTATTCCTATAGCAAATTGCCACAAAAGTTGTTGTTTAAAACAACACAGGTTTATTATGTTATAGTTCTACAGGTGGACAGTCCTAAAATCAAGGTGTTGGTTATTCTCTTCTGCAGGCTACAAGGAAGAATCCATTTTCTTGTATTTACAGGTTTGAGAGTCTGCCCACATTCCTTGTCTCCTCATCCTTTCCTCCATCTTCAACTCCAGCAGGGGATACCTTTAGTTGTCTCTCATGTCTGATTACCTTTTCTTCTCTGACTCTGCTTCCATCATGGCAATGTCTTCTCTCTCCTTCTGAGCTTTCTGCCCTTCTTCTAACTCTCTAATGTGTTCCCTGTTAGAGTACGTTAGAACCATCTGGATAATCCAACATAATTTCCCCATCCCAAAATCCTTAATTTAAGCACATCTGTAAAACCCCATGTGCCATATAAATAACATACCAGTAGGCTCTGTAGATCAGAATATAGACATATTTCAGAGACTTATTCAGCCTAACCCACGTGACTATTCATATAGCTACCCACATGGACACATACATAAACCCACAATTCAGTATAAATTTGTGGATTTTGACATTTCCCTCTCATTGATCGCAAATAAAAATTGTTTCTTTCCTTGACTGGCTGGAATTTCTGTTTAAATTTCCTACTCAAGGAGTTAGAGAAGTTTCTAGCTTCACTGCAACAGATCATAGATGAAGGCCTTGAGTTCTCAGTTGAAAGTAGGTCTAAAATTCAGTAATAATGAGATATGGCTGTGGAAAAATATTTTTAAATAATTTTAAGCTGTAACAATAAAGTTATGTATCTGGTACAGCTGAGATGATATACAGATTGTCCCGAAACAACTATATGGTTGCTACATATACTATATCCTTATATATTTATTTCATTGGCTTCAAATAGCCTTGTTTCTAGCTAGACCTTATCAAGAAGACAATAAAACATTCAGCAAAATTGTTTGAAGTTCTTGGGGCTGTAGACAGAGAGTACAAATAATTTAGGAAGTGAGATTAGAAAGACATATTTCTTTTCACAATATTTTAAAAATTAGAAGGATTTGAAAGAAGTATCTTGCAATGAAAAAATGGACATGGACGAATCTGGAGAACATCATTCTCTCCCTCCGGGGGAGGGATGGCATGGGGAGAAATGCCAAATACTGGAGAAGGGGCAGAAGGCAGCAAAACACACTGCCACATGTGTACCTATGCAACTATCTTGCATGTTCTGCACATGTACCCCAAAACCTAAAATGCAATAAAAATAAAAATAAAAAAATAAAAAAGAAAAAAAAATGGCTTTTTTTACATTGTTGTAATTTTCAATATGAAAGTCAAAACTCAAATACTGACTTTCTTATTCTAAGTTCTGCCTTCTGTGCATAACATCACATTGGTCTATAATGGTTTATATAATGTTATCAAGAGAATCAAATGACAAATATGCAAATACCCATAGCAGAACCTGAGGAACAATATTGTGGACTGCGTAAATGCATGGACTCTGGAGCCAGATTATCTCAGTACAAATCCCAATCCTACTAATTATTAGCAGGTGTCTTATTTGTAAAATGCGGTCAATTCTGCCCAATTCACAGGAAAAATAAAAAAGTGTATATATTTAAAATATTTTACAATGGGTAAGAGCTCTTGGAGTATTAATTAATGCAATAAAGAAAATTATTCTCTGGCACAAGAGAAGTAGGTAATTTTAGTTTCTATTTCCAATATTGAAATGTTACTATGGAAATAAACTAACGTATATTCTAACATTACAAAA
The DNA here is from genome assembly GCA_028533165.1 of Leontopithecus rosalia. NCBI lineage: Eukaryota > Metazoa > Chordata > Mammalia > Primates > Cebidae > Leontopithecus > Leontopithecus rosalia. The sequence goes on from CM052650.1 coordinate 103,978,676, forward strand.
GGATTTCTAGAAGTCCAGGGAGTTGAATAAATACATTTGAATAAGATACCACCTTGGGTCTTTTTTATATTGTGAAATTTTCCTATTCATTTTTCAAGACAGAGCTAAATATAAAGTTGTTTTCCAAATCAGATATTTTCTTAACTTTTTATAATATTACTCTCAATTCCAGGTTCATCAAAATTAGGTCTTAAATTAAAATCTTTTAATTTTAATGTTAATGGACATCTTAAGGCTAGCATATGTCAAAGAAGGAGAAATATTGGTTATAATCTTATATTTTGTGTTCCTTCTCATAACAGGTTTATGTATAGCAAATGAATAAAAATATCTTTTAAAATCTTAATTGGTAGTTGTCTGAATAGTGCCAGAATAAATAAATAATTTACCAAAATGTTCCATTTTGCTAATTATTGTTTGCAGGGGGAATAATGCTAATTTGTGAATATCAATTCCCCATATTAGTCTTATTCAGGTGTACTACAGTCCCGGCAATATAACCAATTAAGATATTTGACTCATACCCTCAATCAGGCTAAAGTGAATTCATTTCTCCTGTCAGGTGCTATAAAAAGGATATAATTGGATTAGAGTACAAATATAAATTTCAAAATTGTTACTAAAATATTAATCTGTTAAGATGTCATAACTTAAAAAAATGTGGATGCAAAATATATATATTACTCCTATATTATTATCTTCTGTGTATTCATTCCTTTGAATTGAAAACACTGTAATGAATCTTGGCTTCATCTAAGCTACTAATGTATTTCTCTCAAAAATACAAGAAAAGAATTAGACTGGGTGAATGAAATACATTCATTCATTGTAAGCTAGCACTAAATATGCATTTCAATGTGGTGTTTTGAAATATATATATATATATATATATATATATATATATACATACACATATATACACTATATATTTAGACATATGTTATATAAACATACATATGTGTTTAACATTGGTTTATTTATTCTGAAGTGTAAGGAAGTTAATGTTTCTGAATTTTAATTGGCTTTTTTCTTTTGGTCCGAAAGATATCCCTTCACTTTTTTCTTCATGGCTAATCAGGGTAAATTGGATTAAAATGATCTATGTAAAAGTTTAACACTAATCTTGTACAGCTTAAGGAGAATCTTCAATTGATTAATAGATTTCATGTCAAGATATATTTACTGGCTTTGTGTAATAATAGAAGTGGTAGAAGGAAGGTTAAATTAAACTTTACTAATACTATCATTATTCAAATGATTTATCTTTCATAAATTCTATCATAACTTACTTCCAATTCCTAAATTATTTCATGTTACAAGTACATAGTGGTGCCAGTAGTGCCAGTTACATTCTGAGTTTTCCAGAATCACTCTGTAGTCTGCTTTACCTAGTTCCCTCTTTTAAAAACCAACCTGTTGAAATAAATCAACAAAACCTTCTTTCCTCTGGCTTTATGTTGGTTTTAGACAATGGGAAGACCCAATGAGAAAACAAAGGAGGCAGTGATTTTTGTAACCAGGTTAAGTGTGCTGGATTGAGTGAATACATTTAAAATTCTCATTCACTGGATCATTGAATAACTAGGTTGATTCTTAGTCCTGAGATTAGGAAGGTAGACAAAGAAGATGCTTTGGGACCTAATATAGGTGGCCAGAGCTACAAATATATCAAGGGAAAGGTGCAACAAAAGGAGCAAGAGTAGGGTGGTGGTTTGGAGGCAATGCTGTTAAATTATTAAAGATCATATTAGGCTTCTTCAAAATTTTGTGTGTGACCAATATGTAGATTTTTGGCTTTCCACTGCAATTTTTTTCTTTGAGACGGAGTTTCGCTCTTGTTTCCCAGGCTGGAGTTCAATGGCGCGATCTCGGCTCACCAAAACCTCCACCTCCTGGGTTCAGGCAATTCTCCTGCCTCAGCCTCCTGAGTAGCTGGGATTACAGGCACGCGCCACCATGCCCAGCTAACTTTTTTTTGTATTTTCAGTAGAGACGGGGTTTCACCATGTTGACCAGGATTGTCTCAATCTGTTGACCTCATGATCCACCCGCCTCGGCCTCCCAAAGTGCTGGGATTACAGGCTTGAGCCGCCGCTCCCGACCTCCACTGCAAATTTTTTATTGGAATAAAGAGCTATCTTATTGCCATAAATTCAGTGTGTACTACTCACAAATCCATGTGCTGAAGTTCTAATCAGTGATGTGAATAGATTTGGAGATAGGATCTTTAAAAAGGAGGCAATAAAGGCTACCTGAGGTAATAAGATGGAGTCCTAATAAGATAGAATTATTATACTTAACAGATGGGACATCAGAGAGTTCTCTCTCTGCCATGCCATGCTTCTCAGCAAGTAGGCCACTGTCTGCAAACCAGAAAGAAAGTCTTCATCGGAATTTCACCATGCTGGAAGCCTGATCTTCAATTTCCAGCCTCCAGAACTGTTAGAAAATAAATTTCTGTTTAAGTCACCTATGTTATGGTGTTTTGTCAAGTGAATTTTTGTTAGCCTGACTAATATACCTGTATTTTATCAACTGTATTCTATTCCTTAATTTTAAACCATGATTATTTTCAAATACTATGGTGTCAAAAGAAAATTTGTATGTCTAATACCTTATACATGAATGCATTTTATTTGACATTTAAAACAATGTAAATTAAACCTTCCTGTAAAATAAGTTGATTCTCCTAAGTTTTGCTTGCTTTTTGATGATGCTATGGAGAGACAAGCTCTTGGAGCTATCTACTCTGCCATCTTCATCAATGTCTTTGCTCTTTTTTAGAGACCCCAGTCTTCAGTTACTAGCAAGGGAAATATTTGGAGTCAGAAGCAACACAAGTTAGCATGTTTTTCACAGCCATAACTATATTTTCCAGTTTTAGAACCTATATTTATGTAAATAGTGCCAGTAGCCTATTATCTTGACATTGTATTAGGAACCATACTAGTATTAGGAGAATCAGGAGCAAATGAAAAACTATATTGATCATAGGAGTTTGATTGTGTGAAAGCTGATCCCTTCTGAGCTCTACTAAGAAGGAGATAACAGAGCAACAACCTGTGGTAAGCATAAACATAGGGGAAACCTTGATAGGCCAATAACAGATAAACTGTTGAAAACCTTTTCCTCTGATTAATCTACTCTGGTTTTCTTAAAAGAAGTATTTATAATTAAATAAATGGCTTGTTTCCTTTTTTTCTGCAAATTGCCGTTCCTTTTCAAGCAATTCCCCTTTATGTGTCTACCCTTTTAATGTGGTATTGGCATTTTGTTGTGATTATCTATCTTCTCCTATTATTTTCCAATTCCCGTTATTAAGAACTTGATGATGATTATAATGAGGGTGATGACTAATTTTTTATAAAGCATTAGAATAAAAAAATCTATCACTTAGTTTTTGTCCCAAATTCTAAGACTATCTATAGTCTTCTTAGAAATTTTCTGAAAATGGCAACAGTCTAATCTTATCTGGTTACATTCAAATTGATAAAGTTGTTTCTTACATCAAACCTGCATTGTTAAAAATTGTATAAGCATTCAGCCTATAACACCATGAACATGTGAAACTAATCCTAAATATGGCAATGAGAGAGTTTGATCTGAAGTTCTAGAAAGAAATAATGTGGTTTTCTCTCACAATTATCAGGAGACAATAAGGTTAACTACAGAAAGATTAAAATGACTAAGATTGCAAATGGGGATTCGGAGGCAATAGTAATAGTTGGACTTTTGCAAGTATGTGGATACTGTGTTTTAATTTAATTCCACCAGGAGAAGAATACCTTTAGGATATAAAGTGGTTTACTGTTTGAAAAAGAATAAACTCATCATGATAATTACTCCACAGTTTAGAATTGAGAATTGCATGGTGGTAGAGAATAGATCACAGTAAAAATATGATCATTGGTAATATTTAGAAGTCAGGCATTCAGGTGTAGGAAATGACACATTTCTAATCACTTTCTACATACCTTTTGAGAAAAGAAAACTAAATAGTAAATTTCAAAGTTTGTGGAGAAGGGCAACTCAGTATTTACTCATTTTACTAAAATTTTGTTTTACCAGTAAACTTTAAATGAAGGAGAGAAAATGTCCTTGTAAATAATGTTATAAATAGACATGAGACCAGGGTGCCTTACTTGCTCCTCATGCAAGCCAAATCAATGTTCATTGGCTATCATGCCTTCAGTGATGTAAAAAAATGAAACTGTTTGGAGCAGCTCATGATATTTTATTTCATTTTATACTATTATAAGCTGTAGAAAAACAAGTCCATCAAGGTGAAAGAACAAAAAGGAAAGGAAAGTAAGATTCAACTTCATTACAAACAGGAATTTTTCCTGGCCATCGTTAGACCATATTCATGTTTTGTGTTTGTGCATTCATAAAGTCTACCATATTTTTTAAAGGGATGTTTATAGTAAAATGTCCCACCAATGCCAGCGAATGAAAGCCTGTGTTTTTAGTGTTCAAAAATGGTAAATCCCAACACATGAGGTAGTTACGGTTGTTTGTTTTATGGGAAACACCATAACATTTTTAAATAAACTTTCTAAGGATGCTCCTGAAGGAAAGACATCTATCTATACTGATGTGAATGTATTAGTTGTGTTTTCTCATTTGTCAAATTAGAAAATAGTAGGGATAAATTTTAAATACATGGCATTATTTCTGGATATGTAAACTTACTATGGAATATAAATATTAACAATATCATATTGTGTTTATTCTTGGTGGTCTGTTAAGAGACGTAAATATTTTTATTGTGATGTAAAGTAATCTGTCATTTGCCAAATCTCAATATGATCTATTTGCCTTTTGGATGAAGTGCTACTTGAATATAAATTCAAGTTGGAGAACATACATTTATATTGTTAGAAGAAATTATGCTAGTTAACAAAGCTAACCATTTAAACAGGTATATTCTCAAATTGTTCAAGTCACTGCACTAATTAATTCCAAATGAATTTTATTTTGAAAATACTACATATAATTTTTTTTTAAATTTAATCTAGTAATATGTTTTTTCTTGACATCTATTTCATGGATTAAAGATATGAAGTAGAAAACAAAATAAAAACTATAAAATCTATTTTATACATTTATTTGATGAAAAATTACTTTTTTTCTATGATAGCACAAACCTTGGACCATTGTTTATCATTTTGTATCTTCAGGACTTACTTGTGAGTTTCTTCTGGTATTGTAAACAGAAAACAATTTGATGTTAGGAGTTAATTGTTTAATACAGGAGTTGGCTATAGGCAGGATCTCCAAGATTGAATACAATGTGCTATGACTCCAAAATCCTGCTGGAGGAGCTGCTGCTTCTGACCCTGCCATGGATAAAGGGACCAAAGGACTGCCAAGCCATTGCAATGGCTTCTTGGCTCCTATCCCTCCTGCTTAGAACTACACCCTGGGTTGTTACTTAATAAATCCCTAGATCTCCACAACTGTATTTTCTAGCATAAAATAATTAAACAGGGGGCCAGTCCACCATCAAAAATTATACAAGTGTATCTCTTCAATAGAAAGTAATTTGCTAATAAGAACTCTGAGATGAAAGTTTTAATGTTACAGCTTCTTCAGGTCAAGTAGGCACACGAGCAGACACAGTGAAAAATGAGAGCACTAATCCCACATATTTGCCATAATTTACATTACTTTATATTTCAAAGTGCTCCTGATTTTCTTGTTCTTCTAAAAATAAATTGGGAATAAGAATCAACTAATATTTGGATTCATAATAAAATGTGTCTTATGCATTTTATGCATGAAATCAGATACATGATTATTTAATTTGAAATATGATTGCTGATGTTACACTTAATATATAATCACATCTAAACCTTGCAATTGTTAGAGAGACTAAAACTTTTAGTATGTTGTCTTCAACTTAGTTTTAATGGTGAGTTTCATTCTATGCTGGTAATTGAAGAAGAATAAATGTGAAGAAGAATAAATGTGAAGAAGAATAAATGAGTTTCATTACATGCTGGTAATTGAAGAAGAATAAATAAACAGTTCTCTGCTATTACTGTATCAAACTATGATCATACATAACATGAAAGGCTTCCAGCACTTACCAAATTTTGAAAACTGTAGAAAACCGTATAGGTATGAAGGAGAAAAAAAGTAAAAAGAAGGAATACAGAAATGGTTTTCAGCCTGCAGTGACACAGGCTACAGGCCAAAGACATCAGTTAGCTGATGTGATTTTGGTTAACCTTGCCCTGCTGAAATAATCTTACTAGCAGTTAAAAATTCTGAGACTTCTTAGCTTATACACTTATGCCTTTTGAAATTTTCAAGATATAGTGAGGTAGATTAAGATATCATCATGGAAGATACTATGAAACAAATGAAAAACATTGGGGGCAAAATGATCAGGTTTGCATGTCGATTTTGATTACTCACTACCTGTGCTTCCTTGGGAAGATTTTTAGGATCCTCTGTGCCTCAGTTTTTTTAATAATAGAAGCTAATACAGGGTTATTGTGAGTGTTAAATGTTATAATCCACATAAAGTTATTAGAATAGTGAGCATTCAACAAGTCATTTATATTTATCATATACATAGAAATGATAAATTATTCAGAATTAGAGTAATTCAATAATATATACTTGTCTTCATTTTTGAGTTACAAAAAAATCTGTTACAAACCTTTGATAAATCATATTAGCTTCTAATAAGCATACACCTACACCCATATATACACACATATACACCATAAAATAAATGGAATAATTATTAAATACTGCAAGGACTGAATATTTATGCCTCCCCCAGAATTTATATGTTGAGAATCTAATCTCTATTTTGGTGATATTTAGAGGTAATGAGGGTTAGATTAGGACCTGAGTGTGGAGAGTCCACAATGGGATTAAATGTCTTTATCAATACAGGAAGAGATAGATCTCTTTTTCTATTTCTATTTCTATCTTTTCTTTTTCTTTTTCTATTTCTTTCTATTTCTATTTCTATTTCTTTTCTATTTCTTTTTCTATTTCTATTTCTATTTCACTTGGCCCAAGGAAGGGCCAAGTGAAGACATAACCAGGAAGAAGACCCTCACCAAGAACTCTGTCATGCTAGTACCCTGTTCTTGGACTTCCAGACTCCAGTAGGGTGACAAGTAAATTTCTGTTGTTATTTATGCTGATTTGTCACAACAGCCTGAGCTGACTAAAATGAACACTAAGGTAATCTTAATTACTTGTAATCATAGTCAAGTAAAATATTTAAGGGATAAATCATGAATGTCTACAAACATAACAATTTAGATATTTATTTTCACGTGAGACAGTGAGTGTTATAATTACCATATTTACAAGTTATGTTTTATTTTTCCTCAGATTCACTAAAAATAGAAATTCACCAAAATGTAGCAATTTTATGAAAAAATCAATGTATATGAAAGTTTAACTCCATATCACCTTTGCTGTACAAATCATAAAATAGACACAGCGAGAAAGCTTTCATGCAAAAACCAATATAAATCTATGTATTTGACATTTACTATACCATATATTTTTACACTTGTGAAAAGCCGTTTACAATTTTTTAAAGCTTAAATGAATTCAGAAATTTCATGATATTCGTAAATATATATAGGACTGATTCCTGAAATCCCAAAGGGAATTAAAATGTAATTTCAATGTTGTAATTTAGCCCATTCTTTTATTTGAAAATCTAGATGCTATAATTTATTTTTATACGTATTTATTTCCTAATAAAAGGGATTAATGACTTTAAATAATACACATAATTGAGATTATTTTATATTTCTGTTTTTAGTAATTGATTCAAATGCCTCTTTAAAATTTATCACTGTAGAATGTCCTGTTTATCACGTTACACATATAGGTATATTTTCTAATCTCTTTATTAATACTGTATTTCAATGTATTTCTGTTGAAGTTTTGATTTATGTTTTGGTCTAACTACATATTTTAAAGAAGTGAATTTTTTATTTGAGTGTTTAGCTGACCTTAATGCTAATAAGATGGGGATGAGGTGTCTAATGAACTTGTGTATGGGAATAATGATAGATGGCTTATTTGGAATTCTATAGATGCAGCACTGCCAAACCCACTAAGGAGTCTTTGGATCCTAATTTCGAGAATGGTTTTATTGATTACACAGAAGAGAGGGAACATTTTAATCATTTTTATGCACTGTATTGCCTGAGGTAACAAAAATCCATTAAACAAGGATTATAAACTTTGTTTTAAACTAGATCCTAAAATGTTTCTTGATATATAGTCAACACAGTCTCCGTAAGATCAATCATAGTTAGTAAGCCATATTAAAATCAACTTGTTTAATTTTAATTGTTCATATGCCTGACCCGCTGAGGTGTAAGTGCTCATAAGGCTAAATTATTTTTCTTCCAGATACGATTTTCATTTTAGGTTTGGGCTTTTTACCTGCTATATGGCATCTTAACTTTTCTAATATTTATTTATTTTTAACTCTGATGTCTTTGTCTGCATAAAAGATAATTTAATAACAGAAATTTGTATTCAGTATTTTATGCAATTTTTAAAAGGTTAAGATTTTTTCAAACTTTCTTTGAAATGTTAAAACATGTTTCTGAGTGTGCATGTGCACACACATACACTAGTAGACACAAGCTCATGTTCTACATGAATATATCTTTACAGAATCCTGACTGGTTTCTTTTTGTTTGTTTTTTGTTTTTTTTAATACGGAGTTTTGCTCTTGTTACCCAGACTGGAGTGCAATGGCGCGATCTCGGCTCACTCACTGCAACCTCCGCCTCCTGGGAACAGGCAATTCTCCTGCCTCAGCCTCGTGAGTAGCTGGGATTACAGGCACGCGCCACCATGCCCAGCTAATTTTTTGTATTTTGAGTAGAGACGGGGTTTCACCATGTTGACCAGGATGGTCTCGATCTCTTGACCTCGTGATCCACCTGCCTCGGCCTCCCAAAGTGCTGGGATTACAGGCGTGAGCCACCGTGCCCGGCCCTGACTGGTTTAAAGCATTCAAATTAGCTTTACTACCTATTGTTGATTATATTTTCATTCTTGTAAGAGCCTTATTATTTTTGAATAAACTCCTAATTGTAACATTATTCCTAAGATAAAATAAGATAGGCTTTTATCATAATTTGATTTATATAAGCATTTAGAAAATAACCTATATCTTTCTGTAAATTCGGAGCAATATTAGAAGTTATACCAAGAGTGTGGTTGATGTAAATATAACTGTGTCATATTGTAAACCTCTGTAGCTATATCTCTAACCATCACTATGTTTTAATTCTCAATCTATACCCGCAGCACTCATTTGAGTCATTGAGCTTTTTGTAGGGAATATGTTTTATTTCCACTTGTGTCTCAGAATTCAGCATCATCCTTGGCAAGTGGTAGACATTCGATAGATTGAATGGATGCATGGGTGGGTGGGTACACACTATGGATATTTGAGACAGATGAATCTGGTATGTTGAAATAATTAAAATGAAGAAACAATTGTTGAGCTTTTTTATAGGAGACTGAGACAAATTTTTGAACAAAAAATAATGGAAGATGGAAGGTGATTAGCCAGAAGGTAATCTAAATACCAGTAGGATAAAAGACAGATAAAGGGAGATACTATTGAAATAAATAATAAAAAGTCCATTTATGGGACTACAGTTATGCTTGTTTCTAAATCTAGACAGGACTAAATCTTTTCATAGCCATACCTGAAATATTCCTGTTCTAAAGCTCACTTATTCCATTAAAATTCTCTGCATACTAGCGCCAAATCCATTGAAATCTTGATTTTATTGTCAGATATACTTTCAATGCTCGAAGGCAATGTTAGCATTTTAGTCATGAAAATTTGTTTTAATGTGTCTAATGAATTTCAATTGAACAGTAAACCTCAGATCATTCATTTCAGATTTTTTTTCACATAAATTGAAATAAATGGTTATAAAAATACTAAATATTAATATCCTGCTTCTTGAACATTTCTTTTAACTATGATTTAAACTGTTGATCTAAGTAACTCAATTTAAAATATTTAAACCCTAAATCAAATGCTACCCACATTAACTAACATACAGTAATAATATTATGTATATATTTTTAACTTCTTGTGATTTTTATTCCTATAAACTAGTACAATCTCATGTACTTAAAATATTTTATGTAAGATTAGAAATTCAAAAACCATTACAAAGTAAATGTGTTTATTTGCTTCAAATTTTGAATTGTTTTATGATATTTAAATTTCTAGGTTTTCTTAGAGGCATATAAGAACATAATTAATCAGTACTCATTTACTAAGAAAACTCATGCCACCTATGTTTAAACAAAGGAAAATAAATAGCAAAGTCATGAGAAACGAATATTGAACTTACTTTAGTTATCTTACTTGTCTCTATATGCTTATTCTAAGTCACTACCATTCTGTGATTGCTTCATGGAACACACACACACACACACACACACACACACACACTTGCATGCCCACATGCACATGTATGAGCTTTAGTGAGTTGGAATCTTATGCTTCCACCAAACTCAGTCAAGTTGTTGCCTACTATGTGTCTATAGGAAGTTTATGTGGACAGAGTATCTTTAAACAAGTTGATTATGATAACAGGAATTCATCAACTACAGTTATCTTTTCTTATAATTATCAGAGTATTATTTTATTTTACTCTATATTGTTGAACTCTTATTAATTAAGGGGAAAAAATGCTTTGGGGTGAGCCGTATATTCCTTGTAAATCAATATTTAGAATTTGTTGGAGGAATCACCCAAGTGAAAAATTGGCCTGGCTTGTTACTGTCATATAACTTCCTTTTAGCTACTCACATTGTTCTCTTTTCAGTTGAACAATGTGACATTTCTCTATATATCTTTTTACTTTTTTTTTTTTTTGAGACAGGGTGTCACTCTGTCACCCAGGCTGGAGTGCAGTGGCACAATCACAGCTCAACGCAACCTCAGCCTTCCAGGCTCAAGCAATCCTTCCACCTCAGCCTCCTGAGTAGCTGGGACAACAGGTGCAACACACCCGGCTTATTTTTGTATTTTTTAAATAGAGATGGGGTTTTGCCATGTTGCCCAGGCTGAAAATTTCGTTATGTTTAATGTCACATTTTCCTTATCTGTTAAGCTTTGTCTAAGTGTTATATGAATTTATTGAGTGAAAGCCCCTGAAAGAACCACACAGACCTCTGACCAAAATGAAAACCTAGCAGAAGGTCACATACTCGTTGGTGATCTGGGGATAGACTCATTTTCGAAGTCTGACAGACTCCAAAGTGTAATCATTATTTTAAATAAAAAAGGACGGGCCACAATCCTCAAGCACTGAGTATTGGATATCCAGGAAAAAAAAAAGTTACATGACTTAACTTGAAATTCAATTTACATATGTAAACTGTCTTAGTAAAACTAAAAAAAAAAATGTATATTATCTTGGATGCATAGAAGAGCCAAAATCTACTAGAAGTACCAAATACTGAAATTATGTAATATATGTTACATTTTTAAAACTACATTATTATGTCTTCATATACAGATGGAATATTTATGCACAATATTTATTAATATTTAAAAAGATATTAAAAAGCACAAAACAGCCTTTTCAGTTTTTTTTGATGTTACATTACCATAGAGACATTTAAAAATTATTGCATGAAAGAGGTTTGAATGTGATATGAGTGGGAAAGAGGAGTCTAACAAATTTAATACTACTGTGACTTTAAAACATTGACAACAAGACCATGTTTTTACTCAGAAGCTTAGAAAGAGCATGGACATAGGGAAGGGAGCACCACACACTGAGGTCTATTGGGGGAAATAGGGGAGGGACGGGGGGGAGCAAGGGAGGGATGGTATGGGGAGAAATGCCAAATATGGGTGAGGGGGCAGAAGGCAGCAAAACACACTGCCACGTGTGTACCTATGCAACTATCTTGCATGTTCTGCACATGTACCCCAAAACCTAAAATGCAATAAAAATTAAAAAAAAAAAAAAAGAAAGAGCATACATTTTTAAATGAGAAAGTCAAACCAGGCTATTTAGGCAGACCACACAAATAAACCCAGATATCAAATGTCGGAAGTTTTTACAGCCAGTAAATATAGAGTCAGAAGTTTTACAGCCAGATATGTAGGAAAACCAGATGAAGTCAGTTTGGCATGAAAAAAGAAATGTTCAGTTTGATTGTGAAGTAATCTTGATTAGGACATGAACAAAGCAAATTTAAGCAAAAATAGACATGATACATTTTCCAGTGTTGAGATAGGAGAGAGTGCTGAAGCAATGTCAGTGTAGATGTTAATTTAAAAATCACTAATATGTTTTAAACTCTCATTACACTTGCTGAATTCAGAAAGAAGAGAGAAATACAAAGTAAAGGTCAGAGCTTATAGACAACATAAGATATAGGAAAGAAACAGGTTTTCAACTTTATATTTAAAAATGTTATAATGTTGGGCTCATATGCCATTAATTGATTAATATCACTGCATATTATTTCACCAATTATAATATTTCAAAATATATTAAGAAACAAGTTAAGTATGGAATCATTATATTTCATTAAAAAGACAAAGTTTACAAATTCATTCTAAAATATTATCCCTTATTTTCTTTATATCAAGAAGTCATAAACAAAAATTTAAAAAGCAAGGTAATGAAACAAACTATGTTTGTCAGTTGTATGTAGAAAGTGGATCTTGAAAAATAAAGATACATGCATAAAAAAGAGACACCATGGTATTGAAAACAATTCATTTGAATATTTACTTGAGCAACCCAAATGAGTAGTTGAAAATAATACTCATGAATAGGAAAATATAAAAAGGAAGCATGAAAGACGTAAGAAAAGGAAAAAAGGAAGGAAGGAAGAAAAGGAGGGAGGGGGAGGTAGGAAGGAAGGAAGGAAGGAAGAAAGGAAGGAAGGGAGGAAGAAAAGGAGGGAGGAACACATGGACATAGGGAG
>CM052650.1:103999904-104032311 GCA_028533165.1 Leontopithecus rosalia
AATGTGGCACATATACACCATGGAATATTATGCAGCAATCAAAAACAATGAGTTTGTGTGTTTTGTAGGGACATGGATGAATCTAAAGAACATCATTCTCAGCAAACTGACACAAGAACAGAAAATGAAATACCACATATTCTCACTCATAGGCGGGTGATGAACAATGAGAACACATGGACACAGGGAAAGAAATACTACACACTAGGGTCTATTGGGGGGAATAGGGGAGGGACAGCAGGGGGGGAAGCTGGGGAGGGATAGCCTGGGGAGAAATGCCAAATGTGGGTGAAGGGGAGGAAGGCAGCAAAACACACTGCCATGTGTGTACCTATGCACCTATCTTGCAGGTTCTGTACATGTACCCCAAAATCTATAATGCAATTTAAAAAAAAAGAAAACACAAAAAGATGTTTCTGTATATACATATACATGACGTTGAATTATTTCAATGAAGACTATTCAAAACAGACATAAGGTTTGTGGTTCATTTACTCATCTATTCAACATCATTTCACATCTACCTAAAATCAGGTACTACATTAGCTGATGTGTCTTGTTTTCTGCTGAGTTAAGAGTAGTGGACAAAAAGAAGTACAAACATACCTCACAGATCCACTTCAGATGAATAAATGTGCTCTTGAAATGTATCTGCATATCTGAAATCACTCTTTTGAAACAAGCGTATGACAGGATTGTGCAGCATAAAAAGAGTATGGGTCTGGGATTTGGAAAATTGTGTTTAGGAAACTTGTACTATGATTTTGATATTAATTAGTTGTTAGTTCACTTACAAAGTTTATGTCTTTTTTTACCAAATGCAGGTTTTTCACATCATAGAAATAATTTTTCAAACAAATCTCTCACTTAGGGATGTTCCTTGATTGAAAGTTCTGACCTTGTTCCTTGCATCAAATGCAGGTTAATTTAATAGACATTATTATGTTTAAATTACAACCTTAGAAAAAAATGCTGAAATATTATGAAAGTCAAGAATAAGAAAAAATCTGCTTAATTCTAGTTGCTCTGTAATATTTGTGATTTTTTTTTTACTTACAATGATAGGGTGACTTTCTGTATATTATCAAACACCCAAACCCTGAGAGCTTTATTATCACCATGTGTTATAAACATTCACCCCTGTGATCCCAGCTGTTGATTATAGAAACAAATTTTCAATTTTTATAGCTTTCTGAATGTAGATAAAATATATGAATTTAGGCACACATACTCTTGTTTCCCTATTTACATGCCATCACTTTTTCTCATGTAGGGCAACAACTTTCAGTAGTCAAAAATTTACCATAAGCAAGTGCTAGTCGGTATGTTTAAGTTTTTATTAAAGCCTCAGTTAAATAAAGCAAAAATCTGATTTTCTAGCTTCTAAAATAATATTTTTTCTTGCTGATTTATATTATCAGGAAAGAGAGTTTATGGAGATCTCTGAGAGGAGCCTCAGATATGGCTATTCCACAGTTACATTAAATCATTTAAACAAATAAGCCTCCAGAGAGACTTGGGTAATTTTTTTTTTCTCACTGACTATTTTTTCCATTTGACAGTCATTCATGAATTCAAAATGTGCCTAAAACGAAACACATTATTGACTTTATTAATTCTAATGTAATAAAAGTTTGTTTTAAAGATCTTAAAATATATAACATTAAATATAATTCCTTATAGATTTAGAACGTAATTTAATGTTTAATACCCAACAAGCTCAAAATTAAATTAAGTAGTGTTCCAGGAGTTTTTACATACAAAACTCAGATGGTATGGAGTTTAATTAGATCACATTTGTCTTTTTGGCTTTTGTTGCTAATGCTTTCTAAGCAAATGCCAGAGCTTCTGTACAGCAAAAGAAACAATCATTAGAATGAACTGGCAACCAACAGAATGGGAAAAAATTTTTGCAATCTACCCATCTGACAAAGGGCTAATATCCAGAATCTACAAAGAACTAAAACAGATTTACAAGAAAAAAATAGACAAACCCATTCAAAAATGGGCAAAAGACATGAACAGCCACTGTTCTAAAGAAGACATATATGAGGCCAACAAACATATGAAAAAATACTAATCATCACTGGTCATTAGAGAAATGCAAATCAAAAGCACATTGAGATACCATCTCATGACAGTTAGAATGGTGGTCATTAAAAATTCTGGAGACAACACATGATGGAGAGGATGTGGAGAAAGAGGAACAATTTTCCACTGTTGGTAGGAGTGTAAATTAGTTCAACCATTGTGGAAGACAGTGTGGTGATTTCTCTAGGACCTAGAAATAGAAATTCCATTTGACCCAGCAATCCCACTACTGGGTATATATCCAAAGGATTATAAATCATTCTACTATAAAGATACATGCACACATTACGTTCATTGTGGCACTGTTTACAATAGCAAAGAACTGGACCAACACAAATACCCATCAATGACAGACTGAACAAGGAAAATGTGGCACATGTACACCATGGAATACTATGCAGCCATAAAAAATGACAAGTTCATATCCTTTGTAGGGACATGGATGAATCTGGAAACCATCATTCTCAGCAAACCAACACAAGAACAAAAAAACAAAAACCACATGTTCTCACTCACAGGAGGGTGTTGAACAATGAGAACACATGGATACAGGGAAGGGAGCATCACACACTCGGGTCTGTTGGAAAGGAATAGGGGAGGGACAGCAAGGGGTAGGGAGGTTGGGGAAGGATAATGGGGAGAAATGCCTGTTATAGGTGATGAGGGATGGAGGCAGCAAACCACCTTGCTATGTAACATTCCTGCATGTTTTGCACATGTGCCCCAGAACCTAAAGTGCAGTAAAATATATATATTTAAAAAAAAAACAACTCAGATTGTCAAGCTGCTGAAGTGTTGGAGATGAAGAGCACATGATGCCTCCTCATAGGATTAGGCAGACCAGTGAGAACCCTGCATAGAAACATGGGCCCATACATGGGATGCAATGATCTCATTAAGAAGAATTAACAAAACTGATAATAAAAAGCCAGAATGCTTATTTTAATTATTCTGATAATGCACAAATTATCCATCTAATTTGGTGAATACTGAGACAAAAATAAAGGATCTTTAGAAAATTAGATATTCCCTTTTCTATTTAATCTCATTTAAAAAAACAGACTACATTAGAAAATATATTCAAATAACTAGAAAAAATCTTCATTAACAATCCAAACTATGTACTTAATAATTGAGGGCTTACACCATTTTTACAACTTTCCCTACTTCTGTGACTTGCCATGATGGATGACACATTTCTTTTTTTTTTTTTTTTTTTTGAGACGGAGTTTCGCTCTTGTTACCCAGACTGGAGTGCAATGGCGTGATCTCGGCTCACTGCAACCTCCGCTTCCTGGGTTCAGGCAATTCTCCTGCCTCAGCCTCCTGAGTAGCTGTGATTACAGGCACACGCCACCATGCCCAGCTATTTTTTTTGTATTTTTAGTAGAGACGGGGTTTCACCATGCTGACCAGGATGGTCTCGATCTCTTGACCTCGTGATCCACCCGCCTCGGCCTCCCAAAGTGCTGGGATTACAGGCTTGAGGATGACACATTTCTTACCTTCACTGAAATGTGATAGAGAAAGAATAAATATTGATATTTAGGAAAAAATATGCCCCATGAAACTTTTGTCAGACTGAACATAAATGGAATGGAATTTCAGAAAGTCTTCTATTTGAGAATCAGAAGGATTTAAAGTATAATCATAATTTAGTATAATTGATAGATTTTAATGGATTCTAATTCATTCATGAACGAACAGGAAGAGCTTAAGAAAAATGATTTTAGTGGTAGATTAAAATAAGTTATCTTTGGGTAGATTACCTGGGTGTAATTTTGCTTAACTTATTAAAAAATGACATCTTAAGAGTATCAATCTGTGCCTGGCATGGTGGGACCTGTAATCCTAGCACTTTGAATGACCAAGGTGGGCAGATCACCTGAGGTCAGGTGTTCTTGACCAGCATGGGCAACATGGTGAATCCGCATCTCTACTAAAAATTAAAAAATTAGCCTGGTATGGTGGCGGTTGGCTATGTTCCGAGCTACTCAGGAGGCTCAGGTAGGTGAATTGCTTGAATCCAGCAGGCAGGCAGAGGTTGCAGTGAGCTGAGATCTTGCCACTGCACTCCAGCCTGGGCAACAGAGTGAGACTCCATCTCAAAAAAAAAAAAAAAAGAGTATCTATCTGACTGTTTAGATATTATTGTGAATGTTGATGCATTTTTGGTGGGTGTATTTATGAGAACAAATTTAAAGGTAATCTTGAACAAAAGGGTAGCTCCGTTTGATTTGTATTTTAAAAGGCAGTTGGGTCAACACTCCTCATTTCACAGGAGTCCTCACTTAACACCAGTGGTTGCTTTCAAGCTAATCCTTTTACATTGGTGGAATTAAGAGCCGTTTTACTGGGCTCTTGTTGGCCTGTGAACATGGACTTCCACACATTATTGAGTGAGACTTGAAACCTAAAATTTTAGCACAGATTTAACCATTGAGAATTACAGTAATTCAGTTTATAATTCTCTACATCCATAAAAGGAAACATCTATTTCTAAATTTCAGAGGAAAACAGACAATCATAAGAAAATGATAATAATTAGTATCAACTAGATATTCCAAGAGATTTTGAATACATTTAAAGAAATAAGCTGTTTCACTCTCTATACTACATCATTAGTAGTATTTCCAAAAAGTGCTTATTTTTTGTAAAAGTTAGGCACAGATTTGATGGTTTTAAATACAAAAGAGAATTTTTTTATAGCTCTCATTTTTTCCAGTAATTCTAATACCTCCTCTTTATTTCTTTTTTCTTCTTCCCATAATTAAGAATGCCTAATTTCCTAGTTAGGTTATTTGAATGATAATATTAATATGGGGAGAAATGTCAAACGTAGGTGTTGGGGAGATGGAGGCAGCAAAACACATTGCCATGTGTGTACCTATGCAACTATCCTGCATGTTCTGCACAGGTACCTCAGAACCTAAGGTACAATAAAATAATAATTTAAAAAATAATAATAATAGTAATTTTTCACTGATGCAGTTCTGAATTTACTTATGTTCTAATTTAACAAATTGCTGTAAAAAACCAATAGAATTGGACATTTGAATCTTAGTTGTGACATCATTTGAGTATATGTACCCTTGAGAGTGGGCATATGTTTTGTCATTCTCCTGTATTATTCCACTGTTTATTTTCAATATCATGGATTCCTCCCTTTAATTCCTTTTGTTTCAAGTGGAATATAGTGTCAGGATTTTTGTTTGTTTTCTTTATAACAGTTAAAGCTATTTGGGAACTAGAGTCCTTAAACACATGAATATTATTTTATTCCACCTCCACATTGATCTGTTTGATTATTAAAGTGTATATAACTAAATCTTTCTTCAGATCATAGATATCTTAATTCGTTATATTTTACATTATTTTCCCCTTTATAAACACCCCTTTGTGAAACAACAGCTATACACAAAGGTTATTATGTGTCTAGCTCAATTGTGCACCTTTAAAATTTATTTCATAATTCCATAGATTTACTTTGCTTTGTTTCATTTTTGGATTTTTTTAGTAATTTTAATTTTAGATTACCAATTACGTGCACATTAATAATTGAGCCTTTAGCTTCCTCTTTTCTAACATTTAGCACTTCAATTAAATTTTTTATTTTAACAAATATATCCTTTAAAAATTTACACGTGTATTTATTCTTTCTCAGATCATTATTTATAATAATTTGCTTTTGAGATACACATATAAGCATATTATCTCCCTAACTCTAAAGTCTATTAATTACTAGTTTAGTGTGCTATTGTTTTGAGACGGGGTCTTACACTGTCTCCCAGGCTGGAATCCAGTCCTGTGATCATGGCTCACTGCAGCCTCGATCTCCCAGGCACAAGCAATCCTCCCACCACAGCCTTTCAAGTAGTTGAGACCGCAAGCATGCATCACCATGCTTGAATTTTATAATTATTATTTTTTGTAGAGATAGGTCTTACTATATTACCCAGGCTGGTCTCGACCTCCTGGGCTAAAGTGATCCTCTTGCTTCAGCATCCCAAAGACATGGGATTAGAGCTGTGAGCCACCATGCCCAAATTTAGTTTTTAATTTGTCTTCCTTTTCATTCACTTTCTCCATCTCCAAATAATATGTATTCATCTACTGTGACATAGACAAGTCTTTAACTAAATTAATTAGAGAGAACCCCTTTTTAATTTTATTTTCATATCTCCACAGTTAGAAGTTCCCTCCGGGATAGCTCTTATATCAATAGTTAATGTGCGTGTACTACTATGTTCCAGGCATCCCTTTCAAGGTTCAGTGCATGTTAATATATTTAGCTATTTTGGGATGCTAGATCACCTGCTCAAGGTCTTAGTGACAGTAAATGATGGAACCAAATACAAAACACGTTAGTTACAAACATGTCAGTTACAAATATGTTGCTTATAATCACTATATTTTACACTCCTTCATAGAAACTGCTTATATTTTGTTATTAGAAAAGTGTTTCATGACAAAAGCCATGATATATTACTAATCAAAAGATGCCTTTCTGTTAGGATAATATATGATCGCTCACACAACCCCAAAAAAGTAACAAAAAATCTATATAGTTATTTATTGATGTGTATTTTGATTGAGCATGATCAAAATATCAGATGTATAAAATTATTATATAAAAGTTAGGAATTCTGTTTTTTTCCCAAAAAGATAATAGTTATATTTCAGTTCAAAATCTGTATACACTTTGGTTGACTTGGACCTGTTAGTTTACAACCAACTAGTTAGTTCAAGATGAAATTAGTAGCACTAGTGTTTTATAGGCATCTTTTTTTTTTTTAATTTTACTTTCCTCTTAGTTTCAGGAGGTACCTGTGCAGGTTTGTTACAAGGATATAACAAGGATGCTTAGGCTTTGTGATATGATCAAACTCACAGTTAGTGAGCATAGTACCCAATAGGTAGTTATTCAATTCTTGCCTCCATTTCCACTTACCCATCTTGTATTCCCAAGCATCTATTTTTCCCATCTTTATGTCCATGTGTAACCAAAATTTGGCCCCTCATTATAAGCAAGATCATTCAGTATTTGGTTTTCTGTTACTGTGCTAATAATGCACTTAGGATATCAGCATCCAGCTGCATACATATTCAGCAAATGATTTTATTTTTCTTATGACTCTGTAGCATTCCATGGTGTATATGTACCACATTTAAAAATTCTAATCCTCTGTTGATAGGCATCTGAGTTGGTTCCATATCTTTGCTATTGTGAATAGTGCTATGATAAACATGTGGGTACACATGTCCTTTAGGTACAAAGTGTCTATACTCAGTATTGGGATTGGTGAGATTAACAGTAGTTCTAAGTTATTTGATAAATCTTCAAACTGTTTTTAATAGTGGCTGAACTAATTTACATTCCCACCAACAGTGTGCAAGTGTTTCCTTTTCTATGCAGCCTGGCTAACATCTATTAATTTTTGACTGTTTAATAACAACCATTCTGACTGGTAAGATGATATCTCAATGTGATTTTGATTTGTATTTTTCTGGTGATTAGTGAGGCTGATCATTTTTTCATACTTGCTGTCCGCTTTTCTTCTTTAGAGAAGTATCTGTTTATAACCTTTGCTCACTTTTTAATAGAGTAGTTTGTTTTTTTCCTGTTGATTTGTTAATAATTAAGTTTTAATCTTAGCTTTTATTTGTAAGATAATGTGCCGTGTATATTTTTAAATATATGTGATTTATTGTTATTGTATTTTGTAGTGCATTTTACATGAGTGCATTATTAAGCAATATAAAACTAAGATTATTTTCAAATTTTAGAGAAATTCAAATGTTGCATTCATAATACAACTGAAAACTATATTATCAAGCATAATGGAGTACATTTACAATATATTTAAACCAAGTCAATATAATCCTGAGAAGAATAATTATTGCAAACAATAAGTAATATACTTTGTGTAAAATTAAGTAAAAACAAAATCTGTTAAATAATACTATCCACCTGCAGAGAGACAAAAGGGAATCACTGAATAGAGAAGAAAGGGAGTATGCACTTTCTGTATCCTCCAACTGGACACAGATATTAAAGTTTAAATCTTGCAATACTGCTATGTATTCTATGTTTTAAAACATCTGGTTAAGATATAACATCAATTAAGTAAACAAACTTTAAGCTAATGAGAAAACTGTCAACAATGGCACCGTCTTTTCAGTTGCAAATAACTGTTAAATGCACTTGAAATGCCTGTCGTCACTGGTAAGAGAGATAAGATGCTTCAAATTTTATCTTAATGTATCTATCTTTTCCTATTCTTAGCTATTAAAACAATCTAACTATAATTACTCAGAGTGGCTTTATAAAAAGTGTTCAGTAACTTCACATTACTGGTAAGTGCAAAAGTGGAAAATAATTTTGTAATAAATTAAATATGACAATGTGATTTGGGGATTTTGACAAGGATTGATACGATTTTATGGAATTGTCATAGACTCACTGCTCTGACATGTTGAGAGTGAAAACCTAATATAGGGCAGGTCTATAAAACTACTTGTGAAGAGAAATGACAGACGTCTGCCAATAGTCGTAGATGAATTGAGATGGTTAGTGCTTAGACAGAAAAGGGGAAAGAAAAGGAAAGAAAAGTAATTTAGGCAATATTTTAAAATAATATGTTGGGTAAAGTGTATTAGAAATGATCAGGAAAAGGTACACAAATTAAAATTGACTTCTGACTAAGGAAGTTTACTTATCTGTGTCACAATTATTTACTTTTGTATACTTTCAAAGTTTTGACTAAAATAAATTCAGATTAGATTGAGCCATACACAGCTACATTTTCCTTATGAAAAGCTCTCCTAATAGGAAAAAATACTGTCTCTTGAGACTTCTATATTCTGATAGGATCAAAGATCTTTGAGCAGAGAATTGGTTCCCATTAAAATAACTAGAAAAAACACTTTTCTGTATCTATAGCTCTGTATGTGTGTACACCCACGTATATATAGACAAACACACATATATATATATATACATGTATATTTGTGTTTTTGTGTAGATATAAAGATAGATTGGAAGATAGTTAAGAATTGATGAAGCAACCAGGATTTCAGAAACCATAATTCTGAAGGAGAAGAGAAGAAAGAAATAAGTGAAAATGGCAAGACTCATACTTAAATTGAGAAATACCTAATATAGATTACGAGGGGATGGATGCAACAAACCGCCATAGCATGTGTATACCTATGTAACATAACTGCATGTTCTGCACATGTACCCCAGAATTTAAAATATAATAAAAGTTATTCATATATAGAAAAAAACTTATAGGAGGCAGAATTTGAGAAATTCAGGAATGAATGATGATTAAGAAAACATATTATCTTACATCTCCATCTCTCACTCCTCCTGTATGCCTTTATATATTAATTACTACAATCCTCCACACCTGTACACACAGTCTATTTTCTTTGTGATATCTTTTTACTTTTACTATTCTTGGCTTGTGAAGTTTTATTCATTCTTTATCCAAGAATCAGTAAAAAATTCTTTTTTTTTTTGGAATTTATTTTTCCATACTGATTTTGCTCACAGTTTCTCTCCTTTTAGGAGACAATTAATTTCTACATGTTAAATCCAAGTGGAATGTGTCACAGAAGCTGTGAAGTGTACTAGAAGATCACTAGCATATTGAAAGTCAAAGGGAAGTCAATTTCAATCTCACTCCCTTGTTTTTCAGTATGTGACCTTGGAGGAGGTATTTATCACTTGAGAAATTGGTACCTTTGTCTCTATACAGAAGGATACCTTTTAGGATAGTTAAAAAGATTAAAGCCGGAATACAGCATAAAACATAAGTTACTATTTTATTTTATTTATCTAATTAGCAAAATAGTCATAATAAACCTAAAATGCTTTGAGAACTTAATGTGTCATATCTTGTTAAAATGTATTAAAACCATGGAAATGTGCCATGCATTCTTCTAAAATCTTAGTCTAAGATTTTATATTTAATAACTTTTCTAATCCTCACAGCAGTTTATAAAGTTGATAAAACTTTTACTCCCATTTTACTTTTCAAAAATAAGTGTTATGTAAGAGTTTTCCTACCTGATACCACAAACTCGATAAGTAGTCTAGTCAAAATTTGAACCTAGGCATTGTGATTACAGGACTCCATGCAGCTTTCAAACATGAACTTGAAATATCCTTGGTGTTTATGCAATTTTCCTAAAACCGTCCTCCTCTGTTCTTTGCAGTCTGCTTTGATTTTTTCTATTTAACATTAGATGGTTTTTTTCCTGCTTTGATCCAGCTTTTGGGATTTAGATTTGATCTAAACCCTTACAAACTACCCAATATCAAAACCACTGCAAATTACTGAAATGCTACAACTACCACTTTCTATTCAAGTCTTGGGTTCCACTATATTTCCACAGATTTCAATCTTTGCTTGGCCGATAGTCCTACCAATTTCTTCCTTAGAGGAGACATTTCCTTAGGTCTTCAAAGGAACAAGATTGTTAGAACTATTGTTGGTTTTAAATAAATAAATCTTAAAATATATCTATTAAGTATTATTTAGCTTTTCAAATTATTATCAATTGCCATAATGAAAATTACTTTACTTTGCATAAAGTTTCATCATTGATTAATTGTGAAAACAATTTACACGTGTGGACTTTTCCAAGTTAGTTTTTTTCTTATTTTCTAAATATCACTCCCTTACCTACTGTATCCATGGAATATGCACTTTTATATTTATACAAAACACTTTCTTCCAGAAAAAAAAATCCAAAAATAACATAGGGTGACAACTCTAATCCTATAGTAAGAACTTTAAATTATTAATATAATTTTTATTTTTTTATTACAACAGATTGATATGGTAAATCTAAATGTAAAATTGTTTGAATTTTATTTTTACAAAATCAAAATTTTGTGATTATAAGTTTTTTGTCAAGATTCCTAGTAATTCATTGAGAATATAAATAAATAAATATTAAATGAATGTGTGGAGCAGAATTTTTTTTGCTCTTTTTGACTAAAAATAAGTTTTCAGTAACTCTGTAATTCAAATAAACATCAAAGGGCTTTCTCTTATGGTATGTAGTAACCCTAAGGGTACATGATAAAAAACAATCACTTTCTTCGACTTGTGTAGAAGAACTATTTAAGAAGAATGTAATGCTCACAATGCAAACAGTCTTGCTAGCTTTGCTTTTGGTATCTATATTCTCAGTTTTATTTTTCCAAAGATTAAATATCCTCAGTTAAACCAAACTAAAAAGAATAATTTTAGCAGAGGTGTCAGTACTACCTGATATTCTTCTTCAATTCTCTAGTACCATAGAAAGGGTATGGAGTTTTGTGACTCTGATTTAATACTGGATCTGGATGTAAAATGATCATAAAGCCCAAGGACAGACACAGAGCCTGAAGGAAGCATAGTGTGCTGAGAATCAGCATTTCTTTCTTTATGAGGACTGATTGTAGTAGAAAGTTTCTAAACCCACTCTATTCATCTGTCATATGATAAAATACCCTTTTAGCTCTATGTTATTAATCCTGGCAACGTTCTACCAAAAAAAGGTTTTAGAAACTTTAACAGAAATTATTATGAACTTATTTACCTAGAAATATATACATGAAACTACTAAACCCATATAGATGGCCACTGTGCAGGTACAAAATGTTCATAGTAGCATATTTTTCATGAACTATTGTTGAAATCTGTTTAACAATAAGGTTGTCCATCTGTAAAGGCAATTGATAGTTTATTCTACAGTCAGGAGAAATAGATATTCATAACTAGTCCAAAATATTTACATAAACTTGTCTAAATTTAATCACTTGCCAGCATAATAAAATCATCATCCTACTTACAGTTACTATCCTAGAGAGCAGAATGTGCACGATCTGTTTTAGTTGGACAGAATTCAAACTGTTCTTTTTTAGAAAATTAGATTTTGACTTTTTTTTCTGTAACAAGAAGGACAGTCTTTCTCTAGTAATAAATCATCTTCCCAGAAGGCTCATAAAAGTTAAAGCTTCCAAGTAAACTGTGAGTGGGCATTTCATAATAAGGACACTCCATTCTTTCCAGGTGTGTAAGTAAAATGAGTCCACCCTATTCTTTATTCATTAGTGGACCAAACATATACATTTATTAGATTAATATATGCTATTCCGAAAAGTAAAAGGAATGTGGTTCTGAGCAAATAAGCAACAGCTGATCATAGATTTAGAGTTCAGGGTTTGAGAGGAGGACACAAGAATTAACTTAGGAGACTCAAAGCATCATGTGAGCAAGCTCTGGACAAAAGGTCATGGGAATAGCTGCCAAAATGAGCAAACATTAGGGAGTATGGAAAGAGATAAAGGCAGTCAAAGTGGAAGGATACCTAGTTTAGCATATGCTAAAATAGTATTAACCAGAAATACCAAAGGGGAGTTGTTTAAAAATACTAATTCAGCGGCCCACCCCCATAACTTAGTGTTAATATCATTATTTTTTAAACTCATAACTATGCTCATCTCTGGATTTGGAAGTCATTGAATTAAGGAGTTTGGGTACTAATTTATCCATTATATACACATGGGAAACTACTGAAATGTAATGAAACTGGCATCACATTTCTGCAGCTATTTCTTTGGAAGAATATCCATACTTGAAACACAGAAATAGGTAAGAAAGAACATTTCAAAGGATACCGAGGTTACATTGAGGCAAAGGAGGAGATGTGGGGCACGCTGGATGTGCTTGGGGCAAATATATTGAGAACTGAAATATTCAATGCCTTGATTTTTCAGTTAGAATGTTTTAGATCATTTATAATTCATACTAGAGATAAAAACATTTACACTTAAAAAAATAAAAAAACGCTATCATAGAGGGGTCCCATATTTCATATGCAAGCTCTATATTTTGTCTAATGTTTTAAATGTTAAGAAAAAATTATTAATCTATTAGAATAATTTCTACTTTAGTAGTGGAGCAGGACAGTGACTTACTCCGCAGGAGAAATTGTTAGAAAGAAAGAAACTCCAAGATCACTCTTCCTGGAGACAAATGCTCAGATATTGCTGCCTGTTATACAGACAGGATGATTATGATTTTTCACTGTGTAGAGACAAGAGACCAGGCAATCACTGATAGAGCAGACTCTGAAGAAATGAGGAGAATCACAAAGACGCAGAGAAAGAGCAGAGGTGTAGTCACTTAATGTAGA
This sequence comes from Leontopithecus rosalia, assembly GCA_028533165.1. Lineage (NCBI taxonomy): Eukaryota > Metazoa > Chordata > Mammalia > Primates > Cebidae > Leontopithecus > Leontopithecus rosalia. The sequence continues at coordinate 104,013,195 of CM052650.1, forward strand.
AATTGTGATTAACAAAATACACAAGAAAATCATGTTGAATTGAGGTTGTATAGGAAGAGAGGTCCTTGCTAGACCAGGAAATCTAAGACTTATTCTTGAGTTAGATAACTTGGATAAACTCAACATTGTAAAGAATGTATAAAAATTAGCACAATACAAAATCCCATAATGACGTTTCAGTAATTAGTGGCACAAATAATAGTCTAAACAGAATATATCACATTAAAGGATAACAACATAAGTTTCCTAACAAGACCATTTAGTTTTTTAATGCACTTCACATGAGAAAATGATGAGTAATCTTTTAAAGTGCCAAAAGAGGCTAGAATCATCTGCATTAGAATTACTAAAATTTTTAACCTAAGGCTAAAGAAATGCTTTTATTTAAATGGTATCTTTTACTATTTTAAATCCCTATTTTAATAATACAAAAATTGAATCTTAGAGAAGTAAAGCAAGAAGGCCTTGCATTTTACAAATTTCATAAGAACACAAAAGCTTTTTGAAGAGGAGCATGTAAATCAATAATACAACAATGCAAGTAAAAGCACTCTTGACCAGTAACAAGGTTTGCTTCTTATGTCCAGATATCACAAAGCATAGTGAGCAAATATTGAATATTTTAGAGAAATATGTTTGCGTAATACAAACTACAGTTTGTTATACTTGTTGCTAAATTAATTATATGTTTTTAAAATCGGTATAATTTTCTTGTAAAGTCATTAGAGTTTTTATGGAATTGTTCCCCTACCTAGAAGTTTTAATTAGAGACCTGAACAATTAGACCCGCTTTATAATTGCTGAACAAGAACAACTCTCCAGAGGCACTTCCAGGTCACCATCTACAATGTCAAGGGTTACATAGTCTCTGCAAAATGAAGAAGGTTCCTGAGTTAAAACTTATCACATAACTCTTACTTCATGATGACCTAATGTATAATAGACAGGAAGGATTTAAGGTATATTTTTGATAACTGAGACTATATTGATTTTTAAATATATTTATAAATATATTGACATTTCAATTATATTTTTACTTCAAGATTCTACCTCATGTTACATTCCTTTAATGCAATTGCAGCAAATATACAGTAAATTTAAATTTATATGTGAAATATGTTATATTCCTTAAACAAAATCATAACTGATTACATATCTGGGGTTATCTTTCATCTAATTAACCCAGTTTTCATTTTAAATGGTATATTTTACTATTTAAAGATAAGTGAAAGCCCCTAGACTTTCACTTGTCCCAAAACTTAAAATGCATAGCAGAGTTTATGGTACTAAAAGATAGAATAAGGAATTTTAACTGCTTTTATTTCTTTTTTAATTTCAAGAACACAAAAGATTGTTTGCCTTAGCCTTTTTAAACATGGAAAAATGAAAAAGGTTATTTTGCTTGTATGCTTACCTTAATTAACAAAGTCGTGTTGACTTTTAATGCTAAAAATGTACTTTTTTACTCTATTACATTTTTGAGGACTCTGCCAGTTGACTCAGAAATATTGTTCTCAGAGCTATCAAAAGTTTTATTTCAAGCTACTATTTTCTCTCTTTTGTCATGTAAGAAAGCATGTAAGTTGGTCATCAATTCTCAATAATGTGTGATATAAGCAATTTTATGATATTTTGAAATTTGATTCATCAAAGTGATATAAACTACTCAACTTGTTACTTTATATTTATCACAAACATATATTTAATAAATACTTCATTTACAAAGAAAGATAAGCTTAACCAAATAATCTCACTGTATTTATAAAGTACAAAAAGGTTTTGGAGTATATCTCATTTAAAAATAACACACATCTTCAAAATTTGTATTTAAATTAACTTCTTGATGATAAAGTTATTTGAGTAATTAAGAAGATATTCTTATCAGTCTTGTTTCCTTGTAAATTGCAGAATTTTTCTGTTGTGTGTCTACATTTGTATGTTTTATTAGATAAAACTGATGTTCTCTGCTGCCTAACATGAAAGTCTATAGTATAAAATGTTAATAAACTTGAATTTATATATAATCACTATGAGGAAATTGGAATGTAAAATCGAATCTATTCTGTAATAACATATTTATTTCCTCTTTACTCAATAACAGCATTCTCAACCCCAATCCAAGCAACTTCTAAATTATATTAAAAAATATAAAGAAATTTAAATACATAACAAAATAATAAACTTTTAAATGTAGGTAATTAAAATCAAGGATGAGGATCAAGTATCAACAAGCAAATAAACACAGATATTAGTTAAGCAAGCCATATTCATACATTGCAATTTGTTTTCAGCCAGGGACATGCCAAAGGCAAGTACACAAGCAGGATCATGGAAAATTTTCAAGTGAAACTAGAGACACCTAGTTACTTATTTGATACTGTAAAGTATGATAATAAGCTCCTTAAAACGGCAGGATAACAAATAATAATTTTAAAACTGTAGAGAATCTTTGTTACCCAGTCCATTCTGGCTGTACAACCAATGATACAAGGAGCTGAATTTTAAATCCAGTTATATAATTGTACTGTGACCTCATTACATTGTAAATGGAGTGTGATTTCTTAATTCTCTCATGTCATACAGGTAAGATCTTACAATTTTCAAGCTCTCAGAAAAATCTTCCCTTGTCCCTCTTGCCCCTGCTCCTCTCAGTTCCGAGGTTCTGTTTAACCACTGAAATTTCATGTTCCATAACTTGATTTTGTATTGCTATGATAAAATCTTTTGTCAACATTCTGTTATATTACTAGGAGTGGATGGGCATTCAAAAAGCTATAAGGACAATAAAAAGTCATTTTCATGGCTGAAGATACCCTAAGTGAAATATATTAAAGATTCTTAAAATGTTTTTTTCAGAAGCTCTAAGCCTTCTAACAATAATTTTAGATGCCACAGTTTCTCTAAATATGTATAATGGAAAAATATGCTTGATAAAAAATAATTGTTATAGTTATTTACGATTATAGCTAAAGATGTATTTAGGATAAGAATGGAAAGTTCAGACGGGCTAGCATTATTTGTCAGGATAAAGGTAACATCAGATGAGAATCAAAACTTTTGTCAGATGTGTCATTTCAAACTGCCAGTTTGGAGCAGGTGCACATGAATAACGTACAATATAGAAATGGCTTCCAATCAAGCCTCTGAAGGACTTATATTAAAGCCATTTAACTTTTCCATAGTTTTATTTCAGAGGTTGTCAGGAAAAATAGATTGGTTTCTGTCCCTTGCAACAGAAGAAGACCCTCTATAGAGCCAATAACCCAAAAAGCAAAGACATTATATTCACTTTCAATTTAAAGAGGAAATCCAAGTAAAGCCAATATATAATAGGCATTCAAGGCAGAGAAAGGGGAAGTGAGAGTGAGACAGAGAAAGAGAAGAATAGCTCTCGTTCACCAGGTGTTTACTATTCTGCTGGGCTGAAACACTGGACTGTGACTTATAAATTAACTCAGTGAATCCTCGGAAAATTGCTATGAGGTAGAAAATATTATTGTTTTTATCATCCTCATTATTAGTATGGAAAACCTAGGGTATGAGTAATTTAATAACTTGCCTAAGGTTATATAGCTGATGAGTGACAGAGCCAGAAAATGACAAAAACGCCATCTGACTCCAAATGCCATGCCTTTAGCAACAAGACTATATTACATGTGTTTAATGACATTTGTCCAAAATGTTTTTTTAATCTTTCCCATTGTTAGCTTCAAAAGAAAAAATATGTTATACAGTTATTCCTTATTGACTTACTGTTTTGTCAAAAAGTATTTAAGATTCTCCTTCAAAGATATCATCTTGGATAAAATTATCTAGTCTAAATTTCAGTCTTTTCGTGTATAGCTAATGTATAATAAAAATTATTTAGAGTTTATAATTTTTTTTTTGAGACGGAGTTTTCACTCTTGTTACCCAGGCTGGAGTGCAATGGCGCGATCTTGGCTCACTGCAACCTCCGCCTCCTGGGTTCAGGCAATTCTCCTGCCTCAGCCTCCTGAGTAGCTGGGATTACAGGCATGCACCACCGTGCCCAGCTAATTTTCTGTATTTTTAGTAGAGACGGGGTTTCACCATGTTGACCAGGATGGTCTCGATCTCTTGACCTCGTGATCCACACGCCTCAGCCTCCCAAAGTGCTGGGATTGCAGGTGTGAGCCACCGCGCCCGGCCTAGATTTTATAATTATTAAGACAATTTCTCTTGAGTAAAATAAAAGTCTGATAAAAATATGTCACCTTTAGTTGAAATTTTTCTCTAAAGTAGTATTACTTGAAAGAAATATTACTTAAAGTAGTAATACTTGAAAATAGTGTATAGAAGATTATGACAATTACGGCATATAAAAGAAGACACAGAGAATGAAATACACTTAATTAATGACTGATCTCAATGTGGTTGAAAATTGAATCCCATATATCTCTCATTTGTGGATGAGTATGTGGACAATGCTCTATCTGTTATTTAAATAATTTTTAATTTATTAATTTTATGACAATTTATTAATGTTATGACATTTTATTAATAACATAACAATTTATTAATGTCATGACACCCATAATATTTTCAAGCATATATTCCATAATATATGTTTGGTGACTTAATTAAAATTCTAAATTTTAAAATTTCTACATTTAATTAAGTCACCAAGCATATATTCTTTGAGCACTGTCAAGGTAGAAAACTACACTCTAATTGTACAGGGGGGAATGGAAAGACAATCCCTCAAAGAGATTGCAGTTTGCAGAAGTAAACAAGTAGTGTTTAGTTAGTGAATATATGAACATAAGGAAACTTTTAGCAGAATGGTACAGTCTTTTCAACATACAACTAAGATGCAAATATATAGGAATCACAGACTCCAGGGTCACCACTTTTTAAGCTTGAAATGCTTTTAATACTTTTAATTATCATTTCCATGGAGACAGATTTCAGGTTGTTCGGATTTCAAAACCAATTCTGTAAGATGTCAGAAAGTTGAAAAAAAAAAGCAATAAAAGGGACTCCTGTATATTAATCCAAATCCATTTATTAAAGGAATTGCATGTCTTCACCATATTTTATGGTAAATTCAGCAGGTCCTTTTTCTCAGGAAGCAAGCTCTAAAGATTTGTGTAAATGTATTAATTATTAAACAATCTCAAAAGTAACATCTGTGGTTAATTTTTTTAAAAAATGCACGGTGGACATCTATTAATTTTTAAAGAGAACGTCTTTGTGTAATATGAACTGTAAAATGTTATACTTTTCTTTAAACCAATTATATAATAAATCTGTATAATTTTCCAATAAAGTCACCTGGGTTTTCACTCAATTTATTTCTCCAAAATCCTGTGTTACCTGTACTTCCCATCGGCCTCCATAGTTGCTGAGACCAGCTCCGCAGAGGAGCTATCAGGCCCTTGTCTACACAGCCTAGGGCTCTGCAGGGTTTATGTTTTCCTGGGAGGCAGAGCCAAATTGATAAGATGAGAAAGTGTGTCCCCAGACATATGGGACTTGAGGATTTAAAGTTTTGATGCCACAAATATTTCCAATTACTTATTTGCAATAATCCTTACTAATGCTAAATATATTTAAAATGAAAATATCCTCATTAAGATTCTATCTAAAGGGAATTTTAGCAAAAATGTTATCAAGTTTTAAAACAAAAAGCCTTATTAATTTGATGAGAATATTGTAATCAGGAATTATACAAAGTTCAAAAGAAACTAGAAAATTTTTAGCTGAAAATGATTGAAAGATACTTTCAGGATTCAAAAATGCAAAAAGTTACCATAATCATTATTCTATGGTCCCAGCATTCTTTCCTTCCAGGGGAAGATGATTATTAGATCTAAGGGACATGCACATCCATTGTCTGGTCTACCCTCAGTAGAACTGTCTGATGGAAGAAGCAAAGAAAATGTCTATCAGCAGCCAAAAATCATTTTCATCCTCACTTGACACAGCATCTGGATCATTTATGTTGAGAGCACAATATTGTTTTTGCACCATTTTCTCTGTCAGCATCTGATGTCCCTTAATTTCTTACAGTGAAATCAGAGGGCAGCTATTATTAGTAGTGCTCTACAAATTATTTCAGGAAAAAACTTAGAAGCAGAGAAGGGTGATTTACCATTATCTATGTTCCTGTAACTACAAAATGAGTGCTTTAATGAACTTTGTTTCGTCTTCAGAATCATTATTTATTATGGGTACATATGCATCTTATATAAAATGAGCATATCTGAAGAAATTCAATTACTGCTGCAAATATGATGATCATCTTTATTATTTTAATGGTTCAACAAATTATTTAAACTTTACTGCTAGCACATATCTGTTAACCTTGCAGCAATTCTTTATCTTGATAATATGCATTGTTTTCTATGGAATAAACAAGATAGAAAATTAACAGGAATATTTATGATTCATTTCAGACCTGCAACAAGAAAATTTAGTGAATATCTATAGAATTCCTCACCGCAGGTTCACAGAACATACATTTTTCTCAGTATCACATTACACCTATTTGGAAAGTGACGACATAATTGGAAGTAAATCATTCTTCAGTATTTGCATAGCATTTCACAGACTTAAATGAAATATTGGTTGGCTGTTTGTTTGTTATTTTCTTACCTTATCCCTTCCTGTCTCTGCTAATAAGTAAAATAATTGGCATAAAAGAGGTTTTTAATATCTATTTTTAGATTGCATTCCAGCCTGGGCAATAGAGCGAGACTCCTGTTGTCTCTCCCCCTTTCTCTTTTTTTTTTAAAAAAAGGGGTTGTCAAGAAATAAGGTGAAGATATAAAGATACGTGGGTAAGAGAAAGTAAGTGAATCCCAGTGTTGCTAACTATAATAACAGAAAGTGGATATTTTAAAAGCCCAGCCACTCCTCACTTCAAACCACCATCCACACAGTTACCAAATTATCTTCTGAAAACCGCTGTGGTTCTGTTACATCCCGGAATGCCTGTGTGGATTTCCATAGCCTGTACAAGGAAATCCTAAGCAAGCATGAATGGCAAGCCTTCCAAAGCTCTTCCTTTCTCCTTCTCTTGGCACTTAAAACACTGATTTTCACTGTAATTATTTGCTTTTCTGTTTATTTCCCCTGTTTAGTTTAAACAATTGGAAAGCAGGACCTGCTCAGATCCTAGCATGGTGCCAGCAAATTGCAGGCCTTTGCTAAAAGCATGGTGAATGGATGAGTGAATAAATCAATGAATCAATGTATATGCTGACTTTTATTAACTCTGACACGTTCATAATAAAAGCTTTTTCCCTAAACTCTTTAAGGAGATGCCTGTGGCCTATATATTGAGTGACAGAAGGACCAACCTTTTTGTTAACAAACTAACCAAAAGAATGAGACAAGATATGCAACTTACTCATTTAGAATAGGCTTATTACAATAGCAAGGAATCATTATTGTCTAACGTTTTCTTGTGTGATCTTGATGCTAGTCTCACAATAACCTTAGAAACTCAATCTCATGATAATATGGTATTGCTTATCACCCTTTTCCTGCTAATGTTAGTCTCAGTGAATGAATACAATTCTCTTTTTTTTCTTTCAGCTATATACACATATTTTTAGATATTTTTATGAAATCTCTCTGCAGAAGTTTGAGGATCAAAAAAGACTAAATTTTTCACAAATTTATGTCTTCAAAATTCAAGGCCAATTGGCTATGCCATATTCATATTCAACATCAATATGAATATGGCATATTGAATATGGCATGCATGTCTTTGCACGTGAAATGTGTTTCCTGAATACAGCACACTGGTGGGTCTTAACTCTATCCAAATTGCCAGTCTGTGATTGGGGCATTTAGCCCATTTACATTTAAGGTTAATACTGTTATATGTTAATTCAATCCTGCCATTTCAATACTAGCTGGCTGTTTTGCCCATTAGTTGATGCAGCTTTTTCATTGTGTCGAGGGTCTTTACCATGTGGTACATTTTTGCAGTGGCTGGTACTAGTTGTTCCTTTCCAGGTTTAGTGTTTTCTTCAGTAGCTCTTGTTAGGCAGGCCTGGTGGTGATGAAATCTCTCGGCAATTGCTTGTCTGTAAAAGATTTTATTTCTCCTTCACTTATAAAGCTTAGATTGGCTGGATATGAAATTCTGGGTTGAAAATTCTTTTTTAAGGATGTTGTACATTGGCCCCCATTCCCTTCTAGCTTCTAGGGATTCTGCCGAGATATCCACTTTGAGTCTGATGGGCTTCCCTTCTGGGTAACCTGACCTTTCTCTCTGACTGCTCTTAGCAATTTTTCCTTTATTTCAACCCTGGTGAATCTGACAATTATGTGCCCTGGGGTTGCTCTTATTCAGGAATATATTTGTGGTGTTCTCTGTATTTCATGGATTTGAATTTTGGCATGCCTTGCTAGGCTGGGAAAGTTCTCCTGGATAATATCCTGAAGAGTGTTTTCCAGCTTGATTTCATTATCCCCATCACATTCAGGTACACTGATCAAAACTAGATTAGGTCTTTTCACATAATCCCATATTACTTGGAGACTTAGTTCATTTCTTTTCACTCTTTTTCCTCCAATCTTGCCTTCTCATTTTATTTCATTGAGGTGATATTCAATTTCTGATATCCTTTCTTCTGCTTGATCGATTAGGCTATTGAAACTTGTGTATGCTTTGCAAAGTTCTTGTGCTGTGTTTTTCAGCTCCGCCAAGTTGTTTATGTTCTTCTCTTTCCTGGTTATTCTAGTTAGTATTTAATCTAACCTTTTTTCAAGGTTTTTAGTTTCTTTGTATTGGGTTAGAACATGTTCTTTTACCTCAGAGAAGTTTGTTAATACCCACCTGCTGAGGCCTGTTTCTGTCAATTCGTCAAACTCATTCTCCATCCAGTTATGTTCGCTGGATGCTGAAGTTGAATGGATGGAGGAAGATTTACCAAGAAAATGGAGAGAGATTAAAAAAAAAGCAGGGGTTGCAATCACAGTCTCTGATAAAACAGACTTTAACAAAGATCAAAAGAGACAAAGAAGAGCATTACATAATGGGAAAAGGATCAATGCAACAAGAAGAACTAACTATCCTAAATATATATGCACCCAATACAGGAGCACCCAGATACATCTAGCAAGTTCTTAACAACCTGCAAAGAGACTAGCCTTTCACACAATAATGTGAGACTTTAACACTCCACTGTCAATATCACAGAGATCAATGAGACAGAAAATTAACAAGGATGTCCATTACTTGAACTCAGATCTGGACCAAGGGAATCTAATAGGCATCTACAAAACACACCACTTCAAATCCATAGAATATACATTCTTCTCAGCACCACATCACGCTTATTCTAAAATTGGCCACATAATTGGAAGTAAATCACTCCTCAGCAAATGCAAAAGAGTAAAAATCATCACAGCCTCTCAGACCACATTAGAACTCAGGATTAAGAAACTCACTCAAAACTGCTCAACTACATGGAAATTCAACAACCTGCTCCTGAATGACTACTGGAAAAATAATGAAATCAAGACAGAAATAAAGATGTTCTTGGAAACCAATGAGAATGAAGACACAATGTATCAGAATCTCTAGGACAATTTAAAGCAGTGTCTAGAGGGAAATTTGTAGCACTAAATGCCCACATGAGCAGTGAGGAAACATATAAAATGGACACCCTGTCATTACAATTAAAAGAACTAGTGGAGCAAGATCAAACAAATTCAAAAGGTAGCTCTGCTACTTTTGATGAAGTAACCAACATCAGAGGAGAACTGAAGGAGACAGAGACACAGAAAAATCCTTTAAAAAACCAATAAATCCAGAAGCTGTTTATTTTTCTTTTCTTTTTATTTTTTTTGAGATGGAGTTTTGCTCTTGTTACCCAGGCTGGAGTGCAATGGCGCGATCTCGGCTCACTGCAACCTCTGCCTCCTGGGTTCAGGCAATTCTCCTGCCTCAGCCTCCTGAGTAGCTGGGATTACAGGCTCGCGCCACCATGCTCAGCTAATTTTTTGTATTTTTAGTAGAGACGGGGTTTCACCATGTTGACCAGGATGGTCTCAATCTCTTGACCTCGTGATCCACCTGCTTCGGCCTTCCAAAGTGCTGGGATTACAGGTGTGAGCCACCGCGCCTGGCCCAGAAGCTGTTTTTTGAAAAGATCAACAAAGTAGATAGATGACTAGTCAGACTACTAAAAAAGAAATGAGAAAAGAATCAAAGAGATGCAATAAAAATTGATAAAGGGAGTATCACCACCAATCCCACATAAATAACAAACTAGCATCAGAGATTACTACAAACACCGCTATGCATACAATAAATCAAGAAGAAATACATAAATTCCTGCACAACTACACCCTCCCAAGACTAAATGAGGAAGAACTTCAATCCTGAATAGACCAATAACAAGGTTTAACGTTGAGGCAGCAATTAAAGGCTACCAACCAAAAAAAGCCCAGGAGAAGATGGGTTCACAGCCAAATTCAACTAGATGTACAAAGAGGAGCTGCTACCATTGCTTCTGAAACTATTCCAAACAATACAAAAAGAGGGAATCCTCCCTAACTCACTTTATGAGACCAAAATCATCCTGATACCAAAATCTGGCAGAGACACAACTAAAAACAAAAATCAGGCCAATATCAATGATAAACATCAATGCAAAATCTTCAATATTAGATTTGATGCAATAACACATCAAAAAGCTTATCCATTACAATCAAGTAGGCTTCATCCTGGGGATGCAAGGCTGATTCCACATATGCAAATCTATAAAGGTAATCAATCACATAAACAGAACCAAAGAGAAAAACCACATGATTCTCTCAATATATGCAGAGATGGCCTTCAACAAAATTCAACAGCAGTTTATGCTAAAAACTCTCAATAAACTAGGAATCAATAGAATGTATCTCAAAACAATAAAAGCTATTTATGACAAACCCATGGTCAATATCATACTGAATGGCCCCAAACTGGAAACAGTCCCTCTGAAAACTGACAGTAGACAAAGATGCCATCTTTCACCACTCCTTTTCAGCATAGTATTGGAAGTTCTGGCCAGAGCAATCAGTCAAGAAAAAATAAATAACACATATTCAATTAGAAAAAGAGGAAGTTAAACTGTCCCTATTTGCAGATGACACAATTGTATATTTAGAAGAACCCATTGTCTTAGCATAAAATCTCCTTAAGCTAATGAAAAACTTTAGCAAAGTCTCAGGATACAAAATCAAAGTGTAAAAATCACAAGCATTCCTATACACCAATAACAGACAAACAGAGAGGCAAATCAAGAGCGAAATCCCGTTCACAAGTGCTACACAGAGAGTAAAATACCAAGAATACAACTAACAAGGGACATGAAGGACCTCTTCAAGAAGAACTACAACCACTGCTCAAGGAAATAAGGGAGGACACAAACATGGAAAAATTTTGCATGCTCATAGTTAGGAAGAATCAATATCATGAAAATGGTCATACTGCACAAAGTAATTTATAGATTCAATGCTATCTCCATCAAGCTACCATTGACCTTTTTCACAAATCTGGAAAAAAAAACACCTTAAACTTCACATAGACTAAAAAATATTCTGCGTAGCCAAGACAATAAAAAGAAAGAAAGAAAAGAAAAAAAGCTGGAGGCATCATCCAACCTGACTTCAAACCATACTACAAGTCCATAGTAAACAAAACAGCATGGTACTGGTACCAAAATAGAGATAGAGACCAGTGGACTAGAACAGAGGCCTCAGAAGCTACACCACACACCTACAACCATCTGACCTTTGACAAACCTGACAAAAGCAAGCAACGGGGAAAGGAATCCATGTTTAGTAAATTGTGTTGGGAAAATTGGCTAGCCATGTGCAGAAAGCTGAAACTGGACCCCTTCCTTACACTTATACAAAAATTAACTCCAGATGGATTAAAGATTCAAACATAAGACCTAACACCATAAAAACACTAGAAGAAAACCTAGGCAATACCATTCAGGACATAAGCATAGGCAAGTACTTCATGACTAAAACACCAAAAGCTATGGTAACAAAAGCCAAAATAGACAAATGATGTTTAATTAAACTTAAGAGCTTCGGCACAGCAAAACAAACAACCATTAGAGTGAACTGGTGACAAACAGAATGGAAAAAACAAAATTGCAATCTACCCATCTGACAAAGGACTAATATCCAAAATGCACAAATAACTGAAACAGATTTACAAGAAAAAAAAAACAACCTAATCAAAAAGTGGGCAAAGGATATGAACAGACACTTTTCAAAAGAAGACATTGAGGCAGACAACAAACATATGAAACAATGCTCATTGTCACTGGTCGTTAGAGAAATGCAAATCAAAACCACATTGAGATACTATGTCACCCCTGTTAGAATGGTGATCATTAAAATAAACAGATTACAGATGCTGGAGAAGATGTGGTTATAGGAAATCTTTTACACTGTTGGAGGGAGTGTAAATTAGAAGGCATTGTAGAAGGCAGTGTGGCGATTCCTCAAGGATCTTGAAATAGAAATACCATTTGACCCAGCAATTCTATTACTGGGTATGTACCCCAGGGATTATAAATCATTATTTTATAAAGACTGTTTACAATAACAATGACTTGGAACCAACCCAAAGGCCCATCAGTGATAAACTGGATAAAGAAAATGTGGCACATATGTACCATGAAATACTACACAGTCATAAAAATGAATGAGTTGATGTTTTTAGCACGGACTGGATGAAGCTGGAAGCCATCATTCTCAGCAAACGGACACAAGATCAGAAAACTTAAACACTGCATGTACTCACTCATAAGTGGGTGTTGAACAATGAGAACACATGGACATATGGAGGTGAACATCACACGCCAGGGCCTGTTGGTGGTATGGGAGGGCTGTGGAGGGATAGCAGGGGGTGGGGGGATTGGAGAGGGATAACATTAGGAGAAATACCTAATGTAGGTGACATGGAATGGATGCAGCAGACCACCATGGCATGTGTATACCTAAGTAACAATCCTGCACAATCTGCGCATGTACCCCAGAACTTAAAGTACAATTTTAAAAAATAAAATGACATGTAATTCTATTTTACATTACACTGTATTTCTTCATTATGAAAGTCCTCAAATTCAACTTTCAGTGTTTCTACAGGAACCAAGAAAAGAAATGCCTAACACAGTTTTTGGTATGTGGCAATACAACCAGTAAAGTTCTCCTTTATTCTCTTGATAATGTTGGAAAAACTTTGACAACTTTATTGTAAATTTGTAACATATATATATGCATATATATGTAATTTTTTTTAAATAATAAAATTTGTTATATATATAATAGTAATATTTTAAAAGTAACAATTTTAGAGATAGAATGTAAAACTGCTTAATTAAGCAGTATTTAAAAAATATTTTCTCTATTTTATTGTGCCTCGATAGTCATCCACCTTAATCATAATAATAGTGGTCTTACTTAAAATGAAATCAGATATAAAATGTAAGTTTTAAACATGGCATCTTTTTTTTAATATTTTTACTCACATGTTATCTCCTTTCAAAAAGGTTTTAAAACAGGTTAACACAAATGAAAGCCACAATTAGATGATAAAGCTTATTAGAGATAAAAGCAGTCCCCAATATGAAAATACAACTATAAGGGTCAAAATATTTACTTTATTTGATTTTAAATTTGTCTTTCAATATTCTAGTAATTAAGACAAAAAAAAGATGGGAGAAACAAGATCATCTGAAAGATCTTGTGAATTTGAGAAGAACGTTTCCTTGTGAGAAGCAAGGATTTTTAAAAATATTTTACTTAAAAAATTTTATTATAGAATATGAAATAGTGTAATAGAAAATGCCTTTAACAGCAATTTGACTTTGTTTTTATGGCAAACATAAAAGGATATTTTACTCTTTCTTGGAGGTATAATTTGACATGTTATTAAACACTATTCAGAAATTTATTTATAAATTGAATTTTTCAGCAACCTTGGTAGTGTATTGAGTCTTCTGCCTCACTCTGAAATGCTTGTTGAAATGATTACAATTCTAGTGACCAGGCATCTGAAGGTTATCAGTGGAAAGAACCCCTGAAAAAAGATGTTTTGACAGTAAAAAATAAAAGTAGATTCATTGATTCATCAAAAAATCATTTTTGATCTTTCTCTTTATTTGGATTCTGAGCATACTGTAGGTCACCCACCAGCACCATCTGAAATAAAAATAGCAGCCTACATCCTTCCTGCTCAGAAAACAGAATGTACAATATAAGAACAGGTGAAAATATATATTTATAATATTGTTACAATGCAAATAGTTCATAAGTGATTTTTTTCCAAGAAGGAGCCAATCAATACCATACAACATTAAATTTTCTTTAATATGTAAACATTACTTTTTAATGTGTGATCACCTATTTGTTAGTGCCTGGGCTATAATGTAAAGAAACCAGTAAGCTATACAGAAGGAGTGGGCCAATGGGGAAATTGAACACAGTGTATAAGAAGCTGATAGGGAAAATGAATAATTGAGATATAGTAGGTAATTTGAATATGTGATTATTTGAATGAAATAAATTGAATTTAAAAAATTCCTTTCAATGAGTCTGGGAAATACTTACTTTCCCACTTAATCTGTGGTAAATTGTGACAATAATATTTTTACCTCAGAACAAGAATTCTTTTTAAAAAAACCAAACACACAATACATTCTAAACAGAAAAAGTAAAATAACCAAACTTTATTTCTTAATTTTAAAAGATCTATCTTTAAACAATCACTTTCTGAAACTTGCCTCTGTTATTAAAGATGCTTCATTTGAAAACATAATTATTACTCAATTTATTTTACCTATATAAAATATTTCACTTTACAGGTTTCAGTGCTTACTATGGATAGATTCAATCATAAACCTAAGCGTTTATTGCATTTTAAATATATTTTAAGTAATAATTTAATTAAAATAAAATTTTTATGGCAAGTAAAATCACTTTTCATTTGTATAAGGATCACATAACATGTATTATTTGTTTTGTAGATATTATAAATAAAGAAAAGAAAGAAAAAATAGCAAAGGAAAATAAAAATAAAGATATGTAGCATTATTAGGAAACCTAGACTTTCAAGGTAGAAAAAAACCTTGTGTAAATCCACACCATGTATATCTAGCATATGTAAAAGAAAATAACAAAGGTTGCCAAATATCCACTTTACTTCTTGTAAAATTTTATAGCTTATTCTTGAATATTAGATATATCACAATGAGAACTTAATATTTACTAATGTAAGTGGAGAGTGTGTATAATAAAACTGACGTTGTCGCTGATTCTTTTTCACTTAAAAAGAGGTACACCATCTCAAAGTAATGAGACAGAGTCAACATGAGAGATTAGCCTCAAGATTTTGGAAACAGAAAAATAATGTTGAATACTATCAGATATTAAAATATGATTAATAAATAAAACATACAGGGTCTAGGTGTTATCAATAATTAATATATTCATTTGAGCATCAATACACTACAATCCTTTGGGTGTCATGTCAGTGCTCAAAAAGTTTCAGATTTTGGAGCCTTCCAAATTTTGAATTTTGAGATTTGAGAGTTTAATCATTAATATAAAAACTGAAAATAAACTAATACTTAGCATGAAGTGATTAATTAAATAGTGTTGATTTGTTTATTCTATGAATAAAGTTTATATATTTTATAAGAAAAATATTTCTTACAATATCAATATAAAATAATGAACATTTTTAACATTTTTAATTGATATCCTATATATACTATAATATATACCATAATATATATACTATAATATATATGCATATGCTTTAGAAAGATATATATTAAAATCAATATAAATAATATATAAGCAAAAGAAATATGTTACATTTTTATTTTTATGAGATTCTGTGATGTAGTTAGTTTACTTCTTACTAGGTACATATTACACTCATAATTAAAAATACGTAAGTTCATAAAATATTTTCTTCAAATTCCTAAAATATTAGATTATAATGAAGTGACAGATTCAATCTATAGCTATGACGTTATGCCAAATAAAATTATAAATAGATAATCATATTTATTTTTTATTATTGGTGAAACAAATAATATCTGCTTGCAGGAAGTGAAAGCCTGAAGACAAACTCTTGTTACATATTGCCTAAATATTTTTCAAAATTTTATTAACTAGCCAGGATGGCTAAAATTCAGAAAACTGATAACATCAAATCCTGTAAAGATGTGAGGCAACAGGAACTCTCATTCATCACTGACAGGTAAGCAGAATGATGCACTTTGAAAGAGACTTTGGCAGTTATTTGCAAAATGAAATATACTTCTATCATACTATCCAGCAATTAGTATATACCAAGAGGAGCTGAAAACATGTCCACACAAAATCCTGCTTTCTGATATTCATGCAAATTTATTCATGATTACTGAAACTTGAAAGCAACTAAGAGATGTCCTCCAGTAGGCAAATGAGTAAATAAACTATGGTACTTCCAGACAATGGAATATTATTTAGCCCTAAAATATAGTAAGTTATTTCATTCTTATTATTCCAAATTAACATTGAGAAACAATAATTACATATCACTAAACAAAATAAACATGTCTGAAAAAGCTACCTACCATATGATTCCAACTATATGACATTCTGGAAAAGGCAAAACTGTGGAGACAGTAAAATGATCAGTGATTCCAAGGACTGGAAGTGGAATGTTAGAGACATGAAAATAGTTTGTAAGATGCTCTAGTGCTGGATACCTAACATTATACACTGTATACAGAATACATAACACCAAGAGTAAACCCTAATATAAACTTTAGACTTTGAGTAATTATGATATGTCAATAAAGTTCATCAATTGCAACAAATGGACCACTCAGGTGGGAGATGTTGATGATGAAGGAGTCTATGCATGTGTGGAGGCAGGGGATTTATTGGAAATCTCTGTACCCTCTCAATATTTATGTCAACCAAAAACTGGTATAAGAAATTAAAATCTTTAAAATATTTTTAAAAAAACAAAAGTAAATCTCAGAGATTTATACCTTTTGTGACAGAGATACTTGGATTCAGGTATGTCAAAGTGGCCTGGTTTTGACATTATTTTTGTCTCTCTTTGATCTGAGATGCTCTCTGTCTGTGTTTTCCTTTCTTATTTTTGGCTTTTCTTTATAGCCAAATCATGGCTCTGCCCATCCCACCTCTCCCTGGCTTTCTACCAAAGCCCACACTGGGGTCTTCATTCTCTGATTTGTCCTGCAGCTAATCATTCTACAACACATAGTCCAAATACAAATAAAATAATTGTGAGCTGTATCACAATTATTTAATTATGTTAAATTTCTTAATGTTTAGACGTATCTGAGTGTTATTACATATCTTTGCTAGGATAGAGTGGTGATGGAAATTTAATTGTCTTTTACTCTGGTTTACCCCTTGATATTTGGCCTCTGTGGATTCAATGCCCTTGAGAGTGAAAAATTATGATTATTTGATGTTCACAGAGTTATACTGGCTATTAGATTGCTGAACTCCACAGTAGGCTTAAATAAATAAATTACGAAATTGGAGGAAAAAATCACTTTTGATCAACATGGTTATAATTGATTATTTTATACCAGCCAGTTACTGATTCCTTTTGGAAAGCTGTAGAAAACTCATTAGAAAATAGTTCTACTGTCCAAGAGATATGGATCACACCTGTAATCCCAGTCCTTCAAGAAGCCAAGGTTGGAAGGATAACTTGAGCCCAGGAGTTTGAGACCAGCCCTAGCAATATAGTGAGACACCTTCTGATGTGATTTGGCTGTGTCCCCATCCAAATCTCATATGAATTGTAGGTCCCATAATCCTAACATGTCATGGGAGGGACTGGTGGGAGGTAATTGATTCATGGGGCCAGTTACCTACATGCTGTTATCATGACAGTAAGTGAGTTTTCATGAGATATGATGGTTTTATGAGGGACTTTTACCTTGTTGCTTAGCAATTCTCCTCACTGCCAACATGTGAAGACCTGTTTACTTCTCTTTCCATCGAGATTTTAAGATTCCCGAGGCCTCCCTAGCCATGCTGAACTGTGAGTCAATTAAACCTCTTTCCTTTATAAATTACCCAGTCTTAGTTGTTTTTATGAGCAGAGAGAGAACTGACTAAAATAGTAACCTGGTACCACAGAGAGTGCATTCCAGCCTGGGCAACAAGAGCAAAATTCCACCAAAAAAAAAAAAAAAAAAAAAAAAAAAGAGAGAGAGAGAGAAAATTCATATTTTCTTGCATTTTTATCTTGAGTTTAATGAAATTAAAACTTAAAGGCTAATAGCTAAGACTACTTTTATGCAAAACCATGGAGAATCACAATTTTAGACAAACAATAAGCAAAAATAATAACTAAAATTAAATGAAATTCAGTTTAGAGTCATAAGAATTGAGAATTCATTTTAAAGATGACTCTATAATCAAAGTATCTTAAAAATTACAGTTAAATCTCCTGACTTATTTTTGGAATGTAATTTTCTAGAATTCAGGTAAGTATAATTTTTTTAAGGTAATCAGTTATTTAATTAGATTATTAGGACATTTAAAACACCAATTTGTGAGGATAAATTCCATTTGTCAGGGCAAACACAGATAGCAGGTAGCCCTGGAGCTGAGGAATAGCTTTGATTTTTGGTAAAACTTGTGAGTCCACAGCTTTCTCTTCAGTCTTGCGCTGCTCTGTAATCTCGTATTTTTCTTTTTCTGTGTGGAAGATCTCACCTTCCTGGTGTCTGGGCTTCTGCAGCTTCTTCTTCTTGAAGTAAGCATCAGTAAGATGTTTTGGGATTTTTACATTGCTGGTATCAATTTTGGTTGAGGTGGCAATGACAAATTTCTGGTGCGTTCTTCGCAGAAGAACTCGATTGAGGACCAGAGGTCCAGTCACAAGTAACAAGCCACTAGCCAGCTGCTTCAGGAAAACCACCCTCTTGCCCCTGTGGCGTCCAGTGAGGATGATCAGAATGGTCCCGGGGGTAATGCTGGCTCGCAGTTTTCTTTTTTTTTTTTTTTTTTTTTTTTTTTGAATGAATTTATTTTTTGAGACAGTCTCTCTCTGTAGCCCAGGCTGGAGTGCAGTGGCATG
>CM052650.1:104032811-104055629 GCA_028533165.1 Leontopithecus rosalia
GATGGCATGGGGAGAAATGCCAAATATGGGTGAGGGGGCAGAAGGCAGCAAAACACACTGCCACGTGTGTACCTATGCAACTATCTTGCATGTTCTGCACATGTACTCCAAATCCTAAAATGCAATAAAAATTAAAAAATAAAATAAAATAAAATAAAAAGAAAAATGAATTAAAAAAAAAAGAAAAATCAATTGAAATTTTGCACTCCAAATAACAGAAAGAAATAATAAAAAGTGACTCAAAGAAATGTGAATATTATTGAATGTGCAATGTACTTGTAATGCAAACAGTCATAAAGAGGAGAAAGAAACAGAAAAACATATTAAAAAATAATGGTTTACAGATTCTAAATTGTTGAAAAAAAAGTGTGTATATACATATGAATATATATGAATGTGTGTGTATATATATATAAAAATATGTGTGCTCACAGACATATATTCATATAATATTCATAAATATGCACACATATTATAGGGCATCCACATGTATTTGTATATATTAGGTTGGTGCAAAAGTAATTGTAGTTTTTACTATCAAAAGTAATATTTTATTCATATATATATACATGTATACACACACATATATTCACACACGCACACACACACAAAAATTGACTTCCAAATAGAATAAATGCAAAGAGGACCATGCCAAGATAGCATAGTAAAAATGTTGAAAGAGAAAGAGAAAATTTTGTAAGCAAAAAGAGAAAAAAATAACTTATCAAACAAAGTGAAACTCAATAAGATTAGCAATTTATTCAGCAACAGGGCCCAGAAGGTGGTAGAATAATATATACAAAACGCTGAAAGAAAATAAAGAACCACCACAAAACTTATCTTTACAATTTAAGGAGAAAAAAAGTTAATTCCATATAAAAACTGAGCAAATTCACTCCTAGCTTCAGAGCCTTATAAGACTTAATTTAAAAGTTCTAAAGATATAAGCAAATGATGCAAGTTGATAATTTAAATCCACACACAGAGGAACAGAGTAATCATAAGTGTATTTTAATGATATGAGATAGCATAAATGCATATTTCTTTTTTTCTTCTATTAACTAATTAAAAAAAATTAAAATCACTATTGTTACTATTAGGTCTCCATTATATAAAAATGTAGTATATTTGACAATAACAATACAAAGGAGGTAGGTGGAAATTAAGTTGTTGCTCCATAGGGAAATAATATCAAACAGTTACTCAAATTCATAAGAACAAATGAAGAGAACTAGAAATCATAAATTAGAATATTAATATAAAAAACTCTAAAAATACATACTTGTTTTCATTTTTTTCCTCAGCTTCTTTAAGAGATATGTAATTATATGAAGTAACAATTATAACAATGTATTGTTGGAGGTATAAGGTGTTTGCATGCAATATGTATAATAGCAATGGCACAAATGTGGGAAGAGATAACAAACCTATATAAAATAATATTAAGCTCAATTAACATAGCCAACTATAAGAAATACTAATAAATTCACCTATATGAAGTATCTAAAATAGTCAAATAGAGGATTAATGATCACTTAAAGTAAGAGATAGAGAATGGGGCATAATACTTAAAGGTTATATTTGGATATAGTGAAACATCCTAAAATTGATTATGATTATTGATCAACTCTGTGAAGTTCTAAGAAGCATTAGGTTTTACACTCAGAGTAAATTTTATCATATGTAAACTATATCTAAATTTACATATAGTTAACATGTGTAAAGCATATATTGTGTTTCTATCTGTCAAATTAAAAAAAAACTTTCAGTACCCTTGACACACATTTGTATGCACAATATCATTTTAATAATATTTTTATGTCTAACCTATAAGGTAAATCTTTTATTCATTTAGACTTCCCCAA
Source organism: Leontopithecus rosalia (assembly GCA_028533165.1). NCBI lineage: Eukaryota > Metazoa > Chordata > Mammalia > Primates > Cebidae > Leontopithecus > Leontopithecus rosalia. The sequence goes on from CM052650.1 coordinate 104,034,677, forward strand.
GATAAGGAAAAAAATAGGTAAAATTTTTATGATTTTAAATCATCAATGGTATGAACAAAAACTGAAGTGAAATGCATAGGCTTATATTGTGACGGAAAACAGTATTTTAGAATATGTGGAAATAAGAAGCATCAACATAACAAGACGTAAATACCTTTAAAACAGAAAATCATTCATCATCTGGTAGAAAATAATATTCAAAGACACAATAAAATAAACCTTTCAGAATAAAGGAAATAGAAAATTCTCAAAACTGAAACCTGACAAAAATTTAACAATTTATATGTTAAATATAAATGAATCAAACTTGGAAATTAACTGGTAATTCTATTAAATTAATGTTTTACTTTATTTAAATTCTGGGTTTGGGTATAGTGAAGAGAGTGAACCAATTATATTAAGTATACAATATATACATTTCCAGCATTGTTCACTATTCTAGTTTTGTACTTTTGGATTTATTATTTATATAATACCATGTAGCAGATTTCAATATTTTTCCATTTCCTCTGACCTAAGTTTTCTAAAATTTGTTTCTAATCTTAATACTATTTAGATATTCAGTTTTTTTTAGTTCTGATTAATTGCATTTAATCAGAGTTTTATGTCACTAAGGATAGAGTAAATAATAACCTTCATATTATTTTATGACATTGTGATACATTTTAAAATATATTTTTATAGCTGTTTACTAAACAATCTGACACAGATCAATAAGGTTGGAGAATTTTCCTGCTTTTACTTTAATAATGTGTCCTGTCACATATCTAGGATCTCAAACCACTTTTGAGTTGTCCAAATGTTTCCAGTACAGATTATTTCAGTCTATGTACATCACACTCAAATAAAATATTTTAAATATTTCATTAGAATACATTTCCCTCAACTGAATTTATCTACCACTTTAAAAAAACAGCAATCTGTTTATCAGAATAAATATGTGAGAAATTGACATGCAGTCTTCTTCCGAGGTATCAACATTATTAATGGTGAGTTTATTTGCTCATTAAAATTAGTTTGCAATTGCAATCTTTTAGGTAAGATATTTGAAGATAATTGATTCCTTCTGGTCAAATTATCAGTTAGTAGCCACAGACTTCTAGAATTGGTTCTGGATATGTAGCTGTGAGCACACAATCATTCTATTTGATAATAGATTCTAATAAGTAGACTGTCTTCTCTTTCCAGAGCACCTTGACACCTGTCTTCATTAACTTTTTTATCCTAATTCAATAAAGCAGAACAAGCAAATTCCTTTATCAATGGAAATAAGAACAGAAGAAGGAACAAATTAAGAAAGAATAGATGGAAGATAAATTTAAAAATTTATGTGAACTAATGTTTCTTTATCTTTATATTAACGTACATAATGTTGACTTATCTGCATATCTATCTAGAGTCATGGTGCTTCAGGTCTAGAGTAGCTTACCCGTTGAGCTAACATACCTGAATATTATTCACTCTCCACATCTTTTCTAACTACCCATCTTCATTCAGACAACCTGTACTTATTGTTTGCTGTATAAACCCATGTTTTTGGTTTTTTTCCAACAATTTTTTTGTCTATGACTTATGTATACCACATTGTATAAGAATTTCAATAATCACTTAACTACACATCGCAAACCCACAACAGGAACCAGGCTAAATGCCATTTGAAATAAATATTTCCTTAGAAGATATCGGTGAAAGCAATGAAACTTCATATGCCCAAAAATACTCAAGAAAGTATATTTAGAGTCTAAGGCATGTGCAAATGTCAATATTTTCAGAAATACATTTCATTTAATTTTTGCCTTTTTTATTAATGAGTATATCAATATTCTTTAGTCATCAACAGAGGGTAAAAGGCTTGAATGACAAAACATTCAAGGTGAGTATTTTTTTATTTGGCAATGCTAGAGTTGAATCTACAGAAAATGAAAAGGCTTGTAATGAGACATAAGTGCTTGTGACAAAAAACATTATGGGCAGTTATATGACAAAAAGACTGACACTTGGTGACTTGAAGCTGCTTTTGTAGCCACTGCTGAGGCATAGCAGCATCATTGTCAGGGAGCAGGATGCCTGTGAAGACCACGGTAAAGCAGACAGAATCACTGGCAATGCACTCCTTATGGACAGCAGACAAGCCTCGTGTCTAGTTTATTTTATTTCTGCACATTTTGATCTTGTGTTACCTGCAGAAAACGCCGAAATTAAAATGGTACAAAAGAATATCTAATGAAGAATTATTGCTATTAAAGAGATGAAAAAGAGGAGAATGCTTCTTCAGAGTCTAAGCTACTAGTCAGAATCTTGCTGTGGAGGAAAGCGATGAATTATATTGACTATTAATCAAAAGACTTTAACTCTCAGATAAGCACAATTAAAACATTTTCATTTGAAAATGGCGAGGCAATAGTAATAACTGTATGGTCTATATAACATTATTATATTATCAAGCCCCTTATGCCAGTTAAGTCTCACTGCTTGTGTAATCTTGAAGGAGTAACTTAACTTCTTGGCTGGTTTCCTTATCTACAAAGTAAGAAAAGGACATTACTCCATTGCTTAATAAAGAAGTATGTTCAATAATTTATGTATAGGTCTTATCATATGCTAGATACTTAGAAAGATAAGTTCCCCTCACATTTCTACATATTAGAGAAAAATCCAAGTATTCATTTCTGTAAACTGTCTCAACATCTATTACTAATCCTCTTCACAGTTGTTCAGTAAATATTTGCAGCATTAAGTTACTATATAAATAATTATGTGTTTTAATTCTCACTCCTGCTGGAAAAATATGACTCTAGTGACAGATGACCAGGAAGCTGTTCACAGTATTTGAAGGAAGGGTGGTTAAATTTAAGATTTTTATTAATGTTTTAATTGATGTTAACAAATATATTTGGGTGTCTATAGGAGTGAAGTGAAATTGTGTGGAGTTGGGTATCCTGCATTGCTGAAAAGCTTAGATTTAACTTCTATAAATTTATAAAATAATATTCATATTAGTAAGTACCACATATGAGCATTTAAAATATACTTACTTTAATAGGCACTTCAACATACTCTCATTAACATACTATAGTTTATTGTGAACATTTAAGTGTAATATACTATATTGTCAACAAGATCTGATATGGTTTATCTGTATCCCTATTCAAATCTCATCTCAAATTGTAATCCAAGTTGTAATCTGAATTGAAATCTCCACTTGTTGAGTGAGGGACCTCGTGGGATGTAATTGGATCATGGGACGGTTTTTCTCATGCTGGTCTAGTGATAGTTAGGAGTTCTCATGAGAACTGCTAGTTTGAAAAGTGTCTGGCACTTCCTCCTTTGCTTTGGTGCTCACCTGCTGCCATGTTAAATACATGCCTGCTTCCCCTTTGTCTTTTACCAAGATTGTATGTTTCCTGAGGCATCCCCAGCCATGTGGATCTGTTAGTCAATTCAAATTATTTTCTTTATAAGTTATCCAGCCTCAGAGAGTATCTTTATTGTAGTGTGAAAATAGACTAATTAACTCTCCTTTCATTTTTATTATAAATGAAAGACAAATTCTGAGAAATGTGTTCTCACATGACTTTATTGTGTGAATATCAAGAAGTGTATTTACACAAATGTAGATGGCATAGCCTAGTATACACAAAGGCTATATAGTATAGCCTATTGTTTCTAGACTATAAATCTGTGTGGCTTGTTACTGTACTGAATACTGTGGGCACTTATAATAATAAGTATTTGTGTATCTAAACATAGAAAAGGTACAGTAAAAATATGGTATTATAATGTTATGGGACCATCATGTTGTATATGTGGTCCATCACTAATTCAAATGTTCTGTTCGTATGCAGAGCATCATTATATATACTAGAGATGTATGCACACCTGATATCTATCTATATCTGTATATGTCATTGTCTATATATCTCTATATATATCTTTATATACCATTTATTTTCCATCTGCACATTTTGATTTTCTATTGTGTTATCTAGAGAAAATATCAGGTCTTTATATTACCAGAAAAGGACCTCTAGGGAGAAAATATTGCCATTTAATGCTGTGAAAAGTGGAAAAAATGTTTGCCTATATATGTATATATTTTGATATTCTGGCTTACTTATGAGCTGTGTTACTGAACCAGGAATTAAACTTATATGTGTTTAGTCTAAAGGCACATAGTTTTCTTTCAGATTATACTGTGAACATTAAAAATTTAAATTTAGGTGACAATTGAAGACAATATGAGTTCATTAAGGTTGTCTGTATAGAATTTGATACAATTATAAAAACTAATGGAATCCTTCTCCTAGTACAAAGCTGTCACTATACTGTGTAGTGTAAAAAGTTGTCACCATATAGACATCTATCCTATTACATTAATAAATAGAGGACAAAATTCATGTACATGTTTCTAATCACTTACTGCCTTAAAAATCACTCTTTTAATTTAAATACTCCAAGTACACTATGAAAATCACCAGATAAAGTTAGGTTGTTGTGGGGGCTATGGAAATATTCTGTAACTTTCTCAAGAAAATGAAAGAACAATTATACTACAGGAAGAAAATTTTTGCATTCAGAGCTGACTGATTTGGTTAGATTTTATGTGGGCTGGGATAAATAAAAATAGAGTAAAAAATGAATTTTCTATACATGTAAATTGTTTTTCTACCAAACACGGTATAAGCATGAACTATAAAAGTTTATATCTGTGAAATATTTTCTTTTAACTGAAGTATGCTCTCAGATTTACAAGTCACTGTGTTCTAATCTACTGTTCAAAAACCACCATAAAGCTAAGGAAGTACATTCAGAGGCATACCACTTTGCCTATGGTGAAACTCATGAGTTAAGGAGCTTTGTCATTGCTAAAACTACCATCAAGCGACTAACAAGGCTTAATTAGGTACAGACTGGAAACAGCTATACCTCCCTGCTGGCTCCTTTCTTAATGTTTTCTATTAAAAAATCAAAGGAAGCCCCATCCTCAAGTAGGTCTATGAAAACGAAAATTCATGTGTGTAAGTCACTGATTGGGCATATAATATTTAATTAAAATGACACTAGTTAGGCATGCTCCTGCTTCTAGCTATGAAAAATTAACTGCAGGGGATTACCTTTCTACTGTAAAAAGTAAACTAAAAAAACTGGAAATCCATTAAAAAGGGGTTTCATGTGTTTCCAACAGGTAAGGGAGGACTGTGATAACTAAGAGGAGAAAAGCAAAAAATTGAGGGCCTGGTGGCTGTCATTGAGCAATAAAAATACAAAGGGCAACCCAAACATAGTGTAGAAGTTTCACTCAACCGAGGAGACACTGATTTGAGTTTCAGGAAGCATTTTACCATTATGTTTTTACATCTATAAGACAATATTGCTTTTTTCATTCTGAACAAGATGGAATATATATGTTTCACCTACTCCCCACAGTACTTACAATAAAAACCCTGGACACAATTTATAAAGCAAATGACAGGAGACTGAAAAGCGAAAAAGAAAAGGCAACTGGTGAGGGAACTTGGGACGTGAGGTGCAGCATAGCAGTAAGTTCTCTGGTTTGTTTTGTTTCTCTTTACTTCCAATAAATGTAGAATATCATTATTTTATAACTTCAGCTACTGTCTTCAGGAATAAGTTCATATTACTTTTCTCAGATTTTTTACACAAGAAATAACTTCTTATTAAACAAATAAGAGAAAAGAGGGTCTAGGTACAGGGTATCCTATTGTAGAAAATTATTTATGAAGACTTAAAACACTGAACATAAGAAAGCTCTCTTGGTTCTCTAAAGCTAATAATTTTTATTTATACAAAACATACTCTTTAACTCAACAAAAGGAAATAGAAGCCATTTTTTCCTATACTTCCATACTTTCATACTAATACTACTCAATCTTCAAATAAAGCCATTTCCTACAGTAAATTCTGTAGCAACTTGCACTTTATTTTTATTTAACTGAAAACCAGGAAACATAATGAAAGGACATGTAAAGCTTTAAAAGCTTACTATCCAGCTGGGTAGATAGCATAGCAGTTCACCTCCATGGTAGAGGCTCAGTTCTGAGGATAAGACTTCCTCACTGAGGAAGCAGCAATGCTTAGGATGCTGCTGATTCAGCTTCAGCTAATAATATTCAATCTTGGTGGTAGAACACTTTTCAAAGAAGATACCAGACTTTGGTAGAGGCCTAAACAAATCATGAAGGCACTTCTCAGTTGACACCTCCTGGAGGTATTATTTAGGTTTCTTAACAGATTACAGGTATGGCCAACTCTCTGTTGTATATTTCAACTTTATACCTTCTTTTCAAATATTTTCTGATAGAGTTCCAAAGACAACCAAAATGCTGGCATTCTAAACCCTAGAGAGGAAGTACTATAATACAGGGATTCTCAAATGCACAGAAGGATTTCTGGGTGTTTTGACAGGATGTGATTTCACATATCATAATGACACTGGTGGAAAAGATTGCTTTGGAAATGTACCATACAAAATTATTTTCTAAAAAAAATTAAAAATGCATGTATTAAAATTATCAAAGAAGAAGATTGCTTTGTAAATGTACCATACAAATTTATTTTCTCCAAAAAAATAGAAATGCATGTATTAAAATTATCAAAGAAGAAACAGTGAAGCACATAATCACCAGGAACAAAAAATAAAAGTAATAATTCAAATTAAAATAATTACTAATTATGTGCTTTTATTCATTGGGATTTACAATCTTCTGGGTTTTTTAAATTTTGTTATTTTTAGTTGACATACAATTGCTTAGATTTATGGGAATTCAATACTTGTATACAATATGACATGGTCAAATCAGAATGATAAGCACATTTTTTCTAACTGGGAAATTTCAAATGACCTATATTCAAGTTCAGTAATTTTTCTTCTGTTTAATCAAATATGCTTTTGAAATATACTTGAATATTTGATTGCATTTCTTATTTCCTTCATCGAATTCTTCAATTACAGGGTTTTTTGTTCTCTCTTTTAATAATTTCTAACTCTCTGTTGAATTTCTCATTCATATGATGAAGTGTTTTCCTGAATTTGTCTATCTCGACTTACTTGTATCTTAATTTTCTTAAGATCATTATTTTGAATTTCTTTTTCAGCAATTCATTTATTTCCTTTATGTTGGGGTTTGTTACTAAACAGTTGTTATGTTCCTTTGGTGGTGTCATATTTCTCTGCATTTTCATGTTTCTTGTGTCCCTGCACTGATGTCTCTGTGTCTGGTAAAACAATTAACACTTACAAGCTTTCTAGAGTGGTTTTGGTGGAGAAACACTTTCACTTGCATCTGAGTTATAGTATATCAGTTGGAAAAGGTGTACTGACTCTGTTTCTGGATAGGTGCAATTGTATAATCTCTGTGTAGCTTATTCAGCTGCAAAAAAAATCAACATTTAAGTGTGAGTGCTGCCATGACCTAGTCCGTAAAATCTGTGGCCCTGTCAGTGGCATAGGTTATTAATATTCTTGGTACCAGTGCTCTTTGGGATCCTCCTGTTCTTGCTACCCTCACAATACGGAGACTTATCCAAGAGAATCTGTCTTGGTGTCAGGTTTACCGTGGCCTATAAACAGCTGCTGCAGCCTGAGTTTCAGGTGCAGATGCTCAGAATGGCTGTAGGTTGAGGGTCCTAGGCTGGCACCTGGGTCTTGGGATGCAGGTTTGCTCTCTGTGACAGGATTGGATGTAGGTTGTTGGCAGAGCCAGAATATTTGTTTCTGCGGCATTCTTTAGGAGCTGGAATGGTGATTCTAAGGGGCTATGATTCTACATCTAGGAAATGGCACAACACTGGGCCAATTCTGGGGAAGAAGAGATGCTCTGCAGGTTTTGGCCCAAGGAAAAGACTATGAATATAATTTGGGAACCTGCGGAAGTTTGGGTCTTGGGGGGATGAAGAATCCTGTAGTAGTGACTCTGGCTGGTGGGACGGTGAGGCACAACGCTATCCTAGACTCTGCAAGGCCAAGTGCAGCAGCAGTAGTACCACAGAATGGTGGATCACAGCTTTGTTTGGGCCCTGTTGTTTGGGTACAGAGTTCTCGAGAGAGGCAGAACCAAAAAGATATATGCATATATGTAAGGTGGTTTTTTAGGGAGAACTGGCTCACACAATTAAAAGGAAATTCCCACGATAGGCTGTCAGCAAGCTGGGGAAAGATAGAAACTAGTATTATAGTTCAGTTCAAGTCTGAAAGCCTAAAAACCAGGGAAGCTGACAGTGCAAGCCTCAGTCTGAGACCAAAGGCATCAGAGACCCTTGCAGGCTGCTGGTGCAAGTCCCAGAGTCCAAAGTCCAAAGAATCTGGAGTCTGATATCCAAGCACAGAAGGAGAGAAAGCAAAGCATCCTGCATAGGAAGAGAAAGAGAGAGTCAGCAGACTTAGCAAACTGCTTATTTCCCTTCTTTCACCTGCTTTGTTTCAGCCATGCTGGCAGCCAGTTGTATGGCACAGATCCACTGAGAGTGAGTCTTCCTCTCCCAGTCTAACAACTCAAATACCAATAACCTCTATTGAGACCCTCACAGACACACCCATAAACAATTGCTTCACCAGCCATCTAAGCAATCCTAGATCCAGTCAAATTGACACATAATATTAACCCTCACATTACCCAGAAAGAGGTTTGTTTCAGCGCTCAGACTCTAGAGGTTTAGTTCAGCTCCAGGGAAGGAGGGTCCTAAAGATTTTTGGCCTGTAAGACAGGTAGCTAAGACGGTACTTTGTTTTCCTGGAGTGCAGAATACCATGTCAGCTCAGCTCTGGGATATGCAGCTCCTTGGCTCAGTCAGGATGCTGGTTCCCAAGGGAGCAATGTGCTGCAGAGGCACCGTTTCAACGAATTCAAAGTAAATGCAAGCATTTCTTTAATGGAAACACATTTTAACAGAAAGTTGAAAAGCCAATAGCAAGACAAATCACATAGTACTAAATTATTCTGATATTTTATGTCAAAATTGTGAAACTAATTATCCAATTCATGGATTATGGCTCTAATACCTTCACCATAGACAGACTATTAATGTACATATTTTCCAAATGTGTGCATTTTGCATTTGGAAGATAAAAAAACAGTGAAAATTATTTGTGAAGCTGCTTTGCAAAGAAACAATTCACCTTCCTCCAGTTCTGGCATCCCCCGATGCATTTTTTTCCTACAAATCTACTTTGTATAGAATACCATATGAAAGAAACCACACACTATGTACCATTTGGGGTCCTTACAATTCTTGTCTAAAATTGCAAAGTTTAAGGAAATTATATAAAAACAGACCATGTACTTTTGGGCAGTTGTACATTCAGGATATCATTTTGCCTACACTATCTATATTTTTCTTTCTACTTTTATTTTACTATCTTATTTTTTTGATAAAGTTGAGATAGCATGTTGCAGGATGCCAAGTTTCAGTTTGAAGTTTGCACTATTAACAGATGAGGCTACAGATGATAAAGATAAGGAATTGGTTATTATTTCTTGTCAAGTAATTGTGCACATTCTCTAGGAAGATAAATTTATTTTTCAAAACTTTCACAAAACTGGGAAGTCTTCCCATTCTTGAAATTGTGATGGGTATGGATGATTTTCAAGTGATGACACTGTTACTGATATATTTCCTTCTTTCGCAGTTTCATTCAACCAAGATACGAAAATTTGTAGTGCAAGAAATTCAGCTGAATGCTGCTCATTTTTGAGTTAACAAAGTAGTTATACAAATGCCTCAAGCTGGGGAATGCTATTCAGTTAATGGACCTTCTTTGGTATCTAATTGATACAGACAACATACTGGCTATAATGGTTTAGAAGGATGATGTGTCCCCCGTGCTCTCCCAGATATGTTACACTTATGTCAAATTCATGCTCTATGTCTGTGAGGAATATAGGTACCTGGATCCAAGTCAAAGAAAAAAACCCTAGCTGTATGTCTGAGATGTTGGGTTTTGGAGAAATGGATGACATACTTTCTTTGGGTGACTTCCTTAAGTTCCTTGCTATTCTTGATTGTAGATGTTATATAGCATCTATGTTGGCTGCTGCTCTTTTCTGTTCTTAGGAACACCGTGGTCTATTTGCCATCTCCTCTCTCTGTGTATCCAGCCCTTGTGACTGCCTCTCTGATCTTGTGGGGTTTTATGGTAATTGCAGCTTCCTGCCATTTGTTGGTTAAATGCCACCTCCTGGTCTGATAGCCAGGCCATCATCCTCGTAGAAATCACTGAATGCAGCTCTGTGAACATTTCTCCTGTTATTAACTTACACATGCAGAGGAGAATCTCCAATCAATATCTGTGACTCCAGTGACCCTCTCACCATTACATTCCTGATGATGCCTTTCTTTGAATAGTGTACCCTTGGCCCTCTGGTGGAACATCGTTTACAGGTGGGTCTTCTGGTCTCAAATGATATAATCTCACTTCTTCAAGCTCTCTGGAATCCTTTTTCTACTGTCTGCTAGAGTGATTCATCATTTCCATCTGACTTAACCTTAGCCATCACTTTGTAAGGGCTATGATGACAATGAATTTACCTCTTCCCCTGGCATCCTTTCTAGCCTATTATATTTCATGTCCCAAAAATGTGCTCTCAAATCAATACATTCTTGCTTATTCAGGCTCACATTGTGGTCCCTTTGGTCAAGCTCCAGAAGAATCTCATTCCAGGAGTATCTATCTGGCTCTTGCCTGTAGATGTTAATTCTTCCAACCTTTCTCCCCTCTTTTATCAAGCCCATTCTCCTAGTCAGGTTATCCTGAAATTTATCTCTAGATTTGTGTCTTACAGCCAAAAGAGTAGGTCTGTGAAACTCCTCGGTGGCACATGTTTAATTGTGGAAGAAATATTTCTGCAGTATTTCCACTACAGGAGAGGTATCATCTCTTACTAAGCAAGGGTGGGCCACTTCTACAAGGTCTAAAATTTCAAGTGATCTGAAAACCCTTGAGGAGCAGCCATCCATATATCACCATCCATGTTTCAGGGGTCCCAGTCATTTCCCTACTGAGGCCCTAATCTTAGTATCCCAGTCCTGTAGCAGTTGAGCATTAAAAAAATCTCTAGAGCTATGTTAGTCTAACTTGTAGGGGTAGCAAAATTTCAGAACTAGGTCTTGTCTTTGATTGACCTGACTTGAGGCATGTACATGTCTCTGAAACAATCTCTTTCGCCAGATGAACAAGATACTTCCATTGAACCAGCAAGTATTGAGAGCACTGGAATCAGAAAAGGAGTTGACAGAACCAGACGCAATAGGCTGAGGTAGAGTGTGATTAGTAATTTCAAAGCAGAAGCTTGGTGCTATTTCCACAAAAGAGAGTGCTGGGCAGCAGAATTGCAAATGTTCAAATCAATTTACCATTATTAGTTTCCTATTAATTAATAAATCTTTAGATGTTCTGAGTTACTAAAAACAAACATGAGAATCAGAAAAAAAAATGAACACACAGGCCTAGGGCTTGTACCTATAGTCCCTGATACTGGCAAAACTGAGATGGGACAAGTTGCGGAGTCACTTGAACCTAATAGTTCAAGGTGGGAGTGAGGTATAATTCACCATTGTAATTCAGTTTGGGTGACAGAGCCAGTCTCTAAAATACATACATACATACATAAACAAACAAACAAAATCAATTAAAAACCCAGCTATGATCGGAATGTTTGTGTCCTCCAATATATATGTTGAAACTTCATCCTCAAGGTGATGGTATTAGGAGGTGTTCTTTGGGAGGTGATTAGGTCATGAGGGCAGAGCCCTCATGAATGGGATTAATACCTTACAAAATGCTCTAGAGACATCTCATCCCTTCCACTATGTGAGGACACAGTGAGAAGGCACCACCTATGAGGAAGTTGGCTCTCACCTCACTGGAATCTGCTGGTGGCTTGAACTCAGACTTCCCAGGCTCCAGGACCACCTAGTTTATGATAAATTTTGTTATAGCACTCCAAACAGACTAAGACAGACTCCTGTTAAAACAAAAAAAAATTGTCTAACAAATTCTCACATTTAATCTCAATTGCAGATCTTCCACTTATCATCTATAGCCTGGGACACATGACTCTTCCGGTTGCTGGAGAACAGTGGGAGACACCTGGCTTGTGGTCTCCAATCAGTTTTATTTATTTATTCAAGGAAATCATCTGCTCCAGCCTACTGCTATGAAACAGGGGGCTGCGCTGAATTTTAGACTCAAAATTGCAGTCCTATTCCTGGTGAAGCTCTCTGTCTGTCCAGTGAGTATGCTTGTGGGAAACAAGGGAAATCCCAGAAAGACAGTGAAAGAGAGTAGGGAGCAGTGAATACGTATAAATTATTGCAGAGGTCAAATGGCAGAATCTTGCTACAGTGTTAATAATTACTACCATGACATGAAGCTTAACAATAATTGTAATTGCGCTTCTTCTCATCCGAGGCAGCCTCCACCAACCCGCCCCTGAAAGGCAGTCAGAACTAGCCAGCCTGGCCCTTAGGCCTCCTCGCCAGGGCTGGAGCAGCTGGATCCGCAAGGCCTGCCGGTGGCAGGAGCCTCCCGCCCCGGCCTTTTCCCCGCTGTAGGGGCACACAGGCCTGGAGCCGGGAGGCTGCGACAAGAAAACAGCTGAGGGGCCCGGGCCAGGCGTCTGACAAGTGTGGGACTCCCTGGTGCAACAGCTGCGCTAGTCCTGCAGCCTCTGCAAGCAAGGCGCCTACCAAGCCCGAGTCGACGCCTGCTGAGCCCACGGGATCCTGAGCGCGATAGGTAGGGAGGGCCCGCGAAGGGCCTTCATTCGCCCCGTCCGCCCCTGGGCACTGCTTAGCCCTTCCGCCCCTCAGAACGAACGTCTGGGCGCCTTGGAGCTGCAGAAGCCAAGGACGGCTGTAGCCCAGATAATCACGATGGATAAAGTGGCCCGTGGTTCTCTCCCAGAAGCCCAAAAACTGGATCAGGGCGATTTGAAATGCAGACTCCAGAGGTGGCACCACCATCAGTTAGGATGTTTCTCAGGGCTTAGAGGTGGCACCACCATCAGTAAGGACGTATTTCGGGACTAAAAATGAAGAGTCCTGAAACTGACGCTCCAGTTATTTAACCAGTTTTCCCTTCCTTGTTTTAAATAAGTTTATTCAGACAGCGAAAAAGACTCCTCTGGATGTTTTTGGGTTAAAAACATAAACCACAACGGTTTGTATGCTGTGGGCGTTTGCATATGTCTGTTAACTCTCGCTAAACAGAAACTTTTCAATGGAAAATATTCTTAGGCACATTATAGGTTCTCTGGTACTTGGGTATCATCAGTTTAATCAGCAGCTGTCTTTCTGGAGTGGTACCAGAGTTGGACTCTTGGTCATGGGTTTTCAATGTTAAGCTTTTACTCTGAAATCCACCAGGTTTCCAAGCCAGACCTTGTATTCCTAATTTAGTAATGAGTTACATAACATGAGGTTATGGGATCACTGCCAATACTTCTGCTTCTTGTGAAGCCTGTTTTCAAAGGATTTTAGCTTATAAAAGTGTGTGCTACACTGCTCGGACATGTCTTACCTGTCAAAATGTTCTCACTAATTTTAGCTCTTTAAACTTTAAGTGTTCCCATATATTTGCCCTATCCAATAATCAATACATGATAAAGATGTGTGTGTGTGTGTGTGTGTGTGTGTGTGTGTGTGTGTGAAATGTCAATAGTAAGACAGCAACTCTTTTCCAGATAGAACTATATATATCAAGAGGATTCCTCCAATAGAAGCTTGTCCTCTCTCCTTATCACAGTGGCCACCTTCCCAATGATATTCTAATTGTTTTCCTTTAAATGAACTTGATGGCAAAATACAACCATGTAGAATGTACCTAGAGTTAATTCTAAACACTATGTCTCTTTAATTTCTGTAATGCCTTTAAAATGAAAGACTTTCCAATTAATAAAAAATCTTAAAATCCTATTTTGGAAGAGATTATTTATTTGCTACTTTTGTTTGTTTACAACAAGGCATTTTCTTTTCGTTAATTTTTTTGGGAATGTAGAACATTAGAGCAAATATCTGATTAATTCTTATAAAATTAAAAGTTTATCCTAAAAATATAGGGATATTATTTTAATATGTGGGTTTTTTTAGATATATATATCATGAGTGGAAGTTTATTATGAACTAGAATCTAAATATAAAATGATTATGTGAGGTTTGGGCAAATTGTAACTTTAGTTTATTTTAATTAAACTTTAGTTTAGTTTATTTTATTTTAATTAAAGGAATGTTTGACTATGTACCTTTCTTGTAGTCAAGATAAAACTTAGCTGCCCTCTGGTGCTGAGGACCAATTTTTATAGTTGAATATGTGTTACTTCAATAAGCACTGGATTAGACATTGAAAATATAAAAGAGAATAGAACGGAGGTAACTGAATGATTTGGAAGACACCGTTCACAGAAAAATAAGCTTAATTATAATTAATTACAACAATGAAATGTACTACACAGTAGAAATTGATCTCAAACACTTAGTTTGTGAAGAAGAAGTTTATGTGAATATGTAAGAGAGACCTTAACTGACTCATCTAGGGAGTCGGAGAAGACTGTTTTGAGGTGGGACATTTAAGCTTAGAGGTACGATATTAGACAGATGAAACTAGGCAAAGAAATGGGGTGGGGGAACCATGTCAGAAAAGGTGAACAGTATATAGGATGACGCTGAGATGGAGTTTAATTTGTTTGGAGAACTGAAAGAGGATCTCTTTGCCTGGAGCTTAGCAGGGAGCACAATATATAATCAGCAAGTTGGGTGTGGGAGTGCATCACATAGGGTCTTGCGAGATGTATAAGGCATTGTGTTTTAATCAGAAGTGAAACAGGAAGACACTGATGGTTACTCAGTTGGGGAGAAAAAGATTTGCACTTTGATATTGCGTCCAGAAAACTGTGTAGGGGGTCAAGAGCATTTCTAGTGAGATTAGTTGTGGCAGTAGTTCAAGGGAGAGATGTTGCTTAGCTAAGGAAAGAAGTGCTGCTGGGCATAGTGGCCGAAGCCTGTAATCCCAGCAATTTGGGAAGCTGAGGTGGGCAGATAACCTGAGGTCAGGAGTTCAAGGCCAGCTTGGCTAACATGGTAAAAACCTCATTTCTACTAAAAATACAAAAAATTAGCTGGCCATGGTGGTATGTGACTGTTATCCCAACTACTCAGGAGACTGAAGCAGGATGATTGCTTGTACCCAGGAGGCGGAGGTTGTAGTGAATTGAGATCGTACCACTAATGTAGCCTGAGTGACAAGAGCAAAACTCCAAAAAAAAAAAAAAGTGCACTGGCTCAAGTGAGTTTTAGGAGATGGAAATGAGGAAACGAGAGAATCCTGGTTTATTTAGACTCACAAAGATTTTAAGATTCGTGACGTGAGCCACTGGGTGGTTGTGGAAAGACTGAAAGAGACATAGATTTTAAAGGAAAGATCATATATCTAATTTTGAAAAGTTAAAGATTCCTTGTGGGATAACCCTGTTGGAGTCAAAACAGTGGTTGGCATATAATTAGAAGCGGCTTAGTAAGTGTGAGTTTTTATTACCTTCAGTTCAGAAAGACATTTGATTATAAGAAAAGTTGGAAATTGTTACAGTATAGATATGTGACGTAAGTCATGGGCATAGGTGAGCTTGTCTAAGGAGAAAATGAAGACTTGATGCTCATTGCAACTCTAATATCTCTTGTCTTTTGTTCTGAGACATTCACCTGGCATTAGATCTCTGCACCAAGAGTCAGCCTGTCCAGTTCCCCAGAACCCAGTTGTGCTGGAATAGACTGTGAATACCAGTACATTTCCATTACTTTTCTCTTCCTATTAGTCGATGTTCCCTCTAAGCACTACATTTCTTTTGAAACCTTACCTAACTTCCCTAAACTTCATTGATCTCTCTCTCTCTTGAAACTCGGTACCATTTAGGCTCAGTCAATATAGCACATCTTAGCATTTATTTTATGTGGTCATGTAGTCTAGGCTATTGTTTTATATATTATAGTCTTATTTCTCTAAAAAAGATTGTAGAAAAAAATTTCTACATAATATTATGTCTATAGTAATATTGGCTCCAAGTATAGAACTAAGCCCAAAGCAACTATTAAATAAATGCCTGTTGACTAATAGAATGGTTAATTGATTAATATTTTGGGATGGGCAAAGATTTAGATGTTCAAATGGTAATATTTCTACTCTATGTCTGGATGCTATAAAGGTGTTGTGATGGTAATGAATGGACCAGAATTAGAAGACAGCAAATGTGAAGGCAATAAAAATTATGTATACCTGTAAACAGCATATAAGATATGTCATTAGAATCAGGCAGAAATGACAAAATAATCTATAATGAATAATACGTAATTTTTATTCAATTTTTTCAATAGTCATTGAATACATACTGCTTTGTTAGGGATATGATAATTGATAAAAAAAAGACACTAATTCTGCAATTTGTGAGGCAGATACTAAACAAATTTTTAATGATAATCTTGGCAAGATCTACAAAGGAAAGGTACCTTTCACAATGAGTATGTGTTACTTCATGATTTTACTGAGTTTGGTGTATGATAGGAAGAATTCTAAGATTATCTCCAATAATCTATGCATTTGTAAAATCACTGGCTTTTAGTGTCGGTAGGACAGAGCTAGTGATTCTGATGAGATTTATCTTCTATGATTAGTTTACTTTATATTGAAAATCTCAAAGGTTTTTGATGATGTAATAAGGACCCTTAATCTGTTCTCTTTGAGATTAAAAAAGTTGATTTAATCAGTTGAATAATTTTAAAGAAGGGCTTAGACCTTCTTTGAAAAATAAACTAGAAGCAGGAGTTTCTCTTTCTCGTGTCTGGAAGAAACAGACCAACATGTTCTGAAGAGGGCCATGTGAAAAAGAACAGTAGAAAGTCTCTAAGAATTGAGAATCTCAGTCCTACAGCAGTAAGAAACTGAATTCTACCAACAATCTGCAAGCTTGGAAGAAGACCCTAAGTCTTGAATAGGACCCTTCCATCACCAAAATCTTGGTTGTAGTCCTCAATAACCCTGAGAAGAGGACCATGTTAAGCTCTATCTGAACGCTAGAGCTATGGGAACCATGATATAATAAATGTCTGTTCTGTTAATAGGTACATTTTATAATTTTTAAACCTAACAGTAGAAAACTGATAAATTTTGAATGTTAAAATTTTTTAACATAGCAGTAGAAAACTAATATGTAAGCTGAAAAGCTTTTGGAAGAATTATGTGGAAAAGACATGTCCAGAGAAGGACTGTTTAACCTTTCCTATCTACCTCTCCTGGAGATGTCCCACTGCTGAAGAACTCCTTAGAAGGCTGTACCTTTGCCTCTGCCTGATGCTGCAATGGAATCCTCTGTGGTAGGAGTGAGAAGAGTTCCGTCTATTCTGAGGTTTTGAGAACTAACAGAGACATAGCAGGGAATGATACAGCTATTGTAGAACCAGGTCTCAATAAGGACAGCATGTTCAGATTACTCACTGAAGACTAAACATGGCACCAGCAAGGTGAGGTGTGCAATGGAAAAAGCTTTTTGGAGAACTTTGCATTTAGGAGAATTGTGTTTTGTCTATTTAAACACATCAGACAAATCCTTCCCTAGGGGATATACATAAAAATTCTTTTTGGCTTTTGAAAGAAATATGCAGAATTTTTTTCTTTGACAGAGTCTTGCTGTGTCACCCAAGCTGTGATGTTGGCTCACTGAAACTTCCACCTCCCTAGTTCAAGTGATTCTCCTGACTCGGCCTTCTGAGTAGCTGGTACTACAGGTTTGCACCACCATGACTGGCTAATTTTTGTATTTTCAGTAGAGACGGGGTTTGACTTTGTTGTCCAGGCTTGTCTCAAAACTTCTGACCTCAGGTGATCTGCCCACCTACTCTTCTCAAAGTGCTGGAATTATAGGCATGAGACATCACGCCTGGCCTATTTTTACATGTATTACAAGAGAAAATAACATAAATAGTTTTCTAATATCAAACATAACTGTTGGGAACCAAAACGCCTGTTTTTGCGTCATCACACTTGAAAGTGACATAGCATATATTTTACACTTGTAGCATTTAGAAGCAAACTGTGAAATGCTGTTATCTAGAAGGTAAAATGTTGCAATATATTTTAAATCAATTCAAAAGCACTTCACAAAGATAGGAACTAAAATTATAACACTGATATAGGAATATAATTTATTCATCAACATTTTATACAGTTTTCAATATGCATTACTTCTAGGTATAATTAATATGAATAAACTTTAATTTCAATTAAATGTCTCAAAAACTGAGGTCATTTATATTTGCTGAAATTAAAGACACTGGATAGGAATAGACCTATCACATAGAATGCTTATGGAGAATAAAATATCACATTTTTAAAATAAATTTATTTAAAAGCTTTTATAATCCTTTGGGTATTTTATTTGGCAGAAGGTTGGTGCACCACAAACCTCAGCTGGACATGAGAAACCTACAAAGGACTATGGAACTGGACATTAAGGAGCCATTTGTTTTTCTCCTACTTGACTCTAACATATCCTCTAAGCTAATGATAAATTCACATTCATGGAAAAAAATCTCACCCTTTTCCTATTCTTAAGCTTAAGAACTTACGCTTATCTATTGCCTGCCACAGTTATAAAGGTCTTTTCTTACACTCAAGGGTTTTCATAATCTGGGTATTAACATTCTTTTTAATTTATTTATTTATTTTAATTTTCACAACCAGATGCTCTCTTTCCTCTGTTAGATAATCCTTGACCCATTACTGTGCTCAGTGCTGCTATTATACAGTGCCTCCACCTTGGTATTTATATACTACTCATCCTTCATGGCTCTGCAGCAATTCCTCTTTTTTTCTGAAAAACAGACTGATTCTCCTAGTCATTATGGTCTCTTTCTTTTCTCTTTCCATTACAGTCTTTTGTCTCTACTCAACATACATTATTGTTCACCATTCCATTCACTGTCTTTTCTTTGTACTTCAGGACTTTTTATAGAGATTCATATACATTCAGTTCTGGTATAACATATATGTATTGAAAACACAAATTTGAATATTTGGAAACAGTTTTACCAAAACACAAATTTTGTTTACACTTTAGCACAACTATGTCCTCAAGAAGCACTGGATGAATAGGAAAACTGCACTCAAGTGAACAAAGCCATGTGTCAATACTCAGAACAGATGAAGGTACCTACATGTCGAAATTACATCAACTACCTCAGTCAGCACACACGTTTTATGAGCCACACTCAAATACATTTAAGAGTTACATGTTTCTGCCTGATTTAGATAACCCTTCTTTGACCACTTTGCAATAACTCACAGATGCAACTCTTCTCACATGTACTTCCACAAGCAGACTTCATGTTTTAATCAAGGTGAAGTGCCACATTTATTGAAGTATGTATGGATCTGTCAATTATTCACACATGAAAAACTCGGGTTCCATATTTATTGGGTTTTAATCTTTACTTTAGTATGTGTCACTGACATTGTTCTTGAGCATCATACCCCTAACTCCATGTTTCTTATTGGCCTCATGGTTCATGTTACAAAATAATCCATAGCTTGAGATACTTTTAGCACTACCTATGTCAGATAATATCAGAAATGACTGTATATATATTGCTTCTTTATTATATATAATCTGAAATATATAGTTTACATAATAAATGATGTAATTATGCTTCCTTTAATGCTGAGAAGTAATACCCGTTTCAGTTACCTATTGCTGCATAACAGACAATCCTGGAACTTAGTAGCTTAAAGCAATATCATTTCCCTCTCTCTCATGGTTATGTGGCTTCACTGGGCCCTGTTTAGACAGTTATGCTGGTCTCACTTGAAATCCCATAGAGTTATAATCTGATGGTAGCTGGTGCTGGAGCAAGAGACTGGCAGGCTATGACTGTACTGTTTCCCTCTTTCTCTAAGTAGTGCCAGGACCTCTTCTCTGATAAAGTGGCCAGATTTCTTATATGGAGACTCAGTGTTCCCAAGAAGCACAAACACAGAAACAGCCATGTGTCCCTAACCTTAGACCTGGAACTGGCAAAACATCACTTTTCCCACCTCCAATAGACCAAGCAGTCACGGGTCTGGCCCTGATTTCAGGAAAGAGGAAATAAACACTTCCTCTTGGTGACTAAATAGCGAAGGATCTGTGACTATCTTTAATCACCAGGATATTCTTTACTAATAATTTGGTGGGTCAATATCATAAGGTTTTAGAGCAATATTTTAACAATTATTCAATTTAACATCATCAGTGTATATAAAAGTGTTCCAGAGCAAAACATTACAATAAAATATAGCACTGGGGCTATGAACCTCTCTTAATTCTGTACATCTCATAGCTCTTCGCTCTTTATAAACTGCCTCGGATATACTAGGCAATAAATATATACTTATTGACACGGGATTTTACAAATAAATAGAAACTAATATTCAAATAATATTCTATTTTTAAAAATACCAAGATTCTAACTTCCTAGAAGCATGCCTGGATTTTCTTTTTTTTTTTTGCTTAAATTTTTATTGCATTTTAGGTTTTGGGGTGCATGTGCAGAACATGCAAGATAGTTGCATAGGAACACACGTGGCAGTGTGTTTTGCTGCCTTCTGCCCCTTCACCCATATTTGGCATTTCTCCCCATGCCATCCCTCCCCCACTCCCTGCCTCGCTGTCCCTCCCCTATTTCCCCCAATAGACCTCAGTGTGTGGTACTCCTTCCCTGTGTCCATGTGTTCTCATTGTTCATCACCCGCATATGAGTGAGTGTATATGGTGTTTCCTTTTCTGTTCTTGTGTCAGTTTGCTGAGAATGATGTTCTCCAGATTCATCCATGCCCCTACAAAGGACACGAACTCATCTTTTGATTTCTGCATAATATTCCATGGTGTATATGTGCCACATTTTCCCAGTCCAGTCT
>CM052650.1:104056129-104073206 GCA_028533165.1 Leontopithecus rosalia
CAATCAAAAACGATGAGTTCGTGTCCTTTGTAGGGACATGGATGAATCTGGAGAACATCATTCTCAGCAAATTGACACAAGAACAGAAAAGGAAACACCATATATACTCACTCATAGGCGGGTGATGAACAATGGGAACACATGGACATAGGGAGGGGAGCACCACACACTGAGGTCTATTGGGGGAAATAGGGGAGGGGCAGCGGGGGGGGAGCAGGGGAGGGATGGCATGGGGAGAAATGCCAAATTTGGGTGAGGGGGCAGAAGGCAGCAAAACACACTGCCACGTGTGTACCTATGCAACTATCTTGCATGTTCTGCACATGTACCCCAAAACCTAAAATGCAATAAAAATTAAAAAAAAAAAAGAGGACAAACAAGATCCTTGAAGCCCACTTTATAGGGTGCTAATCCTATTCATGAGGTCCCTGTTCTCATAATCTAATCACAATACCATCATCTTGGATGCTAGTATTTCAATATATGAATTTTGTGGGGTACATCATAGCACATATCAAATAAAAAATACGTTGAGATACCATTTCTTATATCAGATTAAAAACATGAGTAAAATAAAAGCTTGACAATAGAATCTGTTTAGTCTATGAAGAAACAGGTTTTTGTAAACATTGAAACAGAGTGTATAGTGTTAGAAACTGTAAGGGTGGGCATTGTGGCTCACACCTGTAATCCCAGCACTTTGGGAGGTAGAGGTGGTCAGATCATTTTAGGTCAGGAGTTCAAGACCAGCCTGGCCAACATGGTGAAACCTTGTCTCTACTAAAAATACAAAAATTAGCCAGGAATGGGGCACATGCCTATAATCTCAGCTACTAGAGAGGCTAAGGCAGGAGAATTGCTTGAACCTGCGAGGCGGAGGAGGTTGCAGTGAGCTGAGATCAAGCTCTTGCACTCCAGCCTGGATCAAGAAGTGAGATTCCACTTAAAAAAAAAATGAAAGAAATGAAAACAAAAAAAAAAAAAAAGAAAAAAGAAAAGAAACTGTATGGAGTAGAATTTGGCAAAGCCAGTATGTTTTTAGGCTTTAAACTAACAGTTCTAATTTTTAGGAACTCCTCCAGAATATATGTATCCCACCATGAAAACAACATATGTACAAGGCTATTCATCACAGTATTATTCATAATAGTAAAATAAGTGAAGAGTGGGACAAATACCATGGCTAGGGACAGTTTGAATACCCTAGGATACATCCACACACTGGTATAATAGACAGTTATAAAAAATAAGGAGGGCAATCTGAAATGAGATGCGTGATTCAGAGTATATTGTTAAACTAAATGTTCTAGGAGCAAAAGTGTGTGGGTGTGTGGGTGTATGTATGTATGTAGTATGGTCCCTTTCATAAAAGAAAGGATATGTGTGTTTTTATATGTACAAGTGCATATGTATATGAATATATATACTAACATACATGTGCATATGTACAGATATACCTATCTATAAATCTCTTCAACAACATTATTTCACCTCCAATTGTCCCTTTAAGATCTGTACAGTATCATTTATCTCTTTTACCCATAAAAGAATATTTCACTTTTTGTTGGAATGTTGCTTATGTGTTTGATTAGGCAAAATACTTATAAAATATCTCAGAGATAAACAAGGAATTCTTATTTAATGGCACAGTTTATATACCTCTATTTCTTAAAGTCAAGCCATTGCTACTGTTCTCCACTCACCCCTTAAGACGTAGCAAGCCAGCACCTACTACTGTCACTTTATCCCCAAATCACCACTAGCTACTTAATGGCTAAACTCTTTGCTATTAAGTTCAATTCACAGTTCCAAGACATTACTCCCAGACATGGTAAAAATGCTAACCATGTAGTGCTCAAAATGCATGTATGCTGTAGATTCACAGAACTTCTTTTTCTGATTTTGTGCCTTTTTTTACATACAGTTTCTGATTTATTTTTGGTAATCCCCTGCAGCATTAATAGTGTTAACCAGGAATCTACATTTGGCTTTTAATTCCATGTTCTCTATGTGATAGGTTAATCAATTCTCAAGGTTTTATCTATCACTGTGATGCAAATAATTTCTAAATCTATATCTGAAGTCCAGACAAGATTGCTATCTTAAATTCCAAATAGGAAATGCAGTTGCATACTGAACATTTCTGCATTAGTATCTTTAAAATGTTACGATAGTCTCAAACTACTTATTTTCTCTCTTTCCCCAAAGGAAAAAAATAGGAGAAACACACACACACACACACACACACACACACGACATAGTCATTGTGTTCTGTTTTTAATTTGCCAGTGAATTTGCAGCATTTTCTTACTAGTTGTAAAACAAGACATTTGGAAAACATTTTAGAATATTTCCTCACTGAACACATCTGGTCAGTTAATCATGGAAATTTCTGTCTTCCTTAATCCACTCCTCTCACTCTATGCTTGCTCACACTGCCGATTTTTTGGTTGGGTTATGAAATAGTTCACGTTGGCCTTTCTAAATCTAGTCTCATTGCACTTAAATCCAATGTTATAAGAATACATGGTCCAAGAGTTGCAGTGAGCCAAGATTGTGCCAATTCACTCCAGCCTGACTGACAGAGCGAGACTCCATCTCAAAAAAAAAAAAAAAAAAAAGGAATATACACTCCAGAACAGTAACCTAGTATCAGCTAATGAAAGTGCTAACCCTGACAATGTTAGGTTGTTATTAGTCACTGTTGGGATAAAATCCAAACTATTTGGGATGTCATAGAAGAGCATTTATATTCTAATATTTTCCTATCTCTTTAACTTTTATCTCTCACATCACTCTTACATGTGTTCAATGATATAATAATATTAATCCACTTGTAGTTACAAAAAGTATCCTGTTATTTACACAAGTACAACAAACCTTTTCATAATGCTTTTCTCTTGTGTCCAGTCACTCTAATTCTGTTTCACTTGGCCATTGATTTCTCTACTCTTTAAACTTAGGCCTAGATGTCATTCTTATGGGGTTAACTGGAATACATTTTAAACAAATTCTCCTGGATATACATGCATAGTGCTGGCATTTATCACAATATTGTGTCTTTTTAGTGTTTGCTTTCTTCATTAGGCTCTGACCCTTGGAGTCAATGCCATATTTTTATCTGACATAACTAAGTATATAGAATAATGTAGCAACTTAGAAATATTTGTCAACAACTGGGAGAATGAAAGAGAATGAATAAAAAAGAAAAAAGAGGGACCAAAGCAGTACCTTAAGTGAATGCCAACCCTTAAAGAGTATATCCCAGCAGGAAATTTACCAAGTTGACTGAAAATTGGCATCTGATAATTGAGATAAAGAAGTAGGAAAGAATAGTAGAGTAGCATGATATCACAGAGTTTCATAAAGAAAAACCCTAATGTTACCAAATATTACAGAGAGAAAGAGGGAGGAAGAGAAGGAGAGAAAGAGAGAGAGAGAGGGAAACGTAAAAGACTCCCTGCATATTTCAAGTAGAAGTCAGTGGTGACCTTGATGAAAACAGGTCTACAGAAATTGTGTAGTCACCTATCAGATCACAGAATGTGGAAAATCATCAGGAATGGAGCTTAAAAGAATTGTTACTATTACTGAATGTTGAGGAGAATAATGAGATGAAGAGGTAGCAGCTTTGTTATCTTGTGGCTCGGGTAAAATCAAGGAGACTTCAAAGAAGACATTTCAGAAACAAGGAATGACAGACTCTGGAGTAAGGAGATTAGGAGCTGAAATACAGACTGAAAAGGAAAAGAAGGTGTAGAAAAATAGTTGAAAAAAGAAAATGAAAAGCAATGCTCAGACAGATATTTCTTATTTTCTTTTTTCCTTCATAGGTAATAGGTATGTGAACAGGCTTTGGCATCAATCTATCTACCATGACATCTAGACACAATCCATATAAAAAGGATTTTCTATTTCAAAAAATGCATTTTACCCATAAAAAGTATCAAATCATAAACTAAGCCATGATTCATGTATTATAAATGTAGAAAATTACAGGCCTTCTATGAAGACTGAAATATTAATATTTCAAGGAGCTTATAGAAATATGAATTTGTCTAAAACACTCATTTTATTTGTTCACATGGTAGAAAAAAATTACCTCTATAACTACAAAATCTTGTTGTAGTTGATGTGACTTAAATGGACAGAGAGAGATATTTCTGCATTTTCCTTATATCTTTGTGGGTAAAATAACCCCACCAGAAAAGAAAGATAGTCCAACACAGAAAGTATTTCTCTGGTCAAATAAAGCAGTTATGAAAACAAAATGCAAAATAATTATATTTAATAATTAAGCTCTATGTTACAGTTTATGTCAAATGCATCCACATACCTACCTTTTGAAAATCTGACATAAGTTTCCATTTACAACAAATTCTAAGGACACAGTCACATGATAAAAATGCATTGTTATTTAAATAACCATAGCTTAGTCCTAAATTTTTATTTACTCTTACAGCAAAAGAGCAATTACCAGGTAGTATTATGAACTTTCAACACCATCATACATTTTTCGTGAAACAAATTATTCTATGTACAGATCAGGGTAGGTGTGATGTAGTTATTTAAAATAAGTAAGTAGAAGTCTTAAATGTCTTAAGTATACTTCATATCTGTAACTTAACATCTGTCAAATATTAAATATTTCAAAATACATTCACATAAGAATAAATTAACTGAAATTGACATATTTATAAAATGTTTTTATTTTTTATACATTTATTTACTGAAAATTGTCAAACAAATACACAATTATCCACACATTGCAAAAGAAAGCAATTTTGATTCAAAGGTTGATTTGGTAGTCTTAGATTATTTTAGCTTGTTATATATACACTCCCCACAGATTTTAAATTTGATAACAATGACAATAATTGAGAGAATGAAAATTTTAAGACAAATATTACCAAACATTTTTTTCTGAAGCAATAGACAGAGTTGCTTGATATTCAAATGCTTTGTTATTTCCTAATTCACATTTTATAGTTATTAAGATATTCTTGTGATATTGTAGTGGCCTGGATTTTTTTTTTCTAACTCAGGACAATTTTGAAATATTGCTGACATTAAAGAAAATGAGTTTATTTTTTCTAATCCACAAGTATGATTGTTACTGAATTGTAAAATTGTCTCAATATCAGAAGCATTACAAATGAGGTAGAGTTATTTTGGAATCAAAGAAATGAGATAACTATAGGAAGAATTATTATAAAGTTTCTCTTTAAATTTTATCAACTAGAACCTTAGATCAATAATTCTCTCTCCTTGGAAGACTGGGCTTATTTTAAAGAGTAGCATCGCCAAATCCTGAAGGGGTTTTAAATAATACATCACAGATACATTGGGATTACAAATATGCTGAAGTCTTTCTATTCCTGCCCTGTCAACAAATTTAAGTTATAATTGGAAAGAAGCAGATTTTTGAGGAAAACATAGAGAATACAGTAATGAAAACCAAAGGTGGGGGAAGACTTTCAGAATATAAATGAAAACTTGGCAAATATAATTAATTCCAGGAGAAACAAGATTAAATAAGATCATTAGGCATGGTCATTGATAGGTCTTGTGTGGGAGAGCAAAGGGAGATTTCACAAAGGTAATGGTCAAGAATTGAGGGGAATCATTAAGCATGAAAATCAGAACATGTACTTTTGTCTGATTCTTGTAATTTGAAATGACAGTAATAAAATATAAATGTATAAACCCATAACTACATATAATACTAAAGATGAGATGACAGTAGGTGAGAAGTGTAATGCATTTTCTGGAGACAGAAAGGATGAGGGGTGATTACCTACACCACAGAAAAAGTTGAGAGTTAAGTGCCTGCATAGGAAGATGACATGTAGAAGTAAGATGTCTGTGCAACAAAAATCCACTGAATGTTTTCTGGGGTAGAAACGCCAAGTACCTCAAGTAGATAGGCTTAAGATTAAGTTGTTAATATTTTACTGAAGTAGGAGTTATTATCCAAAGACCCTTTCCAAACCATACAGATACATGAATAATCCTTCCTGGAAAAGTGATTGAGGAATGCTGTTCTCAGGAAAAAGTGAGTCAAAGTAATTCACTTTCAAGAACACTGGTGATAGCAATGTTGAGTGCTGAGGGTGAGAGTGAGGGCAAAAACTGTCATAACCATCAGGAAGGAAATAAAACTACAAGTTGTATATCATAGTTCTGCTTGTTTTTCACCAAAAGTCAGTAGGAAAGCATACAGATACATATAACCAGGCAAGAAATTTGATAATTCATCTCCAGAAACTGGCTGGCTTAAAAAGATTTTAAAAAACAAACAAAGAGAAAAACAACAAATATACAATAACTGTAACAAAAACTACAGTCGTAAACAATTTGAGGTTCCACAATAAAACTCCATGATGAAAGAACTCCATCATTCAACATGCCCTCTCATCCAAATATACACATAAATAAACACGACGTTCCAATAAGCTTTTAATGTTTCACACTAAATTACGAATCAACAGCCAAGGATTAATAGACATTTTATGTAAGCCTATGACATAATGATGTTGAGACTATCTCCTAGAAAGTAAAAAGGGAAAAGACAGAAATAGAAAATAGTAAAGAAAAAGGAACTATTATAGTAGAAAGTCCAGTTTCCAACTATATGCATTTTAGAAAGTGTGAGCATATCCAGGCACCATAGCTCACGACTGTAAACTCAGCTCTTTGGGAGACTGAAGCAGGTGGATCACTTGAGGTCAGGACCATCACTCTGGCCAACATAGTGAAAACCTGTCTCTACTAAAAAAAAAAAAAAAAAATTAGCAGGTGTGGTAGCACATGCCTGTAAAGCCAGCTACTTGGGAGCTGAAGCACTAGAATCACTGGAACCTGGGAGGCAGAGGCTGAGGTGAGCCAAGATGGCACCACTGTACTCCAGCCTGGGTAACAGAGCAAAACTCTGTCTCAAGAAAAAAAAAAAGAAAAAGAAAAAAGAGAAAAGAAAATGTACACAGAGAAAAATAAATGGGAGAGAATTATTTTTAGTAATCCAAAATAATTAATATTTGGGTCAAAATTAAAAGATTTCACCAAGTGTCTATCATCACAAATAAAAAGGTGATTTATTCAAAGTCTGTCATTCTAAAATTTGAGAAACAAAGGGAATAAAGAAAATATTTGTAAAAGTAACAAAAAGAAAAAAACACAAAAAGCAAATTTGATGTAATGGAACAGAATATTTTCAGGCTACTTAAGATTAATACTGAGACATAACAGCAATTGTTTATGCCTTCAGAATGCTGATAACAATTGATTATCAATTTAGAATTCCACAAAGAGACCACCAAGATTGAGACAATAGTTATTTTTCTTTTTGTAAGGCATTACAAAAACTGGACTTTCTATGTAGCCTGTCTCAAGAAACTACTGCAGGCTAAGCATCCTACAAAAGAAGAGTGAGTTATAAATGACAAAGACATAAAATACAGAAAACTAGAAACCCAACACCAAAGGGTGAAGATCAGAAGATGAATGTTGGTGAGGAAATGTCTCAGTCCCTGGATGTGCAGCTGGCTAGAGTTTACCCAAGACGAATAGAAGCAGCTTCAAAAAGGCCGGGCGTGGTGGCTCATGCCTGTAATCCCAGCACTTTGGGAGGCCGAGGCAGGTGGATCACGAGATCAAGAGATCGAGACCATCCTGGTCAACATGGTGAAACCCTGTCTCTACTAAAAACACAAAAAATTAGCTAGACATGGTGGCGCATGCCTGTAATCCCAGCTAGTCAGGAGGCTGAGGCAGGAGAATTGCCTGAACCCAGGAAGCGTAGGTTGTGGTGAGCTGAGATCGCGTCATTGCACTCCAGCCCGGGTAACAAGAGCCAAACTCTGTCTCGGGAAGAAAAAAAAAAAAGCAGCTTCAAAAAGAGATAAAGCAGATAGATTACTTGTTTTTTAAAAACTGATGAAAAGGCTTTTTCACTGTTTCTCAATGCATTGAGAAAATGAAGGAAAGCAAAAATGACTATGTTGGGGTAGATTTAGACAACAGTATCCTCATAAAACAGTATGAAATAAATAGATAATTATTTATGAGAGACATAATCAATAATAGTATTATAAGCATATTATTTGGCAATATGGAGGTGAATACCAGAATAAATCAGTAAATAATTTAAATGAATTTACCTATGTGGCACAGAACCCCACAGATTGGGACGTGGAGTGGCCTGGCTAATAATTTTTGTTTTAATTAATATTAGTATTGATCTTAACATCTTACTATCATTTAAGTTTAAAACATGTATTATTTTGATAGCTATAATGCACTTCTTAAGTGAATGGGTAGTGAGAAAGTGTTATGTGTTATTGTAAATTACTTTGGTAATATACCCTAAGAATTTAGTAGTTAAGAAAAAGTAGAATAACTCAAGGTTTAGAGCAATATTCAAGGTTGCTTTGAAAATACAGAAAATCCCAGCATGTCAGTCCAAAAACTCCTTAAGCTTATAAGCAACTCATGATTTGGCTCTCTGTTTGTCTATTACTGGTGTATAGGAATTCTTGTGATTTTTGCACATCTATTTTGTATTCTGAGATTTGCTGAATTTCCCTATCAGCTTAAGGAGATTTTGGGCTGAGATGCTGGAGTTTTCTAAATATAGAATTATGTCATCTCCAAACAGAGACTATTTGACTTCCTCTCTTGCTATTTGAATAGACTATTTATTTCTCTTGTCTGACTGCCCTGGCCAGAAATTCCCATACCATGTTGAATAGTAGTGATGAGAGAGGGCATCTTTGTCTTGTGCTAGTTTTCAAAGAGAATATTTTCAGCTTTTGCTCGTTCAGTATGATATTAACTATGGATTAGTCACAAATAGCTTTTATTATTTTGTTTTATTCACTTATCGAACATTAATTTAAGACCCATTACATACAAAAACATTCTCAGTAATTGGAAGAAAAAATTATTTTTTTTATTTTTAGAACAGTTTTAGGTTCACAGAAAATTGAGTGAAAAGTAGAGATTTCCCATTGTACCCTACCCCCACACATGCACACCCTTCCCCATTATCAACACACCCCATCAGTATGTAATAAACTACATTACAAATGTAACAAACTACATCTGTTACAACTGATGAACCTACATTAGTACATCATTATCATCCACATTCCATAGTTTATAAGGGTTAATTCTTGGTGTACATTCTACGGGTTTTAATAAATGTAAAATAACATACATTCAATATTAGTATCATACAGAGTAGTTTCACAGCCATAAAAATCTACTGTATTCTGCCTATTCGTCTCTTCCTTTCCATTGAACCCTTACTATAATTGTCTCCATAGTATTGGTTTTTCCAGAATGCAATATAGTTGTAATCATACATACTGCGTAATTCCAGATAAACTTTCAGATAAACACATTTAGATTAATAATATACATTTATGTTTCCTCCATTTTTTAATGTCATAGTATCTCATTTCTTTAGAACTGAATAGCATTCCATTGTCTGGATATACTATATTTTATTTATCTGTTTAACTGCTGCAGGATATTTTGGTTGCTTCCAAGTTTGGCAATTATAAATAAATTCACTATAAACATCCATGTGCAAGTTTCTGTATGAACATAAGTTTTCAACTCACTTGGATAAATATCAAAGACTGTGGTTGCTTAAGTATATGACAAGAGTATGTTTATTTTTGTAAGAAACCAACAAATTATCTTTGGTTGGGGGGTCACTGCACCATTTAGCTTTGCTACTTACAAAGAATGAGAGTTCCTGTTGCTCCACATTTTTGCCAATATCCAGTGATGTCAAGATTCTGAAATTTTACCATTCTAATAGGTGTGTAGTTGAGACAGCCGAGTATAAAGGGGTCCCCAGAGAACCTCCAACTGGACTGTGCGTTGGGAGAGCAGGGTGGAACCATGGAAGTTTGCATCATTAGCAGGGGAGGGGAGCCTAGCCCCTCCTGTTCCTGGGTGGTAATTAGGGACTGAATGTGTGAGGCTGGAAGCCAGATAGCAGGACTTTTGCTTTGATGAGGGTCCCTGTTTCCCTTCTTTTTCCTTTTTCACCAAATAAACCGTGCCCTTCTCACCCTTCAAAGTGTCTGCCAGCCTTATCTTTCATGGTCATGCGACAACAATCCCATCTTTTGCTGAACTAAGAAGAAAGTCCTACAACATTCTTTGGAGTCCAGAGGTGGGGCTGGAGAAAGGATAAGTGAAACGCAAACAACAACAACAAAAACCTTTTTCACTTTTGCTTCCAAGCCTTTTACTCCTCAGGCTTCTGAGAGTAGAAAAAACTGTACCCCAACAGCTGCAGGTGCACACAGGATGGACTGGAGAATGACAGCTCTTTGCTCCCTTCCTGGTCGGGGCTAGAATGCATGGCTCAAGGGTGTCCAACGGCAGGCTGGTTGGTGTTCCCTGCCATACACTCATGCACTTTTCCTTCCTTGTGCCCCACTACCCTGGCCAGGGAGTTCAACTCTGTCCCACAGCCATTAAACTCTCTCCAGGGTAGATAAATCATTTGGGTAAGAGTAAGAGTTTCATTCCTAGGTATTTTTAAACTGTTTTTTTTTTCTCCATTTCTTTCTCCCATTGGTTCAGAAGTTGACTTTTAAATGAGCTTTTTTGTTTTTCTTCTTTTTGGAAGATGTTTTTCTAGGCTAAGAATAAGGATCACTGTTTATATTCTCTGTAGTTTTAATTGTGAAAAAGAATTTGTGAAGCTAGTATTAAGCTGTAGCCACTCTGATGTGGTTGCATGTCTTTCTGTATGGTTCCTGGACAACTTTCTTCAGGTCTCCATTTTGTTTTATCTCCTAGGGGCATGACCTGTAACTCCATGGCAAGACTATTTTCAGACTCTGCTTGGCCTGGATTCAGTCCTGGCTTAGGAAATGAGTCGTTTCTGGTTTGATATCTGCATGTTTTTCTAACTCTATCTCTTAAAGGGCTCCACCCAGTGACTTGGTTTTCTTCTGCCTGTCTATGTCATTATGTATATGTTGTGTGTGACATTATAAAAGAGCTCTGATTACAGCCTAAATGAAGATAAGCACTTGGATGAGATATTTTTTAAAAGGGAAGATAAAAGATGTGGTACCTTTCAATTCCTGTGACTTTAATCTTTGGGAAATAAAAACAGCCTTAAAGGTTATTGGTAAAATGCAGATGTTGTCAAAATGGAAATAGGTGGACTAAATTATATAGGTGAGATGCAAGGTATGCTAAATGTTTTGAGGTTATAAATTGCTTTTTGGTTTTTGAGAACTGTTCAACTTCATAAGGCCTGGAGAAAATATGGAACTAACCACACCCTTACTGCTGGAAGGAGTTGAATCTTGGCGGCAAGTAATACATACTCAAAACAATTTACCAGGTTTTACATTGAAGTTAAAAATTGCTAAAAGTTACCATTATGGCACATAATCGACAGTACTGGAAATAGATTCACATGCAAGGTGTGTAAGAACAGTAAAATATGGTTCTTAGTAAAATGTTATAAGAAGGTACATTAGTTTGTTTTCAAGTTGATTAAGATATACCCAAGACTGGCTAATTTACCAAAGAAAAAGTTTAATAGACTTACAGTTCCATCTGGCTGGGGAAGCATCACAATCATGATGGAAGGCAGAAAGGAGCAAGTCATGTCTTACATGGATGGCAGCAGGCAAAGCAAAAGCTGTGCAGGAAAACCCCTGTTATTAAAACCATCAGATCTCGTGTTATTAAAATTATCAGATTTATTCATTATAAGAACAGCATGAGAAAGGCATGCCACCATAATTCAATTACCTCCCACTAGGTACCTCCCCGGCACATGGGGATTCAAGATGAGATTTGGATGGGGACACAGCTTATAATTACCTAAGCAGATAATTATTATTCTCTAGGCACTCCCTGTTTCATGGGTGCAAGCTGCTTTGTCACCAGTGGGTGGCATCTGCAAAGGTCATTGGGACTCAGGGATGAAAGGACAGAAGAGGTAAAGAAGATGCTCTTTCTTCCCTCCCCTCACATACCCTCAGTATTTGTTAGGAGGGGAAAGTAACCAGGGATGCCTGTTCCCCTTTTTCTAGATGAGTAGCTATTCATCCCTGTATCCCTTTGGAATGCATCCTGAACCCCTAGAACTCCTTTGAAAAAATGTCTTCTTTTTTTAATTTCTCCTCCTCTGTCATCTCTTTACTAATAGGCAATTATGTCTCTGTACAATGGAATACTCCTCTCAGATGAATCCTTCAAACAGGGAAGATATAATTTCCCAAATCTTAAACTGATTGGTTAAGGATTGGGCACAGGGTACTCAGAACCCTAATATGCCAGCAAAAGGGTAAACTTTTTGACCAGTCAGGATTTTAGCCTCCTTCGTCCTGTGAAAACTGGTAAAAGGCTCCATGATTTTTGAGCTGAGCTTACCCATTCTTTACTTGTTTTGCTCTGTGTTTTCTAATAACTAGTCTTATCTTAACTAGGCTTATCTCTTCTTGCCTTCAGGCCATCAAACTGCAAACAGTCATGCAACTGAAGTCTTAGAGGGCCTTTTCTGCTGGGGACCCTTATGTAGGTTTCTGAGGGAGTTACAATTGGTCTTCCTCCTTAACCTCATCCTCATCCTCATTCCTATCCTTATCTGCATCCTAATAACAGTTAGATGTACTTTTTTAAAGGGAGGAATGAGACACCCAAGTATAAAGTGATGCCTGAAGAACCTAAAACTGGCCTGTGCACTGAAAGAACAGGGAGGAACCATGGATGTTTGCACCATTAGCCTGGCCCCTCCTATTCCTATGTGGTAACAGGGGATTCTATCTTTGAGGTGAGAAACCAGCTAGATGGACTCTGGCTTTGGTAAGAGTCTCTGTTTCCCTTTTATTTCCTTTCCATCCAATAAACCCTATCCTTCTCAAAGTGTCCACAAGCTTCATTTTCCATGGTTGTGTGACAAGGACCCCATTTTTAGCTTAACTAAAGAGAAAATCATTGTATTATTCCATTTTCATGCTGCTGATAAAGACATACAGAAGACTGGCAATTTACAAAAAAAAAAAAAAGGTTTAATAGACCACAGCTCCCTGTGGCTTGTGAAGCCTCACAATCCTGGTGGAAGGCAAGGAGGAGCAAGTTACATCTTACTAGGATGGCAGCAGGCAAGCAGAGAGAGCGTGGGCAGGGAAACATCTGCTTTTAAAACCATCAGATCTGTGAGACTCACTATTATGAGAACAGCACAGGACAGACCCACCCCCATGATTCAACAATCTCCCACTGGTTCCCACCCATAAAACATGGGAATTATGGGAGCTACAAGATGAGATTTGGGTGAAGACACAGAGTCAAACCCTGTCAGTCCTACAACGTAATGGTACTTCACTTTTGATTGCCATTTTCCTGACAACACATGATGTGGAATACTTTTCCACATACTTACATCATGGCAGATGCTGTGTACAGATAAAAAGACTTTGTGCTTTACAAAAGAAGACATATATGAGGACAAGAAACATATGAAAAAAATGCTCATCATCACTGGTCATTAGAGAAATGCAAATCAAAACTACATTGAGATGGCATTTCACGCCAGTTACAATGGCGATCATTAAAAAATCTGGAGACAACAGATGCTGGAGAGGATGTGGAGAAATAGGAACATTTTACACTGCTGGAGGGAGTGTAAATTAGTTCAAGCATTGTGGAAGACAGTGTGGCGATTCCTCAAGGACCTAGAAATAGAAATTCCATTTGACCCAGCAATCCCATTACTGGGTATATATCCAAAGGATTATAAATCAGTCTACTATAAAAACACATGTACACAAATGTTCATTGCAGCACTGTTCACAATAGCAAAGACCTGGAACCAACCCAAATGCCCATCAATAATAGACTGGACAGGGAAAATCTGGCACATATACACCATAGAATACTATGCAGCCGTAAAAAAGATGAGTTTGTGTCCTTTGTAGGGACATGCATGAACCTGGAAACCATCATTCTCAGCAAACTGACACAAGAACAGTAAATCAAATACAACATATTCTCACTCAGAAGCGGGTGTTGAACAATGAGAACACATGGTCACAGGGAGGGGAGCATCACACACTGGGGTCTGTTGTGGGGGAAATAGGAGAGGGACAGTGCGGGGTGGGGAACTGGGGAGAGATAGCATGGGGAGAAATGCCAGATATAGGTGATGGGGAGGAAGGAAGCAAATCAGACTGCCATGTGTGTACCTAAGCAACAATCTTGCATTTTCTTCACATGTACCCTAAAACCTAAAATGCAATTAAAAAACTAAAAAAAAGACTTTGCTCTGTCTTTTGTGCTGACACCTATCAAACTAGTATTTGTTGCTTGATTGTACGTATCAAATAATTCTATATTCAGATAGATACATTAAAGAAAAGCAGACTAATATCTTTCATTAACATATACAAATAATCCTCATCAAAGTATTACTAAATCAAATCCAATAATGTGTGAAAACAATTATTCACTGTAGTCAAGTAAGATTTATTTCAGGTGGCAAGAAAGATTCAGCATTTGAAATCAGTGTAATCCATCACATCAGCAGGCTAAAGAAGACCAATCACATCATCACATCAGTACATGCAGAAAAACTGCATTTAAAAAAATCCCAAACCCATTCATGATTAAAAAAAAAAAACTCTTAATAAACTAGAATACTTCCGACCTTGTGATTCAGCAATGACACTCCTTGATATTTATCCAAATGAAGTTTGTCCATACAAAAACTTGCACATGGATATTTACAATAGATTTATTTATAGTTGTTCAAATTTTGAAGCAGCAAACACGTCCTTCTTAATGTGAATGGAGAAATAATGGTTTATTCAGATGATGGAATATTATTCAATATAAAGAAATTCAATATAAGTATTACTCAGTATAAATAAATTAGTTCTCATGGTAAGACGTGGAAGAATTTAAGCGTGTATTCCTAATCTAAAGAATCCTAATGAAAGCCTATCTAAAAGTATGCAGCATGTCGCTGGTTTCCTAGTGTACACATTTAAGACATTCTGGAAATAGCAATATGATGGAAACAAGAAGTCAGGGGTTAGACGGGGGGCAGTGGCTCCTGTAATCCCAGCACTTTGGGAGGCCGAGGAGTGCAGAACATGAGGTCAGGAGACTGAGACCATCCTGACCAACATGGTGAAACCCCATCTCTCCCAAAATATAAAAAATGAGCTGGGCGTGGTGGCATGGACTTCTAGTTCCAGTTACACAGAAGGCTGAGGAAGGGGAATCGCTTAAACCCAGAAGGTGAGGTTTGCAGTGAGCCGATATCATGCCATTGCACTCCAGCCTGGAGAAAGAGTAAGACTCCTGTCTCAAAAAAAAAAAAAAAATCTGTGATTGCTAGGGTTCAGTGGAGGGAGGGATGAATAGCCAGAGCACACACAAAATATTTTCATGGTAGTGAAACTTGTCTGTATGGTATTATCCTGTTAAACATGTGCCAGAATATATATTTTGAAACACATAGAATGTGTAACATGAGTGAGCCCTCACGTAACTAGGAACTTTGGATGATGATGTGGCAATGC
Source organism: Leontopithecus rosalia (assembly GCA_028533165.1). Taxonomy (NCBI): domain Eukaryota; kingdom Metazoa; phylum Chordata; class Mammalia; order Primates; family Cebidae; genus Leontopithecus; species Leontopithecus rosalia. The sequence continues at coordinate 104,071,705 of CM052650.1, forward strand.
AGGCTCGTTAATTGTAACTAATATACAACTGTGGTGTGGAATGGCCATATTTGGAAAGCTGTCTGTGTATAGAGTCAGTTGCTATAGAGAAACTCTCCGTAATTTCTACTCAATTTTCTATGAACCTGAATTGCTCTAAAAAATATAGCTTATTTTTTAAAGTGGTGACTAATGGTAGTAATTATAGAATCTTTACCATATTTTTACCTCAAATGGATTATTCTTGTAGCTTCTATTATGCAAACAAGAATATCTTTTACTTACAGCAGAAGTTTTATTTACCAAGCATACGCATATACATTACTTTATTTATTCCTTAGAAAAGAGTTTTTGTGTTTTTACTATAATTCAAGTGTTGTTTTTTCATTATTCAAATAGAGAAACTGTAGCTGAAAATTTAAATCCAGAAAAACACATCTAAGGTACTGCATTACCTACATTTAGTATCTTAAAATGATCAACCAAGCTTCTCTTATTATTCTTGTACTCAATAAAAGGGTAAAACATTACTACAGTTTTAGAAACTCTAAATTTTTATTTGAGGTATTCGAGTGGTAACAGAAAAAAAATACTTTTGGAGAATAGATAATTTATCAGGTTTAAAAACATAGATTTTGTACTTTCTTAGCCCTTCCGTTGATATGATTTTTCTTGTTCACTCTGAATTAAGTGACATCTACCAAGAAAAACTACATACATTATTTTTTAATGGCCTCAGTAAAGAAATGAAATGGCTCAGGCTTTAATTCAATTTTGAAGCTCAAACTAAATGACTCAGGGAAAAATATCTGAAGAAAAAAATCTTAATCTTCTCCCACTAGAAAAAAAGAAAGCTGGAGGAGCAGTAAAAAGTAGAACACAAAGAAGGAGGAAGAATGTAAATGATGTACATTTGGTGAGGATGGGTTGTTTATATTTATTTTTTATTTTATTGCGTTTTAGGTTTTGGGGTACATGTGCAGAACATGTAAGATAGTTGCATAAGTACACACCTGGGAGTGTGTTTTGCTGCCTTCTGCCCCTTCACACACATTTGGCATTTCTCCCCATACTATCCCTCCGCCGCTACTCCCCGCACTGTCCCTCCCCTATTTCCCCCAATAGAACCCAGTGTGTGGTACTCCCTACCCTGTGTCCAAGTGTTCTCATTGTTCATCACCCGCCTATGAGTGAGAATATACAGTGTTTCATTTTCTGTTCTTGTGTCAATTTGCTGAGAATGATGTTCTCCAGGTTCATCCTTGTCCCTACAAAGGACACAAACTCATCTTTTTTTATGGCTCCATAGTATTCTATGGTGTATATGTGCCAGATTTTCCCTGTCCACTCTATTATTAATGGGCATTGGGGTTAGTTCCAGGTCTTTGCTATTATAAACAGTGCTGCAATGAACATTTGTGTGCATGTGTCCTTATAGTAGAACGATTTATAGTCCTTTGGATATATACCCAGTAATAGGATTGCTGGGTCAAATGGAATTTCTATTTCTAGGTCCTTGAGGA
>CM052650.1:104073706-104090593 GCA_028533165.1 Leontopithecus rosalia
GTCTTTCAGCTCTTTCAATTCATTCATATTCCTCTCTAAGTTGTCCATTCTTGTTATCATTTCCTCAAATCTTTTTTTAAATCTTTTTTCAAGGTTCTTAGTTTCTTTTTTTTTGAGACGGAGTTTCGCTCTTCTTACCCAGGCTGGAGTGCAATGGCGCGATCTCGGCTCACCGCAACCTCTGCCTCCTGGGTTCAGGCAATTCTCCTGCCTCAGCCTCCCAAGTAGCTGGGATTACAGGCATGCGCCACCATGCCCAGCTAATTTTTTGTATCTTTGGTAGAGACGGGGTTTCACGATTTTGACCAGGTTGGTCTCGATCTCATGACCTCGTGATCCACCCGCCTCGGCCTCCCAAAGTGCTGGGATTACAGGCTTGAGCCACTGCGCCCGGCCGGTTCTTAGTTTCTTTGCACTGATTTAGGACATGTTCTTTTAGCTCACGGAAGTTTCTCATTACCCACCTTCTGAAGTCTGATTCTGTCATTTTATCACACTCATTCTCCGTCCAGCTTTGTTCCCTTGCTGGTGAGGAGTTTTCGTCCTTTTTTAGGTGGTGAGGTATTCTGGTTTCGGGTGTTTTCCTCCTTTTTGCTCTGGTTTCTTCCCATCTTTGTGGATTTATCCACTTGTCATCTGAGTAGCTGCTGATTTCTCAATTGGGTCTCTGAGTAGAGGCCCAGATTGTTGATGATGAACTATTTCTCTTTCTTAGTTTTCCTTCTAACAGTCTAGCCCCTCTCCTGTAAGACTGCTGAGGTGCACTCCAGGTCCTGCTTGCCTGGGGTACACCTGTAGCAGCTGCGGAACAGTGAGGGATGCTACCAGTTTCTTCTATCTTTGTCCCAGAATGATGCCCACCAAATGTCAGTCTGATCAGTCCTTTTTGAGGTGATTCTTTGGGTATACGGGGGTCAGGGAGCTGCTTGAGGAGACGGTCTGTACTTTAAGAGCTCAAGTGCTGAGCTGTGAGCTCCATTGTTCATTCAGTGTTGCTAAGCAAGTACGTTTAAGTCTGTTGAAGCAGAACTCATAAAACCCCTTTTTTCCCTTAGATCCTCTGTCTTGGGGAGTTAGGGCTTTGTTTGTGAGTATCCGTTGCTCTGTCCTGCCCAGATAGGAGGCAGTTTAGTCACTAATTGGCTGCCAAGGCTCCACCCTACTGGTGTGGGCTCCACCCTGCTGTTGTGGGCTCTGCCCTGCTGCTCTGTTCTGCTGTTTTGGGCTCTGCCCTACTGAAGTAGGCTCCGCCCTGCTGACGGGGGCTCTGCCCTGTTGGCAGAGTCTCTCTGTTATGGCAGGTTGCCTCGGCAATGGCTGGCTGCGTCAGCAATGGGCGAGTACCTCAGTAGGGGTGGAAGCTCTCGGTAATGGCGGACGTCCCTCCCCCACTGAGCTGCACAGCCCTGGGTTCAGCAGTGCCCACAGTGAAACTCTCAACCCTGAGCATTTCGAATCGCTGTTTTGTTTGTCCCTGTGGGGGTGGGACCTAATCAGCCTGATCACTTGGCTTCCTGCCTCCGAGCCTTTTTGCTTTTTTTTTTAAAAAAAGTTGTAGGTTGACTCTCTCCCAGGTGTTTCAGTTACCTGCTGAAAGGGCACCAGGAATTGTGTGATTTCCTGTGCAGCGACCCGCTGTGCTGGCTCACAGTTCACCTCCCAGAAATCTCCTGGTCTGGCTCACTGTCCAAATCCAGTTGAATCAGATGAATGTACTAATCTGCCCTCCCAAATCTCCAATTGCCAGTTTAACAGGGTGCCCAGACCCGTGCATTTTGTGCTGCGTGCTGCTGTGCTGTGGCGCTGGCTGTTTGGCCGTGCTAGTGGAGACTGCTGCGCTGGTGTCCTGTTTCTCTCCTACACCTGGGATTTTCCCTGTTCTGTGGGCTACAAAGATCCATCTGGAAATGCGACATGAACTCACCCTCTGCTTCTTGACTGAGAGCTGCAATCGTGAGTTGCTTCTATAGTGCCATCTTCCCCCGTCCTGAAGATGGGTTTTAAAATTTGAATTGTATGAATGTTCTGAACATTAGAAACATTCATTTTCAGTATAAGCACATAATTATAATATACTTTCAATATCTATTTTTTCCTTTATCATTAAAAATGATAGTATAATTATTAAAAATAGCAAAACTATTTATTGCTATAAATAAAATCAAAAGTTAATTGCATTTTAAAGCATAAATCATCTTTCATTGTTCATGTTTCTTATTCTTTCTTATCTAAATTATTCCTGTAACAGTCAATCAAGAATCATATTTTTAGTAGCTTACTCTCATCAGGACCCACCCTAAAAGTCAATCTCAGATAAAATCAGCTAGCTAACTATCTTTAAGGTCCATGGTAGATAAGATGCTTTCACTAGATATTATTTATTTTCTTTTTTTTTTCCTTTTATTTATTTATTTATTTTTTTTTGAGACAGAGTTTCGCTCTTGTTACCCAGGCTGGAGTGCAATGGCGCGATCTCGGCTCACTGCAACCTCCGCCTCCTGGGTTCAGGCAATTCTCCTGCCTCAGCCTCCTGTGTAGCTGGGATTACAGGCACGCGTCACCATGCCCAGCTATTTTTTTGTATTTTTAATAGAGACGGGGTTTCACCATGTTGACCAGGATGGATATTATTTATTTTCTAATTAAAATAAATGTTGGCTAGTTTTCTGAGATAATAATGGTTACTGTGGAGAAGCTGGCATGATTAAGAGAGACAGGCATTAATTTTTCTTTGCAATACCAGGGTAATCATCTTGGGATTGAGATGATCTTGTTCATCTCTGGATTGTCAGAACTTAAATTTACATATGACTTATGTTAAAATTCTCTATATGCTTTTAAAATCAAATGGAATTGGAAGATGCAATGTAGTCTATAAGAAAAGTCTGATTTTCTCTTTCACTAATGCAGTTTTAGGAAAAACAGTGTCCTAGTCAGAAGGTACGCTTTAGAACTCACACTTTCTAACAATTCAAAGACAAAAAATGATGAGGAGCAAAAAGGAAACTCATCTTTTTCAGTAAAAGTAATGTGTGTTAAGATAGCATTATAAAACCCATAAAAATGTGAGACTGTAAGGTGAGTTGTTTTCTTTTCCATGCCTATGCCAAAGGAACAGCTATAAGGAAGACACAGAAAATAATTGTAATATCTGAATGTAGCATATTCATGTCAAGAAAATGAAGAAATCTGCCAGGAAGTCAGGTGGGACAAAAATCACAAGATCTGGATTCTAAACAAACATTTAATTGTAGAAATATCAAATGTGTTCATATAGGAAGTTGCTAGAATGGTCAAAATTCACCCAGTGTATGACTTGAGGTAATCAAGAAACAAATCACTGTGACCAAGCTTGTCCTTTGATTTATTAAGATTTCTATAGCATAGCAAGGCTTATTTAAGTAACTTTTAACTGTGAATGGTGTATTTAAGAGGAGTAATTACCCTAATCTCAGTTGTCTGTTATAACAATTAGTAAATATTACAAAGACAAAAAAATGCACTTTCAGTCCCACGGTTTAGCTGTATGAGTTTAACAGAAAAGATGTAACAATGTTTTATAGGAAGCTTATCACTGACAATATCAGCAAATGAGTTTTTATTTTAATTATAGACATAACATTACTTAGGAAAATTTGGTAAACAATTTAAATATTCCCATCCTAATAAAAGCAAAAAAAGAAGAGAAAATCAAATTGTTGATCTTTATGACATTTTTTAAAAATTAAAATGTCAGCAGATCCTTGACATTTTTATTGTTTCCAAGTTGACACCTGTTTTCCTTAAGGTAAGGTACACGGGTAGAAATCCTCTTAGAGGTGTTGACGTTTTCCACTACCATAAATGTCTTCTTTTCTGTTTAAATATTTGAATAGTTTTTCAAAAGTGATATTCTGGAATTTCAAGGAAGTAATGTCCTTGAGATTGCTTTAGGAATGATGTAAGATAGCATTTAAAATGGTAAATTCAATGAATTCTCAATTTGTGATTTTGAGATGAAAATAACATTTATTATTTGTTTGTAGGTAATATGAACATAACTTATCCTAACCTGAAAAGCTCACAATGTTTAAATGGGACTTATTGGTCCAGTGGATGACTTAATGAAACCTGTTCAAAAGTAAATTAAAATCTAAATACGTAGTTCAAACACAGATCACTTATTATTGTGAAAGTGATCATCAACTACTACTCAAGGCATGTGTAGACCTCATCTGCAGGCAAAGATGTTTTACTGAAGCAAGATAAGAGGCACTTGCTCCCTTAGTTACAAAATAACGCAAATAAATTCTGAGAGATACTCCTTTGTTAGATGTGGATTAAACCTGAGATGGATGTGCATTAAAGAAACTCTGTTTAAGGACTCTTCACCACTTCTCAAATGTCTTCTGATACTTAGCAAAATGAAGTACAACTTCTGTCCTTATAGAAAAGGTCTTGGAATTCTACCCAATCATCACTCTCCTTCCTTAAAGCTTTGTGGACTTAATCAAGAGAGATACTGTGTTTCTTCTTTTAATGTGGTGCCTTTCCACTTAAATTTGTTAGCCTCTTTAGTTAGTTTTCTTACATTGTCAAAGATACTTTAGGGAGAAAAGGGCAGAAAAAAAAACGTTGAAATTACGTTGGCACATTTAACATACTTTATAAGGCAATAATGTTCACTGTTAGTCAAGAGCCTTAAAATAGATACACAAATAAGTCAATACTTTAAAATAAATACACAATAATGTGACACCACAAACATCAGTTAAAATTTTAATAGCGTTTAGAGGCTTTTAATTTCAACAAATTATATATATATTTTTGGAAGGCCTATGTTAAAAGTTATTCCCACTGAGGTTTCTAGAGTCATATTGTGTAATATATAGCTGATATTCTTAATCTCTCATTTTCACATAAGTAAATCGAGAACATTATTTAAACAAAGATGTACTAATCATTTGATGCAAAACAATGTTTGTTGAAATAATGACTTGCTGAAATAAATATTTTAATAGCTATTTTAAAGGAATCTTCAAATAGTTGCAGAGAATACTAAATCTGAAAAAGAATTGTAGAATGACCATATTTTTACAGCATGGTTATTACTATTTTTAAAACTGAAATCTTGTTTGATATGCTAAACATCAACAGAGATGTATCATCTTCTTTCTTAAGACAAACAAGAATGAAATAAATACTATGTAATACATTTAACATAGTGCTAAAACACAGAATATTATGCTCATTGCTAGGTTATTTTATCTCTTTTATCATTTTCTCAATAATTTTCTCCCTCTATCTCTCTTCTCCACGAATATACAATTATTTCTGAATTTAGTACCACACTTACCTGTAGGAAATCGCTTCTCTTCATCATGATGCACCTTCTCAATTTCTCAAGCATGATGCAGTTCATATCCTGTTATCAAACATTATCTTGTGGTATACCTTTATTTATATATGTTTCCACATGTCTATATGTCTGTTAATATAGATACAGAGATATGTGTGCATATATATTGCATATGTGTATTTTTTACTCATATATGTATATCAGACATATATATATGTATATGATATGTGTATATTTTACTTTCCAGACAAACTTATGAGGTCCTATATTATATCTTATAGCCCTAGTCCAGAATTTATATGCACAAATGGGCAATGCCCACACACACACACACACACACACACACACACACACACACATAATCAATTAAATTATTTGTTTAAGTAACTATGTAATCTTCCTCTATGACAAAGTGACAGAACTGATTAAAAAGAACAGATAGAAATAATCTGATTATATTAGCATAAATTTCATAGTTTATCACACATAAAGACTTCACCAAACTGGAAATCAAACAACAGGAAATTGGTTTAAGCCACAACAAATAATTTTCTTTTTTTTTTTTATTTATAGCACAATATCTTAGAATAAAACCATATTTATGGGAAAAATCTATACAATACATGATTGGATTAGTAATTTCTTTCATCTTGTAGTTAATTTACAAGATAAAACAGCCTATAAAATTATACAATTTGAAAATGAAAATATTTATAAAAAGAGTAATATGCTTTTTTCTAATATATTTTATTGAAACAGTCAATACTGCAGTGGGAAATTTCATCTCTATTTGAATTTGTAGAATATATGCTCACTGGAATATACAAATAAAAATGTCACTACATATTAAGTGTCAAGTGTAAAACAGGAGTGTTAATTATCTTACAAGTTACACAATAACCGTTAGTACACAAATATTTGCTTTAGGCTACACAACTTGTTGTCCATGTTAAATTGAAGCAGTAGGAGGAAACACCAACAAGAAACAAGTTTCTGTCATGTTTAAAAAGTTGCAGAGGTTCAGTTAAAACCAATGCAGTTCAAGAGAAATTAACAATGTTTTTCCTTTACAACATTTCTTCACAGATGGAGTCTGTCTGCTCATCTGTTTTTCCAGCATTGGAGAATCAGGGAAGAATAGTTGGTATTGTTATGTGTTTATGCTTTTTATGGACCTGCATTTTTAAAGCTTTTATATAACTGACCATTTCCACTCATTCAAAGGAGATTATTTGGTGACTACATGCACTGGTGCTCAAATTCATGTCTGAAATAATTAAGAGAGGAATGATGATATTGATGGCTTTATTTTCCTGCCATTTCAACCACAATAAAAATTTCACTTTTCCTTATTGCTGGAACTAAATTGCTTTTCCTTCTGAGTAAGAAATATTGACATTGGATCTGTAGAACAGATGAAAAAATTGTGAAGGATACAGTATTACTTCATAGAAAAGTAGATAAAATTAAACCACAAAGACTTGAGAATGCCACTGATCTTAGATCTTTCAGAGTTCTTAGGAGCAAAAGTTCACCTATGTTTCTCTAGGACGTTACCATTAATCTACCTCAATGTAAAGCATTTTATTATAGTTTAAGTCACAAATTTCTGAAAGAGCAAAGCTGATTGCTCAACTATGGATCCAGCAAACCACTCATGCATAGACTGAATGCCTTTGAATATACTTTCTGGGTGTCCAAATCTATATACCTATTGATTGATTGGAATCATTACAAGAGACTGGGAAATCATGCTAAATCAAGTAGAGAGCCTAATTAGTGCTTAAATTGAATGACATTTTTTGTGCACTTACTTTTTCATAATTAAGAGTTACCTAGATAAGTAAATAAATGGCAAGGAATTAAAAAAAAAACTAAACCAGCAGGAAATTATAATACTGCATCTCATCTAAGTATTTATAGCTCTAGAGTGAACTTTACATTAAAAAGTAATGATCCTGGATATTTTTAAATTTTATATTATCAAACACATATTTTGGCTATATCATAATATACTTATACCTTTAAATATATAAAAAATGAAAAAAATTTTAATTCTGAAATTATGAAAAGACACATTTAAGCCAATAGTAAACAGAGGGAATCTAGAAAAAATATCCAGAACTTCAGAAAATATTTATTGTTAAATCCTGGAAAATTATTGCATCATATTATTTAATGCAGTATCTTAAGTTACAAAAGACTTTCAGTAAATTTGAGGTGTATACCAGAGTGTTCTTACAAGATACCTTTGGAACTTGATGTAACATAACAGCAGCAATGATGTCATCTAATATTTTTAAACACTCAATGTGACAAATATTTGCTAAATCCTTTACACATAAAATCATATTTAATAACTCAGGACACATAGATAAATGCTATAAATATTCAGTATACACACATGAGGAAACAGATGTGGTCCAGACCATTAAATTATTTCAAGTCTCAAAACCCACAATGCTCGAGTTCAATAACAACAGAAACACCATTTTCTACTTCCTCTCTGCAATGTTCTTAACTCTCATAGGCAAACAGCAGCAGAGTCAGGCAGGTGTGTTTTCTAGGCTGATGTATTTTTCAGCCAATTAATTCCTCACAGCGAATGAATTTACTATCTTTTCTATTGGTGCCTCAGGGAAAAGCAAGACTGGGTGAAGAATCAGTTAGCTGTGAAAGAATAATGATATTCTGTATCTGATAAGAGTGAAAAAAAGGACCATAAAATTTAGGAATATCAGTTAAAAAGAAGTTAGCAAAAGCATCACTCTGAGGAATAAGGGATTGTTAAGTTTTTAATTGAGCTACGTAGATATATATTTTCTGGCAGAGAAGGCACATGATGGCTTAGGAAAGTTATTTCAGAACACAGATGCTTTTATAAAAAATTTGTTATAGGTTGTTCAAGTTAATGCTAGAACCAAAAATTAATGGTCAAGTTTAACACAGACCATCTAGTCTGTCCATAGTGACATCTTATCATTATATAAGAAGATATAATTAAACAACATAAATGATTGTAGAATTATTATATGTTCTTTAAAAAATTACTCTCACTTTGTATGTAATTTGATTTTTAAATCCTTTTTTAAAATTATACTTTAAGTTCTGGGATACATGTGCAGAACATGAGGGTTTGTTAAATAAATATACATGTGCCATGGTGGTTTGTGGCACCTATCAACCTGTTATCTAATTAGGTATTTCTCATAATGATGTCCCTCCCCTATACCCCTAGCCCTAAGCAGGCCCTGGTGTGTGATATTCCCCTCCCTGTGTCCATGTGGTTTCATTGTTCAACTTCCACTTATAAGTTAAAACATATGGTGTCTGGTTTTTTTCTTCCTGTGTTAGTTTGCTGAGAATGATGATTTCCAGTTTATTCATGTCCCTGCAAAGGACATGAACTCATCCTTTTATATGGCTGCATAGTATTCTATGGTGCATATGTGCCATTATTGATGGGCATTTGGGTTGATTCCAAGTCTTTTCTATTGTGAACAGTGCTGCAATAAACAGATGTACACATGAGTCTTTATAGCAGAATGATTTATAACCCTTTGGGTATATACTCAGTAATAGGATTGCTGCGTCAAATGGAATTTCTATTTCTAGATCCTTGAGGAATCTCACACTTGCTTCCACAATGGTTGAACTAATATATACTCCCAGCAACAATGTAAAAGTGTTCCTACTTCTCCACATTTTCTCCAGCATCTATTGTTTTCTAACTTTTTAGTGATCCCCATTCTAACTGGCATGAGATGGCATCTCATTTTGGTTTTGATTTGAGTTTCTCTAATGACCAGTGAGGATGAGCTTTTTTCATGTTTGTTGGCTGCATCAATGTCTTCTTTTGAGAAGTGTCTGTTCATATCCTTTGCCCACTTTTTGATGGGGTTGTTTATTTTGTTTTGTTTTTTGTTTGTAAATTTGTAGATTCTGGATATTAGCCCTTTGTCAAATGGATAGATTGAAAAATTGCCTGTTCACTCTGTTGATAACTTCTTTTTTCTCTGCCAAAGCTCTTTAGATTAATTAGATCTCATTTGTCAGTATTGGCTTTTTGTTGCCGTTGCTTTCCATGTTTTAGTCATGAAATCTTTGTCCATGCCTATGTCCTGAATGGTATCACCTAGGTTTTCTCTAGGGTTTTTATGGTTTTAGGTCTTATGTTTAAGTCTTTAACCCATCTTTAGTTAAGTTTTGGATAAGTTGTAAGGATAGGGTCTACTTTCTGTTTTCTGCATATGGCTAACCAGTTTTCCCAATATAGTTTATTAAATATGGGATGTTTTCTTCATTGCTTGTTTTTGTCAGGTTTGTCCAAGATCAGATGCTGTAGATATGTTTCTCACTGCTATGTAAGCGTAAAAATAGGTTCAGAATATAGCAATTTTCTAGGTGCTGGTAATGGCTTAAATATAAAACCTAAAACTAATAAAACTTTAGAAGAAAAACTAGGTAATACCATCCTGTACATAGGAAATGGGAAAATATTTATGAAAAAGACACCAAAAGCAATTGCAACCAAAGCAAAAATTAACAAATGGAATATAATTAAAATAAAAAGCTTTGAACACAAAAAGAAACTGTCACCATAGTAAACAGACAACCTACAGAATGGGAGAAAATTTTTGCAAACTGCACCTAACAACTATCTATTATCCAGCATCTAGCAGGAATTTAAACAAATTTACAAGAGAAAAGCAAATGACCCCATTAAAATGTAGGCAAAAGACATAAACAAACACTTCTCAATTAAAGACATGGATGTGGTCAAGAAGCATATGAAAAAAAAAGTTCAATATCACTGATTATTAGAGAAATACAAATCAAAACCACAGTGAGACACAATCTCACACCAGTCAGAATGGCTATTACTAAGAAGTCAAAGAATAAAAGATGCTGGTGAGGCTGCAGAGGAAAGAGAATACTTGTACACTGTTGGTAAAAGGGTAAATTAATTCAACAGTTGTGGAAAGAAGTATGGTGATTCTTCAAAGAGGTAATGACATTTGCAGCAACCTGGATGAAATTGAAGACTATTATGCTAAATGAAGTAACTCAGTCTCACTCATAAATGGGAGCTAAGCCATGAGGAAGCAAGGCCATAAGAATATGTTGGACTTTGAGGACTTAGAGGAAAGGGCATTTGGGATGAGGGATAAAAGGCTACACATTGGGTACAGTGTGCATTGCTTGGGTGATGGGTGCACCAAAATCTCAGAAATCACACATAAGAACTTATTAGTGTAACCAAACATCACCTGCCCCCTAAACATTGATTGAAATAAAAATACATTTTAAAATCTGTTTATTTATTAAAAAATAAAAGCAGAACTATCATTTGCTCAGCAAGCCCATTACTGGGTTTATCCTCGAGAAATATAAATCAATCTATCATAAACACACATGCAATCAAATGTTTTATCACAGCACTATTCACAAGAGCAAAGACATGGAATCAACCTAAATGCCCATCAGTGATAGACTGGATAAATAAAATGTGGTATATATACACCATGGAATACCATGCAACCATTAAAAAGAACAAGATCATGTCTTTTACAGGAACATGGATGGATTTGGAGGCCATTATCCTTAGCAAATTAATGCAAGAACAGAAAACCAAATACCATATGTTCTTTTATTTTTCAGAGATAGTAACTAACATTTATTGGATATGTCATATTTATTATATGTTACATATCTTACTTAATCCTAAAGTGGCCCTGTAAGGCAATAATAAAATCCTCACTATACGAACCCAGAAAAACAGAAAACAGACCCAGACTGACTAAGTGACTTTCCCAGGGTAGCAAAGAAAATGTTGGTGCTGAGATTCACAGACAGGTCTTTTTTGCCCTCAAACTCTAGGTGTTGTTACTACACTAGTGGTTCCCATACTTGTACTTCCACATCTTCTCATGTATAAATAGGAACTAAATGATAAGAACTTATGAACATAAAAAAGAAAACAATAGACACTGGGGTCTGCTTAAGGGAAGAGTGGGAGCAGAGGAAGGAGAAAAAAGATAACTTGGTTACTGGACTTAATACCTGGGTAATAAAATAATATGCACAGCAAACTCCCATGATATATGTTTATCTACATGTGAAGGTAGCCTTCACATGTACCCCAGAATCTAAAATTTGAAGAAATTAAAGATCCATAATTAACTAGAATCATTTTTTTTAATTTTCAACCTCCCCAAAGAAGAAAAAAAATAAATCACTCATGATACCAGGCAGGAAGAAGAGTTATAGTTGTATATGAAGATGAAAATATATTATAAATAATTTCCCATTGGATTTGTCACAGACCTCATTAGGCTCCTAGGTTTATGATTTCTATTCATTTACTGGAGTGGACTTTTTTTGGGATGGGGATCATTTTATATTATTACTTTTCTATATCCTTTTCTCTGGTTTAATTTTAGGATTTAAATGAATACTAAAGATTTATTTAAAGTAAAATTTAACAAAAAATCATTTTGCTTTCCTCCTCTGTTTCACACCATAATGTAAAAGAATACAAATATAATTTTAAAAGTCTTTCAACTGTTTTCTTTTTTGATTCCATACATATCTCCACATATCAAAATAGAGGCGCAAAAAGCTAGAATATTTATAAAACTGAATATATATATATAAAATACATTAATATCAGGCATCATTACTAGAAACTGCCAACAAAAGGTTGGAAACTTGAGGCTATGTGCCCTTTGACAGAAGGGGCTACACTGATTGAGTGCTACTGGTACATGTCTTGTCCTCTGAGGGAACACTATATTCCAAGATACTTAGTGCCCATAGCTAAAGTAGAAACCCTCAGACAATGGTTTGCAATATCAGAAGATGGAGTTAGAAAGCAACCAGATTGGCTGGATTTTGAGAGAAGATATCCCATAAAGAAAGGAACTCTAGCTGAAGGACCCACAAAGTATACATGTAAGCTCTGCTCAAATCCTTTGATTACACCTAAACTGTCCATGCATATGAAAAACTGTAAGGTTCTCAGTAAAATCCCACAGCAAAAGACCGCAGGAGCTGAACACTTATACCTGATGCAAAATGCATATTTTGGTTTTGAGTTCAAAAATCATTTGGCTACTGGAAGAAAGATCAACACACTTAATAAGAAGACAAAGAAGCTAGAAAATCAATCGTTTTCTTACATGCAAAGAAACAGAAAAAGGTTCCTTATTTGAAAGAAATAATAGCTGAGAGAATATAATTCTGAGGTGATCTTCATAAATATTTAGTGACCTAATGGGAATTGAAACCATAATTGTTGATTAAAAGGAAGTTATTTATAAAAATAGGCAGTAAAAAAAAATAAAAATGGAAAGTCTAGAATGAAAAAATGGAATAATCAAAATGAAAAAATAAACAGATGGACTTACCACAAATTAGAGCAGAAAAAGCTTGAGTTGAGAGACAGATCTATTGAAATGATCCAGTCTAAAGAACATGAAAGAAAACAAGTAGTGTACACACAAAAATTTCTGACTTTTGCATAATTTCAAGAAGTCTGACTTACATGACATTTGATTCAAATAAAATAAAGAGAAAGATAATGGTGCAGGTAAACAAATAATGGTAATTATTTTTCCAATTTTGGTGAAAAAATATCAAATTTTACCTTCTTCCTATATGTCATTACAAATCCAATAGCTCAACAAAACTCCACGTACCTTAAAAAATCCTGCTACATCATAATCAAAGTACTGATATTTAAAAATAAACAGAACATGTTGAAAGAAGGCAGAGGAAAAATGTGCATTGCCCATAGAGTCACAGTGATATAAATTCTAACTGACTTTATATCAGAAACAATGGAGGCAATCATGTAATGCAAACTTTAAAAGGCCAGAAAATAATGGTGAAGACAGTAATCAACCTAAATAAAAATGTTTACAGATATAAACTTGGCTATTAAGAATTAGTAATTATTTGGGTAAATAAATAAGACTTTAATTTTTGATTGAATCAATTAAAATATGTTTGCCAGATTATCCTGTTATTCTTTCTCTTCTACTCTTTTTTTTCTATTTTCCTTCAGTCCTGAAAAATTATATACAAGAAGGTTTAGGTAAGGATAACAATGGCTAGCATCTGTGCCTAAGTGCAGCGAGAATGGGTGGTAGTTGGCATGGGGCTTCAGTACCTGGGGTGAGGAAAGCATATGTCCAGGAGGGCACCCAGATGGAGATGTTGGATACTGAAGAGAAGAGGAGGGCATCTCCATAGTGTGACAGCCTGCCATGCAGTGTTGGAGCATGAGTCACTTAGAGAGGACCTCAACATGAGACAGTGGATCAGTGTTAGTAATCTAAGTCCTAGGAAAATGATAAAGGTGTAGATGCAGGAGGGAATGGCACACAGTATGAGGTCAAAGCATATGCACTTGCCAGTGAAGGCTGTCCAGTGCTGAAACATAGAAGTCTAAATGAAGTATGATGGGCATCCTTTTAAAAAGATGATGCTATACAAGATATTGGAGGCTGAGTGTTGCAAGGATGTGTTTCCCTTGGATAAATCTTTTGTGAGTGTCAGAACCCTACTGTAATAAAGAAAAATCCCTTCCTCTGTTGAATATATTTTCAAAGAATGATGAGAAACCAAAAATAAATTTTTGTTCCAATCATATTCTGAGTCATGTTCAGTGTGCTTGTTATATATATATATATATATATATATATATATATATATATATATGTCTTGTCTATCAAGTCTTTTTCTATTTGAAGGGATGAGAAAAATGGAGCTCAGACAACAAAGTATCTTTCCCAAAGTCATACAGAAAAAGATCCAAGACTATAACTTATTTCTCCTGAATCCATAGTTCAACACCCATTTTATTATTACCACATAATGATTTAAGACCAGTTTTCTAAACACTAATTATTAAATAACTCAATGTGAATAAATAGTAAAATTTATTGTGTGTGTGTGTGTATATATATATATATATATACACATATATACATTAAAAATTGACTTTTCTTGGCTTAAAGACTGTGGCAACTTCCTACTGAACATCAAAAACAAAAACATTTTTATGTGATAATTTATAAAATACAAATAATTTTTCATATGCATTATCAACCTTAATGAAAATTAGCATAGACTAAATAAGTATTATATTTTTACTAACAAGATGCTAAATGTATGCAGAAAGGGATTAATATAGAATGTTTTCATGATATTTATATAAGAATATCCAGAGAGTTGAGAGAAAATTTTCAGTAGTCTTCTATATTAGACTGACCAAGATAAATGAAGGGTGAAGGAACGAAAAATATGAACATTGAAGTCACAAAGAAATTGTTGATTGATTTGTAGCTCTTGATTCACTTGCTGAAATAACATTTGGGTTTTAATATAGCCTCCTTTAGTAAGTTTCTCAAATGAATTAAAAATGGAATTCTAAATATTTTGAAGTGTTTTTGAGAGTTATATTTTGAAGGCAAAATTCTATTACCCTCAAAGTGACAGCAATACTAAATACCTTGTCTCCAGAGACCCACATTTTTGCCAATTTTATAGTATTCTCTCATCTTCTCATTATTTATACAAATGTCTCAACTTTCTCAAGTCCTGATAGTTATTGTTTTATTACCCATTGCCCTAAAAATAATTTCTCATTCATGTTTTAATATCCTTTTTGACATAGTGATCACTTCTTACTCTTGGTTTTTTGTTTTTTTGTTTGCCTTCTCACTAAATACCTTATCAATAATGCAAAAATCAAACACTGACTAGTATTGCAGGACTTTTCCTTCGTTCAGCTAAAGATTGGGTTCTTTGTCCCACAACCATGAAAATTAATGCTTGCAGACAATTTGAATGGTTAGTAAGACAACGTTTTTTGGTTTTTTTTGTTTGGTTTTGCTTTAATCTTTTTTCCTGGAGACAGAGCCTTGCTCTGTTGCCCAGGCTGGAGTACAGTGGTGCGATCTAGGCTCAAACCTACCTCTGCCTCCAGGGTTCAAGAAATTCTCCTACCTCTACCTCCTGAGTAGCTGGGAATACAGGTGCCCGCCACTGAACCCTGCTAAGTTTTGTACTTTTAATAAAGATGGGGTTTCACTATGTTGGCGAGGCTGGCTTCGAACTCTGTCTTATTGAGTGCAAAGGAAAAAAAGGGGGAAACAGGGACTCTCACTAGGCCAAGTCCCTGCTACAGCACTTCCTGCCTAGCCATTGAAACTCCAGGTTCCTAGCCTGGCCCCTCCAGGTTCCATACAGGAAAAGGAGGGGCCAGGCTCCTCCCTACTACAAACATCTTGAACTTCTCGAGGCCCCACTCCAGTGGGCAGGCTGTTTGGAGTTTCACCAGGCAGCCCTTCCCCACAGCCTTTCTTACTAGGAAGCAACAGAGGAGGAAAAACCTGTGAATTCTTCTATTCTGACATCAACCCCAACTGGTTTACCATGATTCAGTTCTGGCATTAGCTGTTCAGAGTTATTGCAAAACTCAAAAGTTAACGGTTCATTCCTTCACAAGATTGACTTCACTTTAAACAACATCTTTAAGTAGGATTTTTACTGACTGGCTATCAATTTCAGGTTTCCAGACCTCTCTCAGGTTTAATAATTAATTAAATGAATAATAAAACTCAGGAAAACACCATACATATAGTCACAGTTTTATTATAAGAGATACCATTCAGGAACAGCCAAATGAAGGGATGTATTGGGCAAGAACCTGGAGTGTCTCAGATACAGAATTTCTGTGCACTCTCTCCCTGGATTCAGAATGTGTTAACCACTTGTACATCAGTGTGCTCACCAATGAGGGAGCCTCACTGAGAATCAGTGTCCAAAGTTGTCATTAAGTGTTATTATATAGGAATGGTTGATTA
The DNA here is from genome assembly GCA_028533165.1 of Leontopithecus rosalia. NCBI lineage: Eukaryota > Metazoa > Chordata > Mammalia > Primates > Cebidae > Leontopithecus > Leontopithecus rosalia. The sequence continues at coordinate 104,089,919 of CM052650.1, forward strand.
AATCATTAGTCACATGATTGAATTCAATCTCCAGCCCTTTCCTTCCACAGAGCCTGAGCTGATTTAAAGTCCCAGCCCTCCAATCATTGCTTATCCGTTGATAAAAAACCATTCTATAGCTATCTAGGAACTCAGGATAAGCCACATCATTTGTGTAAACTGAGGTATGATTCAATTTGCTCATGAATAATGAAGACACATTTTTCACCTGGGTAATTCTGAGGGTTTGAATACCATATCCAGACACTAGAGACAAAAACCAGTAAAAATCTTTATTATTTGACACTTCCCATTAATGGATACTCCAACTAATGTATCATATTTTAAGAAAGTCTTATGACATAATGTCTGCCATAGTAGACATTATTGAAATGACTAGAAAAGAAAAGTTGTTAATTTTAGTGGTGTTTCCATAAAAAAAAATAGAAATTCTAAAGTTTGAAGATACAGCAGATACAATTAAAAAAATATGGTGATTCAACAGTAGATTTGAACTGGCAAAACAAATATTCTGTGACCTTTAAGAAAAATCAATTGACAGATCAACCAGACAGAAAATTAACAAGGAAACCCAGGACTTGAACTCAGACCTGGAACAAGCAAACCTGATAGACATTTACAGAACTCTCCACCCCAAATCCACAGAATATACATTCTTCTCAGCACCACATCACA
>CM052650.1:104091093-104152994 GCA_028533165.1 Leontopithecus rosalia
TAATAAATGGTGTTGGGAAAACTGGCTAGCCATGTGCAGAAAGCAGAAACTGGACCCCTTCCTGACACCTTACACTCAAATTAACTCCAGATGGATTAAAGACTTAAACATAAGACCAGGCACCATAAAAATCCTAGAAGAAAATCTAAGCTAAACCATTCGGGACATAGGAGCAGGCAAGGACTTCATGACCAAAACACCAAAAACATTGGCAACAAAAGCCAGAATAGACAAATGGGACCTAATCAAACTCCACGGCTTCTGCACGGCATGCCTGGATTTTCTAAAAGACATTGCAACTTGGAAGAGAGATGAAAAGATAGCAGAATAAGATATTCAGGATGTTTTAAGTACTAATATTTTCACAGCATTATTTTGTTTTCTCCAAACACACATACACATACTTACACACAGAGAAATGGGATGATACAGGACAGCGAATCTAAGGTAATTATTTCATGCCTGAAAAATACAGGACACCACCATGGTCTAATACCAAGTTCATTGTGCCTTAGGAGATGATTGATTCCTCACATTCATCTCAATAGAATCAAACTGTGTAAAGATATATTAATCTTTTAAAGAACTAAATAAATTAGAATGAAGAACATTATTTTTATTACAAAAGGTTACTGTTCTAATAAAAACAAAAATGACTTTTTTCAAACAATTTTAAAGAAAACACACAAACATTGTATATACATGTTACAGGAAAAAAAAGTTCTGTGTTTTTACATGAGGCATATGACTAAATTTTCTTGACCTTGCAGTATGTACCTCAGCTTGGCTTTCCTTTTGTTTTTAAGTTGGAATTTTCATTTAATAACCTCTATACCAACTATCCCGATATAAAAACAGCAGTGAAATTCTGCTTCTTGTCAGTATTTTTTCCTTCTTAGCCCCCTCCTTGGACTCTGAGGTGTTGTAATCCGATAGCAATTGTTCTCTCCTCTATGTTTAGATTCTTTTTCCTTATTTTATAAACCTAGTTCTTTTTATTTCATTTTTCTCTAATACAGACTATGTATTTTTTTATCATTTTTGCTTTTTGAAATTTTAGCTCTTCTAGAATGTACCAATTCTTTGCATCTGATGTTCCCTTTCTGTTTTGTCCCTGTGGATGGTGGCTTATTACTTATTACTAAATCATGTTACTTTTCACCATCTAGACATGATGCTGAGTCTGTTTCTCTTTATCAGTGGGAATGAAAATAACTACACCCTCTACTTTATATTGCTGTAATATTATAAGAATATAATGAGCCTATGGATGTAGAAACACTTTACAAATTACAGATCATTACTCATCAGTGTCCATTTATTTGTTTATAAGATAGAAAAATTAGAATTAATCATTTCAAAAATCTTTACCAATTCTAACTAGGTGAGATTCTCTAAAATATTATGAAGAGAGATCTGACACCCATTGATTTGAAAAGTGTAATAATATATTAAAACCGAGTGACCAGGACATCCTCTTGTAAGGATCAGATTTCTCAGCCTCCATCCACCTGGGGTGATTTGTCTGTTTTAAGGAGTTTTGAGAAGCCATATTTAGTCTCCAGACTTTAGCTATTGGGTGAGGCACATAATTTGAAGACTCCTTAGTTTACTTGAATATCTTATCCATGCATAATGTAAGTTATTTAAAATATTTGAATATATTTATATATAATTAAGCTCTATTATCTGTTATTGTAAGAAATTTCAAAAGCTTACTTCTAGTATGAAATGAATTTACTTGTTCCTCACCTTTAACTAAATATGAAACAATTTTGTTTGTAACTTTGTAGAACTCAATTGTTTTCCTCTTTGCTCTTACATTTGTAGTTTGAAAAGGTTTTTTGGTTATTATTTGTTTGTTTTACTTTTCCTCTTTTTAAAAATTATTTGTTTGTGCTCATTGGATCTCTAACTGGATACATTAGAAAGAGCTTGATATTTAAAGTGACATAACCTTTAATCTAAATCCCAACTTTGACATTTTTCCTGTGTCTCTGAGCAAGTTCTTTGACCTCTCATAGCATAAATTTTCTTTTCGTAAACTGACAAGATAGAACTCCTAGATTATATACATTATCTGTGAGCATTGAAAGGCATGTACAATGTCTAACTCTGTAAGATATCAATAAATTTATAGTACTTATAATGATAATTAGACCATGAAAATGATAGTGTAATTTAAAAACATGTTGATGAAATAGTAAAAGAAGTAAAATGAGTTTCCTTAAAAATTGTAGAGGTATAAACTCAGAAAATGAGATCATTTTTTTGTTACTCATTTATGGAAAAATATTTAGATGCCTACTATGTGTCAGGCATAATTTCAAGAGCTGAGTGCAGAGCAATAGACTACACAGGCAAGTTTCCTGTGTTCATCCAACCTTCTTGTAGTTAGGAAAGTAAGAACATCAGCTTACAGAATAGTGTGATGATTTCTAATGTCAGCTAAAGAGTAGCAGGGTGTGTAGCTAGGAGGCTTCTGCTTTGTGGAGGAGGATAAAGGAGACTTTCTGCTATAACATTGGAGCTGAGGTAGGAAGAGCCTGTAAGGTAGGAAGAGCCTGCAAAATGAATATCCAGGGTAACAGATGCGAGGTAAAACAAGCTTGGTGTGGTCAAGGGAGAGAACAGTGGCCCGTGTGACTGGAGTACAGTGGATGCAACAGAGCCTGGAGTGTCAGAAAGACAGACAGGGGCCAGATTATGTGGAATACAAAAAGCCATGGAACAGAGTTTGGATTTTATTCTAATTTCAGCATACAGGGTCCTTAGAAATAAAGCAATATGGCTTTCTTTGGATTTCAAAATTATTAATTGGATGCTTAGGTGGAATGGGCTTTAGGATCTGTGCAAAGTGAGAGAACAGTTAATCAGCTGTTGAGGTAGATTAAGGAGTTTAAGAGTGGTGGAAAATGAAGCAGTGAGGATGGTGAGAAGTAATCAGGTTATATATATATATATATATATATATATATATATATATATATGGTGGAAGTAATGCTGGGAAGATATGTTTAGTAATTGTAGCAAGGAAGTGTTGAAATAGCAAAAAGGGAGAACTCACAGCAAAGTCTCAAGCATTTGGACTGACAGAAGTGCATTTCTGCATCAGGGAAGAAAGTGAAGAAAAGGCATATAGAGCAATGGTTTTCAGAGCATGGATGGAGGAGACAGAAGACAAGGTTTGCTTCTGACTTCATGTAATGGCCAGGGGCAAGTTTTTAAAATCCTTTTTACCTTAGTTTCCTCATGTGTGAAATGAGAATTGTAATACCTATCTCATTATTTGCTCTAAGAATCAAAATGGATAATGCATTAAAAGCGTTTAGAGCAGTGCTTGGCATAGGGTACATTGTAAGTTGTATTACTTAGAGCAGAACAAATAGATGTTCTCTTTTTTGACATGTACAGTTTAGAATGCCTTTGAGCACTTGAGTAAAAATGCATGTGCATATCACAGGGCATCGAATGCATGTGCATATCACAGTGGCAGCGAAGATATAGAGAAGTGACACAGTTTGAGATATGTGTTGTAGGCAGAGGTGTAACAATAGAATATCATGGTTGATTGAATGAACTTGGAGAACAGACTGGATTTGCATTCCATTTGCACTTACTAGCTATGTGCATGTTTTGTAACCTCTGAGTGCCTTAGTTTTCTCATAGTTGAAATGAGTCTCCTAAAGGAAAGTAACTTACAGTTTTGTTCTGAGGATTAAAAATCTGATATATGGTATGTGCCAGTTGTTATTAAGGGAGAATGATCAAGAGCCTTTTTTGGACAGGGTAAGTTTGAAATGGATTTTCAACATGCAAATGAAAATGTATGTCTTGAATAACCAAGACTAGAGTTCAGGAAGAATCAAAACTCAAGAAGTTCAGTTAGTATTTATTGGCATATTGACAGTATTTAAAGCACTAAGATGGGATGAACTCTCATAGGTTAGATCTAAGGAATGAAAAGCTATCACATGATATGTACTAATTATTATTAAGGGTAGAGTGACCAAGAAAGTAGAGAAGTGACCAAGTTCAGAAGCACTAAGCAATAAAGATCATAGCTAAAGTACATGTACCAGATGACATGGAAGTAGCAGAGAGTCTGAAACATTTCAATATCTCACTAATTTTTAGAGAATCAGAAATAATTCAATATTTCACGAACTTTTAGGAAATATTCTTCATGAAACGGTCTTGCCTGAAGCTCTAGATTACAAAATTTTCCCCTTTAACAGTTTCATATATGCCTTCAAATTATATTGTAGGCTTCTTGTTGATGTGCAGCATTTCTTTTGGCCTGTCACTGCCCCTAGTGCAAAGCAGTACACACTGAAAGCACTCATTTTAATGCTGTTTTTAATTAAGTGTTGAATATGGTGACTAAAGTATCTCTACCTTAGTACCACATGGTAGACTAACTACTGGGGTTCTGAATAATTTTGTTCTAAGAAAGACGTTTGGTGGATAGCTTATCTTACTGTTTCCCCACCCCCGGTAACTTGTTTTAGAAAATTGATCAATGCACAAGGATAAAGGTTCAAAATGCATCTTAATTTATGCATGTAGAGTGAAAAATTATCTTTCCCTTACTATAAAAGAGTATTGTTATATTAGTCCATTTTCCCATTGCTGATAAAGACTTACCTGAAACTGGGTAATTTATACAGAAAAAAAGGCTTAATTAACTTACATTTCCACATAGTGGGGGAAGGCCTTACAATCATGGTGGAGGGCAAGAAGGAAGAAGCAAGTCATGTCCTACATGGATGGTAGTAGGCAAAGAGAGATGGTAGTAGGCATGGAAACTCCCATTTTATTTTTAATTTTTTTATATACACTTTTTATTGTACTTTAGATTCTGGGGTACATGTGCAGATCATGCAGAATTTTTGCATAGGTACATACATTGCAATGTGGTTTGCTGCCTCCATCCCACTGTCACCTATATCTGGCATTTCTCCCAGTGTTATCCCTCTCCAACCTCCCTACCCACCACTGTCCCTTCCATAGTTCCCCCCAACTGACCACAGTGAGTGTTGCTCCCCTTTCTGTGTCCACATATTCTCATTGTTCAACACCCGCCTATGAGTGAGAACATGTGGTGTTTGATTTTCTGTTCTTGTGTCAGTTTGCTGAGAATGATGATTTCTAGATTCATCCATGTCTCTACAAAGGATACAAACTCGTATTTTTATGGCTGTATAGTATTCCATGGTGTATATGTGCCACATTTTCCTTGTCCAGTCTATCATCGATGGGAATTTGGGTTGGTTCCAGGTCTTTGCTATTATAAACAGTGCCGCAATGAATACAGGTGTGCATGTGTCTTTACAACAGAATGATTTATAAACCTTTGGATATATACTCAGTAGTGGGATTGCTGGGTCAAATGGAATTTCTATTTCTAGGTCTTTGAGGAATCTCCACCCTGTCTTCCACAATGGTTGAACTAATCTACACTCCCACTAAGGGTGTAAAAGTGATCCTATTTCTCCACATCCTCTCCAGCATCTGTTGTCTCCCAATTTTTTAATGATCACCAATCTAACTGACATGAGATGGTGTCTCAATGTGGTTTTGATTTATATTTCTCTAAAAACCAGTGATGATGAGCATTTTTTCATATGTTTGGTGGCCTCATATATCTCTTCTTTTGAAAAGTGTCTGTTTATGTCCTTCGCCTACTTTTGAATGGGTTTGCTTTTTTTTTTTCTCGTTAATCTTTCTAATTCTTTGTAGATTCTGGATATTAGCCCTTTGTCAGATGGGTAGATTGCAAAAATTTTTCCCCATTCTTTTGGTTACTGGTTCATTCTAATGATTGCTTCTTTTGCTGTACAGAAGCTCTGAAGTTTAATTAGGTCCCATTTGTCTATTTTAGCTTTTGTTGTCAATGCTTTTGGTGTTTTAGTCATGAATTCCTTGCCTATGCCTATATCCTGAATGATTTTGCCTAGGTTTTCTTCTACAGTTTTTATGGTGTTAGGTCTTATATTGAAGTCTTTAATCCATCTTGAGTTAATTTTAGTGTAAGGTGTCACAAAGGGGCCCCGTTTCTGCTTTCTGCACATGGCTAGCCAGTTATCCCAACACCATTTATTCAACAGGGAATCCTTTCCCCATTGTTGTTTTTGTCAGGTTTGTCAAGGATCAGATGGTTGTAGATGTCTGACATTGCATCTGAGGCTTCTGTTATGTTCCATTGATCTATATCTCGATTTTGGTACCAGTACCAAGCTGTTTTGGTTATTGTTTTCTGATAGCATAGTTTGCAGTTAGGTAGTATGATGCCTCCAGATTTGTTCTTTTTGCTTAGGATTGTCTTAGCTATGTGGGCTCTCTTTTGGCGCAATATGAACTTTAAGGTAGTTTTTTCCAGTTCTGTGAAGAGGGTCATAGGTAGCTTGATGGGGATAGTGTTGAATCTATGAGTTACTTTGGCTAGTATGGCCATTTTCACAATATTGGTTCTTCTTATCCATGAGAACGGAATGATTTTCCATCTGTTTATGTCCTCTCTTACTTCCTTGAGCAGTGATTTGTAGTTCTCCTTAAAGAGGTCCTTCACATCCTTTGTTAGTTGTTTTCCTAGGTATTTTATTCTCTTGGAGCAATTGTGAAAGGCAGTTCCTTCTTGATTTTGTTTTCTTTTAGTCTATTATTGGTGTATAGGAATGCTTGTGGTTTCTGCACATTGATTTTGTAACCTGAGACTTTGCTGAAGTCGCTTATGAGTTTCAGGAGATTTGGGACTGAGATGATGGGGTCTTCTAAATATACAATCACGTCTTCTGCAAATAGAGACAATTTGACTTCCTCCTTTCCTCACTGAATACCCATTATTTCTTTGTCTTGCCTGATTACTCTGGCTAGAACTTCCAGTACAATAAAGAAGAGGAGTGGTAAGAGAGTGCATCTTTGTCTAGTGCCAGATTTCAAAGGGAATGCTTCCGGTTTTTGCCCATTCAGTTTGATATTGGCTTGGGTTCGTCATAAATAGCTTTTAGTATTTTGAGATACATTCCATTGATACATAGTTTGTTGAGAGTTTTTAGCATAAAGGGCTGTTTAATTTTGTTGAAGGCTTTCTCTGCATCTTTTGAGATAATCATGAGGTTTTTATCTTTGGTTAAAACCCTTAGATACTGTGAGACTTATTCACTATCACAAGAACAGCACTGGAAAGAACTGCCCATGTGATTCAGTTATCTACAGCAGGGTCTCTCCCAAAACACATGGGAATTATGGGTGCTACAAGATGAAATTTGTGTGGGTACGCAGAGCCAAAGCCTATCAAGAGATAAAGAGAAAAGATAATGGTTTTTTTAATCTGAGCTGGTCGATGCTGAAATTTCAGATACACACGTTCCCAGTTTCTTAACCTTTTGAACCCTAGTCATTTCATATAGGAAACAGAGATGATAATACTTAACTTAGTGTTTTGAGAGAGCTGCATGATGGTGTGTTCTCAAATGATTGTTTTATTTTCTACCCATTTGCAAAATGTACTTTCTCTCATGAAATATTTTGAGTCTTTACAAATTCTACTTCCCTGTGTATACCAACTACAAATAACACTCTCTAAATTCATTGTCTGCCTAAACAATTGAACCTATTTTGAAAAATAATTTGTGTGATAAGAAGTCAATGTGTGTAAGTGTGAATCTCTATGTAAGTGTGTGTCTCTGGATACAAAATTTCACAGTTATAGAAATATATTGTTTACTTTTACAGATGTAGATTTCTTTCCTTAGCATTGCTAAATGATCATATGAAACAAAAAGGTTTGTTTTATTTTTCATTTTCAGTTTTTTTTTTTTCATTTTAAATAGATTCAGCAGCATTCACAGTCAAGGACTGTGATGGACTTTCGTGATCTCATTATTTCCTGGCACCTAGAGGAGGAGCTGCACTAATTAAATAAATTTAATGGGGAAAAGTAATGCTTCTTTGCCTCTGCTCACCTTAAGCTATTATTGCTTTACCCTTACTAGTGTTTGTTACAATTGACTAAGCAAGAATTATACATCCCAGTTAAATGAAACCTTCTTCTTCCCTGCTCCCTTTCTCCCACACTCAATTTACCAGGTTCAAAAGTTGCATAAAGTTATAAACCAGTTAGATGGTGTCTTGAGAATAAAGTTTTCATTGAACAGTTTCTTATAGTGTTGAACCTCAGAAAAGTTCAACAGCTCTTGGTAATCCAGTGTTGATTTTCATTTCCAAGCCAGGAGTTAAACATATAAATCATGTATAACACTGTGTACCTGCTTTTAGAAAGCTGTGTACAGTCGTGTCCATTTATTAGTTTTCCCAGTTTGAAAGCTTCATGTATTTTTTGTTCTTCCTTTCTTTGCATCAAGAAAACAGGCCCACACCCCTCCTCCCACCACACACACACAATGGTACTTCATATTATGACATTTTGTGGCATGATTATTTTTCCTGTTTACATCCTCATGTCATTGCTTCATTAATAGTTTAAATGAACTGATTTTTTTTGCCATACATGGCTATTTACAAGTTGTCACTTTGCCACTTAAGTTTGTTCTCTATGTGTGTGATAGATTAATACTGTTATCAATACATGTTTTTGAAATTGGCATTGACTTAATCTATGTGGAATCATCAAATCATATATTTCTTCTCTAAAGGGACACCTTGAAGTTCCTTGTTTTTCATGAAGAGTCAGTTTATAAAACCTTGCCCAATGTACTTAAACTTTGTGTGCCATGATTTTCTTATCTATGAAATGAATTGTACGAGTAAATTGAATAAGATAATCTATATATAGTACTCAGCACAGAACTTAACTTTCTTCTTGTGGCAGTTACCTCATGGAAAGCTGAGGTTCTTGTTATGTCTCTTTGACTCATGATAGGTTCTATAACGCCTTTTGCTAATAAAAAATACACCCTCTGCCAATTTCCCAGAACAGGCAATTTTCACTTTTTGCCTCTTGATATGCTATGTTTCAGAGTTCTTAGTTGGGATGTACATTTTCTCACTATCTTAAGATACAATGTTGGAGAGTCTATGTGTGCAGTTTAGCCTACAGTCGTAGCTGAGCCTAGGATTCTAGACATTTTCACCAAGACATCAGACATGTGAATGAGGTAGTCATGAATGTTCTACAGCACTACCACAGAGACTTGTGGGGATACTATGTGGACCAGAAGAAATTCCTAGCCAATTGCTACTTGCATTTCTGATTCATAATATCTTGAGATATAAGAAACTGATTATTGTTATAAGCCACTCAGTTTTGTGTAGCAATAGACACAAGAAAACTCACATATAGAAATAACTGGCTTTTGTATCCTGTGACTTTAAATCACCTATTAATATCTAAACTTTTCTGTACATGTATTTATGTCTTTTATATATATTTAGAATATTCTGAATACACATGTAATTTTCTGCATTTATATTCAGTCACCTGAAAATAATGACATATTTCAAACTTTCCAATATTATTTCATTCATTAATATGCTTTTTGCAGTGATTAAGGCCTTTGGCACAAAATTGAATAAATGTGGTCATAACAGAAGAATAATACTCTCTTTGATGTCAGAGGGAAAGGTATTAAAAATACTCTATTAAGGATGACATTAATTTTAGTTTTTTTGAAGATATGGTCTATCAGATTAAAAATGTTCTGCTCTATTTCTAGTTTCTTAAGAGTTTTTTTTTAATTAAGAAAGTCTCTTTAAATACTACTTTACAAACAGTAGTTGTATATTTTTCTCTTCTCTCTCCAATATAGAAGCTCCATAAAATTTTACATGTAAATTATTTTTATTGCTGTATCTTTAGTAACTAAAACAATGCCTGTTGAATAAATTTTATTGAATACATCTATAAATAAGAAAATATTTAAGTTTATGAACCCAAGCCTTCATGTTTTCTGTTAATATATCTGTGGAACTACTAATTAATTAAATGTGAAGATGTGAAAAGCTATAGGAGGAAAACTATTGTACATATTAGGTTGAATAAGATCCTATTTTAAAGGCAGGTAACAGTATGAAATATTACAAGTCTGAGAATGACACAACTTCATAATTGAATTGATCTCTGTATCTATAATAATTACAGTACAGCAATACCATGGTATATTATACAATCATTAAAGATGTAGAGACACTAATATATAGCTGATAAAGAATTTGCTCCTAGATCTTGAAAATAAAAATAAAATAAGGCATAGTATAATAACTAAACCAAAATGTTATTTTAATATACAAAGCATATATGCCGAATTCTAGATTCTTCCACCTACTTTGTAGTTTAGGGAACTAAGTTATGGAGAGATAATATAGTTTCTCAAAGGTCACATAGCTGGTAAGTCTTTTCATCTGTATATCTATATGTTTACCTGTCTGTCAGTGTTCATAATAAGCTAGTGAGACTGACATCTCTTTTAATGGGCGCTAGGAAACAGAAGGTAAAGGAAACAGAGTAAAGATACACACTCTTTATTGTACTGCCTTTTATATTTCTGAATTTGAATCTTTTACATGTATTAGCTATTTTAATACATTACAAAAGTAATTTTTTAAATTGATGTTATTTTTTAGAGGTCAATCAATTCAATTTATTTCATATGTAATATATGATTATTAATATTTGCACATATATTACTGCATATTATTTATAATTTATGAATATGATTTTTTAAATTTTACTTTAGGTACATACTATATCTACATAGTATTGGAAGTTCTAGCCAGAGCAATCAGGCAAGAGAAAGAATAAAGGGTATTCAATTAGGAAAGGAGGAAGTCAAACTGTCTCTATTTGCAGATGACATGATTGTATATATAGAAGACCCCATCATCTCAGCCCAAAATCTTCTCAAACTGATAAGCAACTTCAGCAAAGTCTCAGGATATAAAATTGATGTATAAAAATCACAAGCATTCCTATATGCCAATAACAGACAAACAGAGAGCCAAATCAAGAGCGAACTACCATTCACAATTGCTACAAAGAGAATAAAATACCTAGGAATACAACTAACAAAGTATGTAAAGGACCTCTTAAAGGAGAACTACAAACCACTGCTCAACAAAATAAGAGAGGGCACAAACAGATGGAGAATCATTCCATTCTCATGGTTAGGAAGAATCAATATTGTGAAAATGGCCATACTGCCCAAAGTAATCTATAGATTCAATGCTATCCTCATCAAGCTACCAATGATCTTCTTCACAGAACTGGAAAAAACACTTTAAACTTTCTATGGAATCACAAAAGACCCCACATAGCCAAGACAATCCTAAGCAAAAAGAATAAAGCCAGAGGTATAACACTGCCAGACTTTCAACTATACTACAAGTCTACAGTAATCAAAACAGCATGGTACTGGTACCAAAACAGAGACATAGAACAACGGAACAGAACAGAGACCCCAGAAGAAACACCTCACATCTACAATCATCTGATCTTTGACAAACCCAGCAAAAATAAGCAATGGGGAAATGAATCCATGTTTAATAAATGGTGTTGGGAAAACTGGTTAGCAATGTGCAGAAAGCAGAAACTGGAATCCTTCCTGTCACCTTACACTAAAATTAACTCCAGATGGATCAAAGATTTAAACATAAAGCCTAAAACCATAAAAACCCTAGAAGAAAACATCGGAAAACCTATCCAGGACATAGGCATAGGCAAGGACTTCATGACTAAACCACCAAAAGAAATGGCAATAAAAGCCAGGATAGACAAATGGGATCTAATTAAACTCCAGAGCTCTGTACAGCAAAAGAAACCATCTTTAGAGTTAATTGACAACCAACAGAAGGGGAAAAAATTTTTGCAATCTACCCATATGACAAAGGGCTAATATCCAGGATCTACAAAGAACTAAAACAGATATACAAGAAAAAAACAAACAACCCCATTCAAAAGTGGGCAAAGGATATGAACAGACACTTTTCAAAAGAGGACATATACATGGCCAACAAACACATGAAAAAATGCTCATCATCACTGGTCATTAGAGATATGCAAATCAAAACCACACTGAGATATCATCTCACACCAGTTAGAATGGCAATCATTAAAAAATCTGGAGACAACAGATGCTGGAGAGGATGTGGAGAAATAGGAACACTCTTACACAGTTGGTGGGAGTGTAAATTAGTTCAACCATTGTGGAAGACAGTATGGCGATTTCTCAAGGATCTAGAAATAGAAATTCCATTTGACCCAGCAAGCTCATTACTGGGTATACACCCAAAGAACTATAAATCATTCTACTATAAAGACACATGATGTTATTCTTTTTTTGTGACAAGACATGGTTTATTACCTTTGCCCATGCTTTTACAATTTTCATTTCTTACATTGTGAGAGTTATTCTGCTTGTATTTTTTGAGACTTTTTCAGGGCTTAAGAAATACAAGTATTGTTATAATGCTGCTTTCATACCAATAATATAGTTAAAACTTCCACTTGTTTATGTAAAATGCAAACATTTCTATAATAAAGGACGTCACATTTGTTTCCATGGAATTTAGTGAAACATGAGCCTGGTCCCAGTAAGTTTGATACTACATTTCAGTGAACACATGGGTTCACAATTTGAGATTTATGATAGTTGTAATTATAATTTTAAGAGTTCCTGAAGTTCTTAGTCCCCTCAATTTCCCAAACCAAGTGCATGAAATGATACCTAGAAATGTTACCAAAATGTCATTCTTACAGTTCATTTAAAATATTTGAATATGTTCTTTTTCTTCCAGAAACAAAAATAACAATAAAAACACAATCCGTATAGCGATGAGTTAAATGTTCTTTTTAAAGAAACCCTCATGCTATGGTTTAATAGAAGTGAAACAAACTTAAGAGCTATGCTTAAATATGACTTCCCAACAAAAATGTTCCTTTGCTTGTAGAAATCTTTTTCTTAACAGTAATTGAATTTGGAAACATCTTTACCTCCTTCTGCCTACACATATGGCCACCTTGCTCAAAAGAGATAAATACCTGCTGTACCCAATTATAAACACAATTTGAAAAATACTAAAAATTACTGGAATACATTGATAAGGAGAGGAATTACTTGTAAACAACTTGTATAATAAATTATTTAATGGCTTATATTAGTTTGGCTATAACCAGTGTTAAAGACAAATTACTCTGACGTTTGTTAAAGCAATAAGGCAGACACTTTTTCAGGACTACTGCATTAGGGGTCAAGACTATTGCAATAGTGGAGGGAGATCAGGTTCAATTCTGAATACAATCAAGTCAGCTTGGGATTTATAGCCAACGAGACAAGTGGGGAGTTTGTTAAAGATAAAATCACTAAGAAAAGACACCCAGAGCTGGGAGTTTCTTGTTTAACTGAATTAATATGATTCCTGCTGAAGGCAGGCAAGGGTGATTAGACAGCAAAGGTGGGAGGATTCTCCTTAACTGACTTAGCAGGATTCTTGCTACAGTCAGTTAAACAAACAGTAGCCTGCTAGGCTATGCAGGCCCAGTGAAGATGGAGGGCATAGAATAAGGTCTAGTTGAACACAGGGCTGCGGGGAGCTTGTCCAAAGTGCAGTCATGGAGAGTTTTGTCACCAATCAGAATATGGCAGATGCAGCTGCAAATCAAAAGAATGTGAAGCAGACCCAGAGCACTCAGATTCCTTTAGCATATCGGCCTGCCTGGCCTGCCAAACATGAGCACTAACTTTGACTCCCTGCTTCTTTTGTGAGTGGGCTGAACTGCTTTTGGTGTGCCACACAGTGGTCACATGGGGATAGCTGACCTTTGAAGAAAACAAGGGAAAGCTATCTGCAAGGAGAAAACACTGGTCATGCTGGCTGAGAATACATGGCAAGTGGCCAAAGCATGACAGAGACTACACTCTTGGTACTGATTTTGCTTTACTTTCCTAATATTGGTATGCTGTGTTTTCATTTTCATTTGTCTTAAGATCTTTTCTGACTTCCCTTTTGACTTCTTCTTTGAGCACTGGTTGTCCAGAAATATGTTGTTTAATTTCTACATATTTATGACTTTTTCCCATTTTTCTACTTTTAGTGATTTCTACTGTTGTACTGCTATGGTAATAGAAGAACAAATTCTACTATATGAAGTGTCTGAAGTAGCCAAAATTATGAAAGCAGAGAATACAATAGTGGCTCTAAGGGGTTGGGGGAAAAGGGAATGAGGAGTTTTCAGTGGGTATAACGTTTCAGTTATCCTGGAGGAATACATTCTACAGATTGGCTGTACAATGTAGTGCCTACAATTAACAATAACGGCATTGTTCATTTCAAAATTTGTGAAGAGGATTAATGTTATATTTGCTCCCTTTACCACAAAAAGGGGAAAACAAGAAAGGTGCTGGACTTGTCTATCACACACTGATCATGTTGATGGTATCATGTTGATGGTATCATGAGGCTTTGCATGCATCCAAATTCATCATATTGTACGCATTAATTACGTGCAGTTTTTTTATATTGGTTATAACTCAATAAGCATGTTAGAAAAATAAATTAAAAATGTTTTTAAGCCAAATAACATTGGCTTTTTTTTCTCTTGTTATTAGCTGCTTTTCGCCATCTCCGTTCTAGGTCCTTGTTTTGACTTTCAGTTATAATTAGGATAAAATAAATGTGGCTCCTTTATGACCTTTCTTAGAATTCCATGCTTATAAGATCAGTTTGCATTTTTTGCAGATATTTGTGGAATGAGAGCTACTCATTTGTGTATAGTAGTTCTGTAAATGTCCCCAATAAAATTCTAATCACATAGTACTACTAATATGAGCATGAGTAACAACAAAACATTAAGAAATATTGTTCATAATATCTTAAATTTGCCCTAATTACAAGATGATGATCAGGGATGCCTTAGCATTCTTTGTGTGTTTGAGGTTGGGGAGGTGAAGGGAAGTAGATAAAATCTGCATCCATCCAAGGAGACTTAGAATGCTTGAGGAATGAATGACTTGGGCAAGAGACACGGATACATGGATCAAGTCATGTCAGTGCAGCAGGTGGGAGAGTAGTGATTGCCTTTCATTAATTATTCACTTACCATATTCCAGGTACTGTGCTAAGCAATTTTCTTATACTGTTGCTTATTAGCTGCTTTTCGCCATCTCCGTTCTAGGTCCTTGTTTTGACTTTCAGATATAATTAGGATAAAAGAAATTACTGAATACTAAGAGAAAATACCGCCTCTGTTTCTAGATAACTAGCACAAATATACCCATAGTTGCACATCTGAAAAATGTTCAGAACTATATTTCAGTCTGAGCCTATATTTGGTGATTTAGAAAACTGAATTTTTAAATTTGTTGTTATTGTCTAAATAACAAAAGTATGGCTAAAGAAGCTGAATGGTAAGAGCTTGCTACTCTTTACCTCTGGGGTTATTTTGGAAACCTAAAAGTACAATTTGTTAAGGAATCCAAATACACTGAAAACAACAGGGTATTGCTGAGATAAATAAAAGAGTAAAATTCATGGAAATAATTCGATGATAGGTTCTTTTCCATCAGCTAGAAAAACAAATAAAGGGGAGATAAAGATAAGATGCAGGAGAAAGATGCTTGAGTTTTCAGGGAATGAAACAGTAGGTAGGAGTATGCTCATCCAGGTAATGAGCATATACCCAATAAGTCGTGGCAGGTTTTTCAGATTTATAATTTTCCCCAACCTGCTGAAGACAAAGAGTATTTGTAAATTACAGTTGGAGTGATGCAACTAATTACCTATAGATTATAAGTGAATGGAAGATAATTGGAAATAGTGAATGGAAAATAATCTGGAAATAGTGAATGGAAGATAATTTGGAGATATATATATATCTCATAAATCCATATGTATATCTCCAATTGATTTTTTGACAAAACTAGCAAATAACATCAATTTGGAGATGATAATCTTTTCAACAAATGCTTCTATAAAAATTAAATGCCCATATAGCCCTCCTCAATAAAAAACCTGCAACTGTTTTCTTCCATTATACATAAAATTTAACTAAAAATAGGTCACTTAATTTAAAATAAGAATGAAAGAAAAAATTGAGACTTGTAGAAGAAACCATAGGAGAAAATCTGAGTAATTTTCTGTTAGGCAAAGGTATCTTTCTTTCTTCTTCAACACTTATTTTAGACTCAGGGAGTACATATACAAGTTTGCTACATGGGTAAATTGTATGTCCCTGAGATTTGAGGTATGAATGATAGATCTTTTCACTCAGGCAATGAGCATAGTACCCATTAGGTAGTTGCAGGTTTTTCAGATTTGTAATTTTCCCCAACCTTCTGAGGACAAAGTGTATTTGTAAATTACAATCAGAATCACACAATGAATTAAATATTAAATTAAATTTTAAAATATATACTTACTTCTATACTTGGTCATATATAGTACATAGGGCTTATGGCTGTTCAAACTGGATTTGAATTCAGGTTTTTCTCCATTCGCTTTGTTAAGCAGGGGAAAATTATTTCTTCTTTCTGAGTCTCAGATGTTTCATCAAGAAAATTGATTATTAGTGACTTACCACCTTCTTTTATAATTGAGAATTAAATGAGATAATCCTACAAAGTGTTTAGCACAAGTGTCTGACCCTGTTAATTTATATAATATCTGAGTAGGAAATTCTATGGCTAAAATACTGAAAAGTTCTAAGTCACATATATGTATATATATATATATATGTATATATATGTATATATATATATATATATACGTATATACGTATATATATACGTATATATATATATACATATATATAATAACAATTTACATTTCAAGAACATGGTATTTCAATAACTTAAGTGAGAGCTCTTATAATGGAAGAATTTGAGTTCTAGCTCTTCTCTCTAATGAACATGGACAAATGGAAAATGAAGCGACCACAGAGACCAGGAAAATCCAACTATGATCAGCTAAATTCTAACTAGTTTCTATCATGTGTATATAAATTAATAACCAACAGAAACTTAGAGACACTGATACAAGTAAAATAAATAGCCCCAAAGTGAGATTTAAGACAATTAAATAAGGCAGAGACATGGAGAATAAATGAAGGCAGAGGTCATTTGTGTAACTTCTGTATGATTCAAATAGATGAATACTTTTGCCTCACATTTTTCTGTAATATTTAGAATAAGTTAATAAATGCTTGGATCATCATTTCCCCATGCCAAGAATTCACAAACAAATTACAGGATCTCTCTCTTTGGTGCAAAGGGCAACTAGAAAAATAAATAAAGGCGAAACAAACATAAAATGCAGAAGAAAGATGCTTGAGTTTAGAGGGAATAAAACAGTAGATAGGAGTAACTGTTGATTAAGGTTGACTTATATTAATCACACTCATATTGCAGAGAAGGGCGAAACAAGAAAGGAAGTGATTGACTTATCTGATTACTTGGTGTGGAGACGTCTAGTATTTCTCAGTTTGGGAAAGAAAAACTGCAGAAAGTTACTGATGTTCATGCTAATTATTGTGTTCTGAGAAAATACAAAATGGTCAGCAACAGGTGCATAGTGTGGATAAAAGTAGAGATGTTTAATTATGAGGACGCTAAATACTACTTTCAGGTCACCAAGTCTCTAAGTTTCACTGATCACATCTAGAAAACAAATATGTACGAGGTTCTTCTTTTACCTCCAAAAGTAACAGAATCCAAAGTCTTGCCTGGATTGAGGTCTGCAAGAATTTTGTAAACTGTTTTTTCTTCTTCCTTTTTCTTGACATTCCACACTGGAAACTTCCCTGGCTGTAAAACAAATAGTCATAAGTCCAGGGAATGAGAGGTTGGTTGTTCATTAATCATAGCATTGGAATCATCATAATGGTTTGGTCAGCCTAGGAACCTAATGTCTCCTCTACCACATAACATTCAGACGATAGTATATTATGACCCCTGAGGTGTGGGTGTAGAGAAAAAAAAATCCAAGTATATTTGGAGAAGACATGAGGAAAACAAGCATGCTGGAACCTATAAATAGTTAAATTTCCCTACTCCAAATCTATACTTTCTCCACTATGCTATGATATCAATGTATATTATAAAGACAGGAAAGTGAGCAGGAAAACATGATAGATTTGAAGATGCTATTTCTAATGCTTCTTTAAGGTATTTTAATAAGTCCAGAATGAACAAGTTACATTTTCAAGGAAAATCTTGTAAACTTAGTCCAGGATGCAAAATAAATTGAGACATATGATTTGTGCAAAAACTATTAGAATTTCTTTGATAGACAGAAAATGTTTTACTTGAGACTTAAGTTTTTACCCTATAAACTGTTGCCATTTCTACTAGAAATGGCAGATTTGAAGCTTAATTGATCTATTAGATATGAAAGAGCTCAACTTAGAGATGTCTTCATAACACATATGGCCTTTTCCAAATGAACAATGTCTGAACATAATTTCTTCCAAATTTGCACCTAATACATTTTACTCTGAAACAATGTAGATTTTGTGTCCTGTTCAATCCTTCATGTATCAGTAGTCCTTCATTTCTCCCATTTCTGGGTAACTGGTCATATAACTGCTGTTTAGGGTTTTGTTTCTTTGTTTATGGAGAATCAAAATTTTGGAGTACTCATGCCCACTGAAGAATAATGGCATTCTGCATGAAATCCGCTAGAACGGGAATGTTTGCAGAGGTGGCCCACATGATACCTTACTCAGGCTTATAATAAGAATAGTTAAAATTTGTAAAGTGTATTTTTTTCTTGCAGAAACAGAAAACTTCCTTTGTGTGTAGCATTAAGAGTGTATACGTCTTTTAACTTTAATATATTTTCAAATATAGGTAAACAGTTGTAATAACTTAACTTGTGCTAGCCCAACTGACTCCATCTTAGCTGTGAGCCTGACATGCTTCATCTTAGCTTCTCCCACCCTGCCTCGGCCCTGTCAGGTGCATTACTGGGTCACTACAAAGCTTTGAACTGTTAAGAGTGATTCACACTGTTCACAGTACCTGTAACCATTGTAACAGCATCCTGCTTGGCAAGTCTACCAGCCATTGTGAATACCCTCATTGGTAACTGATTATATGGAAGAGTTCCCCCTGCTACCCCTTTGATGATTGTATGGAAATGCCCTTAGCAACCAACAATCCGAGGAACCTCCTGCACCTGGTTACCAGCTTCCTTATCTAACTTGCTTGTACTGCTTCTGCAAAATTCTGCTTCAGCTAGGCTCCCCCTCCCTTACCTAAATCAAGTTATAATGGGGAATCAGGGCCTGGAGAATTTTGAGCATTAGCCATCTCTCAGTTGCTGGCAAATAAAGGATTCTTAATTTGGATCTCAGAGCATGGCACTTTCCTTCTGACTCGCTCAGTTAAAGCAGTTTCAAGAGCACCTTTGCTATCCATTGCTAAACCCTCTGAGACCAAGAACAATATTTTTTCAAAAAATAATAGGCATAATTCATAAACATCAGCTCTCTAGATAGTAAAATTGTGTAAGCATAGCCAGAGATTGTAATATAAATCATTAAAATTCCTTCTTACCTCCAGAAAACATTCCTACTCCCCCATCCAAAGCCTATGATTACTTCTATCAGAAATGACAAAAAGCCTGAGTGTGAAAAAGAAAATGACTTTGTATGAATTCTCAAATATGTGGAAAATAAACATAATTTTGAGAGAAGAAACGGTGTAAATAAATCTAATAATAGACAGAATGAGAAGTGAGAAAGAAAACTAATGCTATTGTTTTTAGCCTCTAACAATGTCATAGATGAAGACAGAATAAAAAAAAAAGTATATTTACTACTATGACCCCAGAGAGTGAAGGAGAACTTGCAACAGAGTAGGCTTTTAATTTATTTGTTTACTTGTCAAATGAATTAACAAATGAATACATTATAAGAGTACTTTTATATTTAGAAAAATTATAAATATTTGAAAACACATACTGGGAAAAGCACAACATTTGAAAAATACTTCCAACTATAATTTATCATTATATATATATATATTTATCATTAGAATAAATATGTGCTATTCAGATCCATGCCCAATCTGTTAACAAAACGGTGAAGAAAAATATTTTTTCTTATAATATAATTCCTAACTATAGTTTCATTACCCCATTATGATCCCCGAAGCAGATGAGAACAGTTAAGAAAGATTTGCAAAGCTTAATTAAATGCAAGACCAATGTCCAGAAAGAATGGCCAAGAAGAAAGATTAAAACATATTCAACCCTTCATTAGCTGTTGAAATACATAAAATAATAGTTATAAAACATTTGGAAATACTGGCTGTCATACGTCCAATACTCAATGGCTGTTAATAATAGTTATTTTACTTTGATGAACTTTTGCAGAGTTAGCCATCTTCTTTGTCTGCCTGGGGACCTGCAGATTTTTAAGTAAGGAGGGCAAGTCTAGAAAAATTTCAATTTCAAGCATTGTTTTACATTAAGATATACTTGTTTAACATAAATTCACATTTTATAAATAAAGTTTAATAATTTTATTGTTCAGTCATTGGCTAATACAAACATATTTTCTAATAAATTGTAAAGTTTCATTGGTTGAACTGAAAGGTGCAGTCATAAGATGTCATTGACTAGATTTTTTTCATATATAAAGTATTATTTCTTTTAATTATGACAACTCTGAAAAGGAGGTTTATTATTTTCATTTTAAATAATGAAACTTAGAATCAGAAATAATAATGGGTTGCTCAAAAGTATAAGCTGGTTAGTGATGGACTCTGGGATCAATTCTCAAATACCAGTCTTCAATTTCTAGGTCAATTGCTCTCTTCAGACTTCCCCTCTACCCTCCCAGTCAAGTTCCCAGGTTAAGTACAGATTTTCTTGGGGGGAGGGGTAATCCTACTATGAAACAGATGAAGAACTACTTGGGCAAATTTTCCCTAAGGTTCTCTAATGTAAACATAGCTTTTAAAAGGTTGAGACAGAATACCAGCCAATGAAGTTGAAACATTTTCTTCTTGGCAGACAGAGAAACTATTGCTTTAGCTCCTACTCACTAAACAAAACAAGCAGTTGCTTAGCCTATGATGATATTTCATTTTTAAAGTGGGTTAAGCCCTGTTTCAGCAGCTATAGACTCTGAGAATGAATACGGGTGTGAATTCTTCTCAGTGAAAGAGGAGAAAGTACCCACAAGAAATGATGGGTTCCTTGAGAGTTCCAGAGTGCAGTTCAAGTCTCCAGTGGACATTTTGGTAGAGAAAATTTTAAGGCCAATTATAAATAAGAGAATAAGTCTATAATTAAAAAGCAAACAAACAAACAAACAAAAAAAGACAACAAACTCTTTTGCTTGTATTTTCTCTCTATGTATCCACAAT
The DNA here is from genome assembly GCA_028533165.1 of Leontopithecus rosalia. Taxonomy (NCBI): domain Eukaryota; kingdom Metazoa; phylum Chordata; class Mammalia; order Primates; family Cebidae; genus Leontopithecus; species Leontopithecus rosalia. The sequence goes on from CM052650.1 coordinate 104,112,420, forward strand.
CAATGCTCCTGATAAGCACCTATTTCTTTTAAATATTCTCAACAGACGTAGGTGATCTATTATTCTTTTGCATAATATGGATCTTTTGAGCTCCTAAGTAATGTGTCTATTTAAAATTAGCTTTGAAAGTTATTTTGTTAGCTTCTTGTAGAAGGTTTAGCTCATTCCCTTTGTTTTCCATTTGACAATTACCATCCCCATGGAAATGTAGCTTCAAAGGTTGATTGCAAATTCCCCTCACCAAATAAGCTAATTTAGATATAAAATAAAAATGTTGACAGTTTGAGGATTTATTAAAATATAATAAATCTGAAACAAGAATTATATTCAGCATTAATGGTTGAGACATAATAATTAGAAAAGTCTAACCTGTTCTGTAGCATTAAATAAGATAAATAGTGGGTAAATAGGAAAACATTAGATTTAAACATCAATAAATATTACTTGTAAATTACATTCTTAATAGAAGAATTGTATCTTAATTTTGACAAAAACGGAAAACAGTAACATTTGTAAAATCATTAACTTTGCAAACATCTAATAATAAACCAAATTAACAATACTACTACAAATATAAAAGAAGTAAAACAATGTTTCTGAAAACATAAAATCCCACAGAAAGCCTCTTTATTTGCTTTACTATCAGTCTTTCAAATAATGTCCTCTGTTGCTCTTTTTTAGGTTCAGCAGAATATGGTAACGTACACTAGTTGGAATGTGTATTCTCAGTTTGCAATATTTTAAGATTACTGAGCACATTTTCTTTTCTAATATAGAGAAAAAGATTATAGTATCAAAATGCAATTTGAAATACACTGAAAGACTTGCTGACATAGGAGTGTATAATATTTAAATTAGTTTGCTTGGCAGCTAGAGATTTTTAGGTAAATGAATCCTATCATTTTTAATTTAGTACAGTACTTTTTATAAAGATATGTTAGCTTTACTTGAATTAAGCGACCAAGTTATTAAGGAGGATTCAATGAATATTGGGCACATTCTTCCTAAAATCATTTTTTCTTTCATTGTTGCAAGTTAAAATAAAGGCTAAAAGATAGTGGTATTTGAAAGTTTCTAACACTTTGTAGATGCTCTGTAATAGTCTCAATAGGAATTAATAATCCATGAAATACATTGTGTGGTAACCAATGAATAAAAAAGAATATGATTAAGCTAGTGACTTTACATTTTACAGCAGTTTACAATTATAAAAATGAAAATGTTATATACATGGCATTCCATCATTTAAATGAGAAGGCAGAATAAAAAATTTTTATTTTTATGGTCATACCAAGACCTCTGGTCAAATCTTTCTACTTCATCTAGTTAGATTCCCACTTGCACTGGACTCCTTACCAAGCTTGAGATGGGGCAGAGACAGGACGTGGTGGCCAAGTGGCATCAGGTCCCTGGAGCGGTGTCTCAGAAAGAAATAGGACTTCCAGATGCCTCTCTTGTTATTACCTAATGTTATCTTCTTGGTATTGTTGCATCCCTGATGATTGGCATGCACATAGGGGAAGACAAGGTCTTATAAGTCTAGGTTGGTTTAAAAGAAAACACTGAGTGGATCCCTTTGTAGTTTAGAATTTGTATGGAAAAGTCCTGTAAAAAGTTATACTTGGGTCTTAAAGCTGGTAAGAGGCTTATTTAAATTTTGAAAAGATAAGCATATACAGCAAATGAACAAAAAAAATTCTCTCAAATTAAAAATTTTCTAAATTAACTGCTTAAAAAATGGGAGATGAAGGAAGACTCTTCTCTTACTTTGAACAAAGAGAATTCAGTTTCTTGTTTATAATTTGTATTTACCTTTACAGAATCCATATTTAGTAGTAATAACATTCAGTTTCTTTGAAATATCATATTGTAATTTCAAAGTTTATACAGAAAAAATATTATGAGTCTGTATAAAAATTTTCTGATCAAAATATGCTATATTCAAATAAGCCAACAGGAAACCATTAGATATTTTGAAATGTAGCAAATTATATTAATTATAGCAGCCTTATATTTATGTAAGATATATATTTAGCTAAGGATTATGTGTTTTGTATATTGCACAAAACACATATATGTAGAAATATATGTAGAAAACATGAAAATATATGTAGAAAACATTTTTTCAAAGAACAAAATATTAAGTTATATTATCTTCCTCTGGAAGAAAATCATCAATACTTTAAATTTACTTGGATATTTTTAGTTATGGTATGCACCAGGGTATCAGAATATTCTAATTGAAAATATGAATTAAGACTGACCTAGATAGATTTTCTATAATCTCCATTTCGTTTTACTTGGAAAAAGTCAAATTAGAGTTGCATATTTTCTAGATGTGTACGCCGGTTTCTTAAAACTTTCAACACATTTTTCTTTCTAACATAGCAGCAGTAACATACTGTTAATATAGACTTAGATTTTGATGTTAATAAACGTGTGGCAAACAGCACAGGCTATGAACTATCTTCTATTGCTGATTTACATTAATCATGATAGGCCATTATTTCCTGTTGAGGCTGAATTTGTTCTAATCTGTTTTAAGATACTCAATTGGAAATGCTCTGAATTTTCATTAAAATTGTTCTGCAAATTACTGTTTCTCTGGGATCATAAATAAGAATGTCCAACTGATATAACCATTGAATATTTTTTTCTTTCTGTTTTTAAAGAAAAAAAATCACAATTTACATATTTATACAATTGACCCATTTGAAGTCAGTTTAATGGATTTGTAAAACTGTCTGTAAACATGTAACCACCAACAGCACAATTAAGATAGAGACAAATCTCCTGCTTCTTTGCAGTGGATACTGTCCCCCTCACATACCTGCTGCCAGGAAAAACTAATCTGCTTGTCTTTTTATATAATTTTATATAAAATGAAATCATATGTTATTTTACAATTTACTACTTTTAGTAAACATAATGTCTCTAAGATTAATGTAGGCTGTTCTATGTATTTTTTTTTCCTTTATATCACCATGTGGTATCCTACCTTAAGTGTAAGTCACATTTATTTTTTCCATTCACTGGTAGATGGACATGTGAGTTTCTTGTACTTTTGGGTCATTGTAAATAAAGCTGCTATAAATATTCAAATACACATCTGTGAAAGTATATTTTTATTTCCCTTTGATATATGCCTATAAATGGAACTGCTGATTTTTATGATAAACAAGTATTTTGCTTTATATGATACATCTGCATTGCTTTCAAAAGTGACTAACATTTTGGACACCCACCAACACTGTATGAGACTTTGATTTATACTCATTAATACTGAGTGAGCATTGGTTAATAACCACTTTAACCATTTTAGCATATGTATGTGTAGTTATATCTTATCATTTTAAGTTATATTTTCCTGTAGGCTAATGATGTTGAGCATCCTTTTATATGACAATTGACCATGGTATTGAATATCTTTCTTTTTACAGCATTGGTTCACAGATTTACTGATTTTTTTAAACATTATTTCAGTTTTGGGGTACATGTCAAGGTTTGCTAAATAGATTAACTTTTGTCATTGAGGTTTGTTGTACAGATTATTTCATCACCCAGGTACTAAGTCTAGTACCCAGTATTTATTTTTTCTGCTCTTATCCCTCCTTTCACCCTACACCCTCAAGTAGATTCCAAAGTCTGTTGCCCCATTCTTTGTGTTCTTTAATTGCCATTATTTAGCTCCCACTTTTTTTTAATATTTTACATTCTGGGATACATGTGCTGACCGTGCAGTATTTTTCCATAAAGTACTTAGTTTTCTGTTTTTGTGTTAGTTTGTTGATGATAATAGCCTCTAGTTCCATTTATGTTCCCACAACAGGTATGATCTCATTCTTTTTATGGCTGCATAGTATTTCATGGTGTATATATACAACATTTCCTTCATTCAATCTGTAATTGATGGGCACTTAGGTTGATTTGATGTCTTTGCTCCTGCGATTAGTTCTGCAGTGAACATCCACATGCAGGTGTCTTTATGGTAGAATGATTTATTTTCCTCTGGGTATAAACCAGTAATGGCATTGCTGGGTCAGAGGATGGTTCTGCTTTTAGCTCTCTAGGGAATCATCATATTGCTTTCCACAATGGTTGAAGTAATTTACTCTCCAGCAAACAGTGTATGTGTTCCCTCTTCTCTGAAACCTTGCCAGCATCTGTCATTTTTTGACTTTCTAATAACAGACATTTTGACTGTTGTGAGATTGGTATATCATTGTGGTTTTGATTTACATTTCTCTATTTGCTGATTTTTAAATGGGTTGTCTTGCTATCAATTTTGACTTATAAGAGTTCTTTCCATATTCTGAATGGAAAACTACAGTGGGATTAGCAAAATTTCTCACAATTGCTTTTCTATGTCCTTAGCTATGCATTTAAAAGCAGATTTTTTAATGTTAATGAGGTATATTTTATCAATTTTTTATCTTTTGTTTTTTGTATTGTTTAACAAATCTTAGCCAAACTCAATTTTCAAAGATTTTTTTCTAAGTTTTTGCATTTTATATTGAGTTCTGTATGTGAAAGAAAGGTTAAGAAGGTTTATAAAAACTCATTTTTATGTTAAATTTTTTCCATTTTAGAAATGTTTAGGTAATTATAAAACATCCTAATAAAAATTAGTTTAGGAAAAGCAATGTTTGAATTAGACATTTTACCAATAGTAGTAATGAAAAGCAGCACTGTTTCTCTGTTAATTTTCTTAGTGGTTTGATTTTTTTCTTTATGATTTTCTTAATATATATATATTAGGAGATATATATTGGAATTACAAAATGACATATTATAATATGCCTTCTTTGGGGAGTTGTGTTAGTCAAAGACAATTTATAAGAATATAATAATGTAGAAGGACTGATAATGATATAAATTATTTGAATTATTTTACAATAAAAATAGCCTAAATAAGATGGTAGGGACTGATAAACACTATCTATAGATTACCTATACTGAGCATTTTCCCAGAAATTTTCTATATTGCTGTCATATTTTCTTAAAGGTTTCTTTAGAAATAAACTCTTATTTAAAGAAAATATCGATATCACTGTGTCATAACTATGATGTTATCTAGGGCAGTTGTCACTGGGAATTTACTTGGTAGAGTTTTGACCTACATTTACTGTGATTTAGATCTTTTAAGAAATATTATCTTAATTTTTTTGTAAATGTATTTATGTATTCCTAAATAGATATGCCAGGGCCTCTCATAAAATAGCTCACAGGATTTTTATATACATTATTATTACATCAAAACCAACTGAAAACAGATATTTATTTTGAAAAGATGGGCAACTGATGCCTATTAAATTTATAATACCTACATATTCCTTGTAATTACAGAGAAGGTTTGGTATATAGAAAATTTAAAAATTGATTGTGAATGTCTAACAATAAATAATGAAGGTAAGAGAACAAGGACATGAAGAATTTTCCATCTCTCACTGATAAATGACAAATTCATATCAATTGTAGCATATATCTTATTTTCCAAAGATGGTTATATATATCTTTTCACATATTATTTTTAAAATGTGACTGATACTCCTTCACTCAGCTGATATAATCTATTCCCTCCTCTGAAATCTGAGTTGATAAGGCAACTACTTCTCTCCATAGAGGAAAATGAATTCCATGTGCTTTCAATTCTAGACCTTAAAAATGTCATTTCTTACTCATTTTTCACTCTGGCAGGATACATGGCTATGGAAGCCACTCATCATACTGTGAGATAGTCTGAACCAGCCCCTCTGGAGAGACCACTTGTCAGGCACAATGGATACAATCTGAGGCTCCTAGACAACAACCAGCATCAACCATCAAAAGATATGCAAGTAAACAACCCTTCAAAAGAGGCCCCAGTCTCTGGGTCTCACAGTTGAGGCCATAGACTTAATAAAGCAGAGACAAACTCTCTCTGCAACACCTCATCTGAAATCTTGACCACAGAATCCACAAGCATTATAGATGATTATTTTATAAAACAAAGCTTTATAGTAATTTGTTATGTGGAATTAGATAACTTAGATAATATTTAATATTTCTAAAGAAGTAATGATAGTTTGAAATAATAGACCTAATAGTTCAGAGATTGGTTTTTCACCATTCATGACACTTAGCCATAAAATAAATTTACGACTATCTAGGTTTGTCTCGCTAGGTCTTACTAGGTTAGTAAGGTTTGTCTCGCTACGTAGAACAAACCATTTAAGCCCATTTTAGTCAGAAAATTCTTCTAAACTGGTCTTAATAGAAGAGTCACCAATAAGAAATAAGCTCCGTTTTCTTATATAAAAGAATTTATGTTTCAGAACCACCAAAAATTTGCCCATCTCTGAATCACATGAGCTGATAAATGAAACTATTAAAAGCTTTAATCCTTGCCATAGCTTGTGATGGTTCTGGTGGACACATCCTTTTTATTTCATTTTTTTCTGGTATCACCAACCTCTTCTAGTTTCGATTAGTGCAAATTAAGTGCAGTATAGTTGTACAGATCACCCTTGATCCACGTAATTCCATCTTAGAAGATTACTCCGTCTTACATTTCATAGGGCACGTTTGCCAAAAAAGGCGAAAGATGTTTCGCCTAATAGACAAAAATTGCCTCCAACCAGATAAAGACATAGTGAAGCACCCTCCTCCACTATTGGTCCTCACCAAGGAACTCTATGGCCATAAAAAGTATAGGTCTTCGCCATCTCAAAACAGCTGTCTTAATAGACACTGTCTTGCTGTCACTTGTGATAGGTACCCAACATCTGCCACCAAAGACTCTGTCCACATCAAACACTCTGCCTTGTAACAGTAATAGACTATCTAGGCCAGACAAGGATATTTTTTTCTGTCTACATTGCTCTCCCTGGACTGGTTTGCTAACCCTTTTCCCAATCCCTTTTCTCTTGATGTTAAATGTTACTTTGTTGTGGAATGTTTAATCTACATATAACATTTATATGACCAACTATTATGTATGTTGTACAATACTGACCAACTTGTGGAGTGGCTTCAGCTTGTGTATCCATAGCTTTGACTACTGAGTGAATGGGAAGTATTAAAGAGAATTGCTTTCCTGGAAACTCCATGTAGCTTGTGGCTTTTGTAATTGAAACAGCATCACTATAAGTCTGACCTTGTAGAAAGACACAAATATACATGAACCTGGAGAGTAGTCATAGTCCAGGACACTGAAATCATGACCTTCCTGGGAGAGAATGCCTGCTTTTGGAAAGTAAATTCTCCATAACCAGAAAGAAAGAAGAGGGAAACATACAGTTGATACTGCTTTTTTATGTCCATGGGTAATCTTATTTTTCTTAATGTATTTTGAGCAGGAAAGCGAAGATATGCACAAACTACTTTACAATATATCTTCCACAAAGAATATAGTGAAAATAACCTGAACTTTTAAGGTAGAGATAAGTAATCTTTCTCTTTCATGTTACAGTTATTTGATTTAGGGCAACTTACATGACATTTTGAAAAGTTACTTTACATATTTGTGCAATGAGGTCAGTAGACTTATTTTATTGAGATTCTATTGAGTAATAAATGACACTGTAAATATAAAATGTTTAGCATGATACATAACCAGACTCAATATAAAACAGATGAATGACAGTTGTGGATGATAACCCAAGATGCACTCCTTCCCTCTTCCCTTTCTATGTTTCTCTCTCCTTAGTAGGTCTCATCTATTCCCAAGTCTCCCAAGAATCATCTATATGTCAAATTTATACCTGCACCTCAGAATTACCAGTCAAAAATGAGAATGTATAATGGAAACAAAGATGATATAATCTTAGCTGAATAGAGAAATAAGTGAAGTGAAAAATATATATAAACATAAATATTATAGGAACTTTATCGTCCAGAGAATGGGGTTTGGAAAGACAGGATTCTGCACATGAAAAACAGATCGTTTTAAATTATGAAACAGTAGTTTCAAAAAGCACAATTAGTTTGTAAAAGAGAAATGTCATCTTAGGGTAGGGAGAGGAAACAAATCATTGTAAGTATAAAAAGTCAAGTGGAAATATTATTTGGTAAGGGAGAATAGTGGTGGAGTAAAATGGCAGTGTAAAGCCTGATGGATTTAATATTGGTGATCTCCTAGAAGCTGATGAACATTTGAAACTCAGTGCTCAGCTAGACCTTCATTCATTGAATGATTCTTTACCACTTGGCTCATGGGGTGAGTACTAATGTCAGTAGGCAGAAGTCAGTATCTGGCCATAGAACTTTGTAAAATGGCACAGTGCATTTATGAGGTAGCATACAAAAGCAGTGTTGTAAGCTTTGTTTAGATGACTGGCCGAGTAGGGTGATCTTACTGGAGGAGAATCTGTAGGCTATAGAAATTTAGCACAGTAGTTTAACTTGAATGTATACTTGTTTTTCAGGAGTAAAGACATGCTTTTGTTTGCTGGTTGGTTGGTTTTTCAATCATTTGCCTTCCAGGTAAAACAGATGTAATTTCTGAAGCACAACAGAGAAATATGGCAAATCGTCACATTCTTTTTTCATCTTGTGACCTGAGGCTGATATAAAATTTAAAATGTAGGTAGCATAAACATGATTTTTTAGTTTTTCTTAACAAAATTTACAAACTATAGTTTATATGTCAGTATGTTTCATACTTCATTTTTAATTTCTATGATCTTTCTGAGACTCCTTTTTCTGTTAATCTTTGTGTACAATGGAAGATAAAGCATTTTTCTTTTCCAGTGAATGTTATTATTTTTCTTCTTATTAAAATCATTTTTAAATTCTCTTATCTAATTGTGTACACAATTTGTATTCTAATTTTCTTTTAATTTTCATAGCCAAAATTGGTGCAATTTTTCACTATTCTCAGAAAATTTTCTATTTTTTGTACATCTGTTTTTCCTGTAGAGTAGTAACTTTTCAATTCTTGCTATACATTGGAACCTCTGGCATGCATAGATTCCACCCACAGATATTCTAATTTTTTTTAGTAAACCTCTTTTCTAAGGCTTTTTAAAGTGCCATGAAGTAGTTTTAGTGCTTTTAATGTTCATAGATGGATGAAAATAAATGAATTAGAAAATTTTAATTTTGAGAACTGTTATGGACCCCTAAGTGGTTTTAATATGGCTGTAAGGTACAATAGGGATGGGAATCATGAAATTAGAATATTCAAATTAGAATATTCAATTAGAGATTAGAAAGTATCATGATTTACTCCTCCTTCTTTCACTACACTTTTCATATAAACAAAAATTCTTACACTGGAATTTGCTCAGCAGTATTCAGAAGTTCTACTCTATAGATTATGAAGGCACCAGCATCTGTTAATGCTTGTCTAGAAGACAGCATTTACCATAAAAGCCATTTAGCAACAGTACATCAGAATTTTACATTATCTCTTTTTTCTATGTTTAGTTGTCCTTGTATTTTGAGTGATGAATAACAGGCTGATTCTTTTTTTATTGAATATTAGGTTTGGGGGTACATGTGAAGAACATGCAAGATTGTTGCATAGGTACACACATGGCAGCATGATTTGCTGCCTTCCTCCCTTTCACCTATATCTGGCATTTCTCCTCATGCTATCTCTCCCCAACTGCCCACCCCCCGCTGTCCCTCCCCTATTTCCCCCCAACAGACCCCAGCGTGTCCATGCTGGAAACTATCAGACTGATTCTTCATGATATATTCATTATTAAATATTGGTTGTTTTCTCAGTATAAGGTAGTGGGAAAAAAATGAATCTCATATGGTTGGGCACCTGGTACTAGCCTACTGAAAATCTTGTCTAGCTTTGTTTATATGGAGTTATTGAAATGGCCTTTGTGTATAAAGGCACAGATGGCCACATTTATTCAGTTTTAAACACTTGCAAAGATTGCTAGAAAAATCTTAGGTACATCTTAATTTATTTCTAGATTGTTTTCATGCCACCTGCTGACTGACAACATTAATAGAGCTTTTCCTTATAATGTTGTGTTTCAGAATAATTAAAATTGTTTACTATCCCTAGAAAAGGTAATCCTGAAAAAGCAAATGCTGTTTCTTTTGGGGGTTTACTTATAAAAGTTACAATATACCTGTTCTTTTATTCAAGGTTATAATTAATGTTTGCTCAATTATTGCTTCATTTCTCCCTTTAATGATTCTTTGCTTAGATTACTTATTTATTCAATACTTCACTATACATACAGAGCCATGGAAGGTGCTATGAAACATTTCTCTGATAGGTCAGACATCTGATCTGTTTTGCCAGTACAATATTTGCAGATTCCACCTCTACTCTCCAGAAGTGGCAAACTGCCAGTGTTAGATAAGTCTTCTGCATTGATGGAAGCCTAGTATGCATTGAGTTGATGTCAAAATACTAATTTCTCAGTTAGTTTCTGAAATATATAGCTCATAACCAAAAGAGTTAATGTGAATGAAAGAGTAAACAATTTGTATTAAGATAAATCTAAAGTAGAATTCTGTCACTAGCTTTAAAATGCTGAGTGACAGTTGGTGAGGGATTAATTTTTCCTAAACCTAAATAGTAGAGAATTTTTGAAGATTAGATCAGAGAGTTTATTAAAATTTTCAGTAAGGTGCTCAGAAATCTCAGATGGTGGTAATGGTATCAGTTAGTGTTACTGGTATTAACTATTAGAGTATAGTCTATGTACTTCTTTTTAACTTTGAATGTTTCTCCCTGAAATAAAAATCTTGTCCTCTATCTAGGCTGAGTTGATCATTTGTTTTGTTTTCTCTTTCCATGTGGACTCAGAGTAGAGCTGTTCCATATTGCAGCTACTCGATTTTCAGATTTTGACTCTGGAACAGAGAAGGGCAAGTGCTGTCTTATCTCTATTACCATTAAACATTTCAACTATATTTACACCTTTGGTCCAAATCCTATCCCTCTATGGTTTCAAAATATATCCCTAAATTTGCTCTTTAACTCACATGCAAGTTACAAAGATGACTTATATCCCTATTTTCCAATTCTGAGTAAAGAGGGGCCAACTAGTTCTTAACTTTCAGGGTTACTAGGATTTCTGTAAACTATAAAAACTGGAATAGGTATGGCAACCACAGGAGACTGATCCTGAAAAGAATCCATTAGTGGAATCCATTTATAATGAGAACGTGTACTATTAGTTGTTCTTTCACTTAATTCATTTTAAGAAAATGTTAAATATCCAAATCTATTTAACCATGATTCACGTATTCCTCATGTCTTGAACTAAAAATGTGTGTTTTATGAATATGTGACTAATTCATTTACAACTCAAATAATTGCATGAGTGCTTTGCTTTGAGACAACTATGTAGTGTGATACTGTCTCAAAGAAGATTTATCAATAACTGTATATGATCTTAAACTTTTATTCTCTTCTCAAACTAAAATTTTAGAATGCTACAGTTGTGGTGGTGATAGAACTCACATGACTCATGGATAAGAGACAGGGAATAGCTTTTTCAGTAACAGCAACAACAGTTGCCAGAGTGTCCACATATACACTGGCACCCCAATCTCCAATTCTCAGAGAATGAAGAGGTACGAGTGATACCAGCATACGCACTGATGGACCTTTGCTTTAGTGAGAGGCATTACTTTTTTTTTTTTTTTTGAGACGGAGTTTCACTGTTGTTACCCAGACTGGAGTGCAACGGTGTGATCTCGACTCACTGCAACCTCCGCCTCCTGGGTTCAAGCAATTCTCCTGCCTCAGCCTCCCGAGTAGCTGGAACTACAGGCACGCACCACCATACCCAGATAATTTTTGTATTTTTTAGTAGAGACGGGTTTTCACCTTGTTGACCAGGATGGTCTCAATCTCTTGACCTCCTGATCCACCCGCCTCGGCCTCCCAAAGTGCTGGGATTTTAGGTGTGAGCCACCGCGCCCGGCAAGGCATTACTCTTTATAAACTAGACTGTAAACAGACATTCCCTTTTATTCCAAGGCTGTTTGTCAGAAGACAATCTTTGCCTTTTAGATAATAGATGCAGAAACACGAGACATTTGGAGAATTGTCTCTCAACAATGTTTACACTAGTTTCCATACCACTCTTGGCTTCTGGCGATTATTTCCCTAAGTATCTAACTTGATTAGCCTCACTGATGAATCTGATCAAGAGGGGTTGGACAAAATATATTTAGTTTGCCTTCTACAATATTAATTAAAATTACTATCAATAGGACTCTAATAAGCAGAATAGGGTCAATGTGTATTATTGACCTCAACCACACAGGCAGGTGCCAAGATCCAACCAACTTAGCAAGTTGCACCATCAGGATGCACGTTAGAAATCCAGGTAACTTTCTCCTTGAGTTTGGATTGGCCTTTACACTTAGAATGAAGCATTAACATAGGTAAAACAAGATATAGTCAGCATTGCACTGGCCCATTCTTACCTTCCAAGGAGGGAGCAAATTCCAAGGGCAATTTCATTATTTGTAAACATACTGGTCGGTTCAACAATATTAGAGTTGAGGTTTGCCTGACTATCTTATAAGCAAAAGTTACATCGTAGATTACTCCAACTAAAGTAAGAACCAAATTTTAAAACAGCTTTTTCACTTTGTGACCATCAACATGGAGAATGCTTTTCACTTGGTGCATAAATAGTTGGTTAATTCTCCGGAAACTCCTTAGTTAGCTAAGGATAACTTCAATTTGAAGACATCTCCACAGTCATCAGCTACACATAGAACCCTTTACATCTACTGGTGATATTTTATTAAATGCTTTAAGGTATTTTATAACAATGCTAAAATGCAAATCAAAATGTTTTCAAGAGAAAGGTCCATTAAGACTCTGCTTCCACACAAGGGTGCAATATATTTTTTGAGAACACAGTGATTCTGGAGACAAAATGTACTTTGCAATTGTTGTGAATCCCTCACCTAAATAAGATCTCTAACAGTTGGGGATATGGGTTGGTAGTACTTCCGATTTGCCTCCTTATTCACTGGTCTGCATGTAGCAGATCCTACTGTATATGGTGTCTTAGGGTAACAAGAGATTTCACACCATTAAGCTCAGTTCGTATTTTTAGAGGAAGTTGTTTAGGGATGGGGTGATGGCAAGTCTAATAGTTAAATTTAAGATTCTTATAATAGTTTTGGAGAGGTCGTCAGGGCTTTTTCCTTTTTGAAGAAGGCTCTGGGGTCTATTGTGAAAGAGATCATTAATGTTCATCTCTCTCTGTGTGCCTTCTAGGGTCTAGGTTTTTTCTACATAAAGACATAAAGTGCTGGGAGTTTGCCACTCTCACTGCCATTAGTCAGCATGTGTCATTCAATAATTGCAACTTTCCTGTTATTCTAATAATTGCTTTACTGATGTAATTATTGGAATGACACACGATAATTAATGGCAGTGATTAGTTTCCAGGATCCCTATTTGCACCAAAACTTTGTGGGAGGAAGGTTCAGGTACAAGTTGAACAAGAATATTATTACAAAACTTATGGAGACCCACTATATTCCCTATGCAGATTCACCTAAGCCAAAAAAAAAGTCATTATGCCAAGGGATGTTCAGGAAAAAACACAGAATTTCCAAAGAAGCTTGTGGAATCCCTTACCACTTGTGTCCTGATCAATACCCAAGAAAGGTACAGAGAGGATAATTCTTTTATGGGGAGAAATACATTCAATGACTATCTCCCTTTTTAGGGAGTATAGAGTAGGAGGAGGTAAAGGAGATATGCCAATGATGATTTAAGTCAATTTTTAGAAAGTTATTTTGGTGTTTAACAATATTAGATGACAGTTGAGGATAGATATTATGGGCAAGACATTAAAGATACAGTGAATACATTGATTATTAGCCCATTTTTGAGTGACTTTTGCAACAAAATATGTTTTATGATTATAGTTGTCTGACAATAGTCATTCAATAGTCAGACAACAAATGGTCTGGAAAGCCAAACACATAAAACAAATTAGCTTTAAAGGCCACAACGATGAAGCTGCAGTCAGTTGTCTGTACTAGAATAGTGAAAGCATTACCGCCAAATTGTCAACAACAGTGAGGCACGTCCATGGAAATCGAAGGTCTGATGTAGTCAAACTGCTGGGAGCAAGCAGGAAGTGGGGAAAGGGCATGCCCATGCCATACTGTCTCCCTCATGTTGAGAAAAATGAGTCAAATTTTGACAGGAATAACAAGTCTGACATGCAGTAGCAGCCTCTGCATCAGAATCATAAGACCTTTATACTTTGAGCCTAGCTTTTCGATCATGTGTTGTTACTGCCTAGCATTTCTGATGCGTTGTTACTGCCTGGTATGATCATGGATCTAGAAACCAATAGTGTAGCAATCTCGTTCTCAGATCAAATAATTGCCCTTATCCTGGACATCTACATTAGTAACTCAAATGATTGGATGAAAAGCCGTGATTTGTTTCTCCAGTTCACAGCCCCAATAGATGTATCTTTAACCTGCTAGTTTATAGTTTTCCAAGTAGTAGTTCATACAGGTAAGTCATTGGCAAGAATATAAGAGGCAATAAAAATATAACAAAGTTGATCAAGGAGAATACTGGTAAAAATTATGAAACAAGCTTGATTTCTACCTACTTACAGTAATGAACACATCAGTTTTTCACTCTGCAGTGCTACCTCTGAAGCTGAAAAGCCGCAAGGGCTCAGTGAACAGTATCAGTTTCTAGGTCAGCTGAAATATCAGTAAACCAGGAGCAGCTACATAGGGAATCCTTTATGAACTGAGGTGTCAATGAGCCTGCAATGTTGCTTTGAACAGCAGAGTGGTAATAAGTTTTATTTTGGAAAGATAAGTATCAATTTTTAAATCTAAAGCCAAGGTTATATGGAGGACATGTCAGCTGTGTATGTAAATGAGCCATTTCTTTTTGACAAGTCAGGAATTTGGGCACTTCCAAACTTGTTGTTGAGTCTGAGTTGACCCACCTCAAAATGGGAACATCATGTGAGAGAATCACAGTATTCAAGGGTGAGGTGTTAAGTTTTGATGAGTTCAGTAGAAATCTGCTTTTCAAGTGAATTTCCTGGTAGCTCTGTGAGAAAGATTATGACTACAGCACCTTCTGGAGCCTTTTGGGGGGTACAGCTTCCTTTTTTTTCCCAGAGGCTCCAACATCAAGCCATCAGTCACAGAATCTCCTAGCTCATAAAACCACTAAACTTAGGCAGACCTAACAATTTTAGCACTTCTTTATATGTAGCTCTTTCCAATTGAGTGAATTCCCTCAGACACTTAGAGGACAGAGATATTCAATATATAACAAATGTACTCCAATTGTACATTGAGTTGTGGCATCTAACAACAACAGTATATTGAATTAGCCCATTGAATTGGCCTTACCTATAAGATCATGTTAGCATCCCTTTACCATTATGAAAATTACTAAAAGCTAGTCAGTTTGTGGTCATTAGAAAAAAAAAGACCCTTAAGACAATAATAACAATAATATTTCAAACAATACATGTGTGTTTATACTTAGATTTAGAAAAACAGAAAATTCCTTTGAAAAACATAATTGTTGACTGGGTGTGGTGGTTCATGCCTGTAATCCTAGCACTTTGAGAGGCTGAGGTAGGCAGATCACTTGAGGTCAGGAGTTCAAGACCAACCTGGCCAATATGGTGAGACTCATCTCTACTAAAAATATAAAACTTAGCCAGGCATGGTGGCATATGCCTGTAATTCCAGCTACTTGTCAGGATCAGGCAGGAGAATCACTGGAACACAGGAGGTGAAGGTTGCAGTGAGCCAAGATCATGTTCTTCCACTCTAGCCTGGGTGACAGAATGAGACTCCCTCCCAAAAACAAAACAACAACAACAACAACAAAAAGAGAATGATCACATTTTATGTAAAATATATATGTTGTCTAAACATAGGCAAATCTTAGATTCTATAAGTATAGGAATATAATGTATTTTTCTAATTGTTATTTTTTATTACATTTTAAGTTCTGGGGTACATGGTCAGAACATGTAGGTTTTGCACATAAATATACACATGCTTTGGTGGTTTGCTGCATCCATCCCCCTGTCATCTGTATTAGATATTTCTCCTAGTGTTATTCCTCCCCAATTCCCCCACCCCCTGCTATCACTTCCCTAGACCCCTCACCCCTGACAGGCCCCAGTGTGTGATGCTCCCCTCTGTCCATGTGTTCTCATTGTTCAAAACCCACTTATGAGTGAGAACATGCAGAGTTTGGTTTTCTGTTCCTATGCTAGTTTGCTCAAAATGATGGTTTACAGCTTCATTCATGTCCCCGCAATGGACATGAACTCATTCTTTTTTATGGCTGCATACTATTCCATGGTGTACATGTGCCACATTTTCCTTATCCAGTCTATCTTTGATAGTCATTTGAGTTGGTTCCAAGTCTTTGCTATTGTAAACAATGCTGCAGTAAACATACGTGTGCATGTATCTTTATAATAGAATGTTTTAAAACGATACACTATCAACTATAAGGTAACATTGAAAAAGTTAAAGAATATGAATACATGCTTTGCACATTTAAAAAGTAGTTGTGATATATTAAATCTACAAATAAATTTCTGAAATCCAACATATGAAATCCTGTCTCAACTAAAACTACAAAAATTAGCCAGTCATGGTGGCGGGCCCCTGTAATTCCAGCCACTTGGGAGGCTAAACTAGGTGAATGGTTTGAACCTGGGAGGTGGAAGTTGCAGTGAGCCGAAACCAGGACATTGCACTCCAGCCTAGGTACAAGAGCAAAACTCCATCTCAAAAAAAAAAAAAAAAACTGCTGAAATTGTAGTAGTTATTTCGGTATTATCCCCAGATTAGTTTTCTTTCTTACTTTAATGGGAAAAACAGTGGCTAATACGCTACAAGACTAAAGGAAAATTTTGCCATCGAAGTTTTAATTGTCAGGGTAGATAGGAAAAAAAGAAAAGACAATTATTTTCTCAAATATAAAAGATGATATAAATTCTGTCATATGTCCTTCTTAATCTTTGGATAGTCACTCAAACACTTTATAAGAAATTTTTATATGTTACTTGATTATTTGTTCTTTCTTTTAATTCTTTCCATTTGCTACAACAAGAGGTGTAAAAATATCCTCAGGTTCTGATATTTAATATAAGAGATTCTATATACAGGTTCTTGAAGCCAAAAATTAAATAATGATTAATAATATGTAGTAAAATGTTAATTTATTTTTACCGAATACAAGCAAATCATTGGTAATCCCTTGGCAAATATTAATTTAAGAAATTTTATCTGACCTTACAATGTGATAATATTTATATTTTTGCGATAAAAATACCTTGCAATGTAGTTTGGTGGTTTAGCTTAAAATTTAATATAGAATATTTAAATATATGCTCTGCGATTAGCCAGCACTGCAATGCATAAATTAGTACAAAGAACCTACATTAACACAAAAAGCATATTCAGAACAAGGGTCTATTTTAGTTCCTGATATTTTTTGCCAAAACAATAAAGACCCCAAACTCAATGGCTTAAAACACTTTATTATAATTACCCTTTATGATCCTGAGAATTGACAGCTTCAGCAAACTGTTCTTGCCTCAAGTTTTTCAAATGGTTGCAGCAGAAGATGTTGAAGCTTCAGTCATTTAAATGCCAGTCAGGCTAGATTTCCAAGTTGTCTCACTCACCTAGACATAACTGACAGTTGATACTAAATAACAGCTAGACTGACAGATGTTTTCGAGAGCATTACGTACGTGTGCCTTCTTCATATAGCCTCAATTTCCGTAGGTTGGCAGCTCTTTAAAATAAAACACCCCAAGAAGGAAAATCTTGAGAGCGAACATTCCAAGGGGTTTGGGTAGAATCTACAAAGTTGACTAGGACCTATTCTCAGGCATTCAAGAATGTCACTGTTCCCATTTACGCAGGCCCAGAAAATCACTAAAGATAGCCAATATCTAAGAAATGTTAATGTCCGTATAATAAAATTAAATAAGCAAATACATTTATAGATTTATTAAAATGTTGAATTTGATAATTTAAGTGACAACAATTTTGCCTTTAAGAATTATAACAGATAAATTATTCATGCTTATCGATTCACTTTCATTCATTTTTTACATTAATAGATAGAAATATCAGACTGCAATCTGATTATTTATTACATTATTTCAAATATATCAATCAAAAATCACCTATAGAGATGGCATGATGCTATTCTCTCTAAGAGAGAATAGCAGAGCAAGAACTGTCAAATCTATTATCTTCCATAAAATGAACGTGAATAAGAATACTGGCCAAAAATATATTCATAGTAAGCTTTTTCAGAATTCTGGAAATTAAGCAAATGCTTCCAACACTCTGTAAACATTTACTCAAGGAAAACAACTGAATTTTGATAAGAACTGTGAATTTAAGAGTATTTTAAATTGCTTTCTTCTCATCCTCTTCTCTACAGCTATGGTTTTGGCATAAAACCAACAGAATCACAAATGTAATAAAAACTAACAGCCTAAAAACCATGGCAAGTGACAAAACGGGGCTGAACCTCCTCCAAATCCCCATTGTCGAATAGTTATTTATTTGACCTATGTGGAAATTCCTCAGGAAAACATCAATTACAAGGCTTGTCTTTATTTTACCTCACTCAGAGACTATCAGTAAGAGTAGCTTATTTTTTTCCTCAGGAATATTGTGCTGATGACAGTCAGTGACCACTGTTTAACATCACAGCTGCCTGAGGCAGTGCTAACAGTTTTGGAAAACAAACTAACAACAATGACAACAACAAACATTGAAACAAATAAATGTTGATAAGAGCAAGTGAAAAGCTTAGCACAGTCTTGGGACGCCATCAGTCCAACTGCAGTTGAAGGATTTTGTGTAGGCCCATTATTGTGTGCATGCCCAGGGAAGAGTAGAGAAGTTCTTTATCCTCATTTCGGGGTGTGTAAGCAGGAGGTAAAAGTTATGGAATAGTGGAAACTTCTTGCCTAAACGTTAGTCATGTTCCTCAACCTACACACATAAACAATAAAAAAAGGAAGGGAGACATACAGACATACCTCAAAGATATAGTGGGTTCTGTTTGAGGCCACAACAATAAAGCAAATACAAGTCAAACAAATTCTTTACTTTCTTAGTTCATATAGTTTACTAAGTGTGCAATGGTGTTGTGTCTAAAAATGTGCGTACCTTAATCAATAAGTGATGTATTGCTGAAAAATGCCAATGATTATCTGAGCCTTCAATGAGTCATAATTCTTTTGTTGGTGATAGGTCTTGTTTCAATGTTTATGACTGTTGACTTTATTTGGGTAGTGGTTGCTAACAGTTGGGGAGGCCGTGTCAATTTCTTATAATAAGACAACACGGAAGTTTGCCATAGCCAGTGATTTCCCTTTCACAAAATATTTATCTGATGCTTCTGATGTTGTGAGATAGCATTTGACCTACAATAGAACTTGTTTCAAAATTGGAGTCAATTCTCTCAAACCCTACTGCTGCTGCTTTAACAACAAAGTTCTTAAAGTATTCAAAATCCTTTGTTGTCATTTCAACAATGTTCACAGCAACATCTCCAGAAATAAATTTTATCTCAAGAAACCACTTTCTTTGTTCATCCAGAAGAAACAACTCTTCATCTATTGAAAATTGTCATAAGATTATAGAAATACCCTCACATATTTAGGCTCCTTTTCTAGTCTTATATATCTTGCCATGACCACGATACCTATAGTTGCTTTTTCCACTGAAGTCTTTTACCTTTTACATCATCCATGAAATCTAAAATTCTTCCAAACTCCTGTTAATGTTGATATTTAGCTTCTTCACATAAATCATGAATGTTCTTAATGGCATCTAGAATAGTGATTTCTTTTCAGATGGTTTTCAACTTACATTATTCAAATCCACCAAAGAAATCTCTGGCAGCTATAGTCTTATGAAATATGTTTCTTAAATCGTAAGACTTCAAAGGCAAAATTACTTTTTGATTCAGATTCTACACAGTGAATGTTGTGTTAGCAGGAAAAAAAAACATCATTAGTCTCCTTATACATCTACATCAGGGCTCTTGAGTGATCAGGTACATTGTCTATGAGAAATAATATTTTGAGAATAATCATTTTTTCAGTGTTGTCTCAACAGTGGGTTTTACATAGTCAGTAAATCACGCTGTAAACAGATATGCTGTTATTCAGACTTTGTTGCTCCTTTTGTAGAGCACAGGCTAAATAGATTTAGCATAATTCTTAAGGGACCTAGGATTTCCAAAATGGTAAATGGGCACTGGCTTCAACTTTAATAAATCAGGTGCATTATTCTCTAACAAAATCGCCACTACTTTGAATCTTTGAAGAGAGGCATTGGCTTCCTTTCTTTAAGTGTGAAAATCTAACATGGCAACTTCTTCCAACAGGAGAAGTTATCTGATTTATCTACATTGCAAATCTGTTGTTTAGTATAATCACCTTCATCAGTGATCTCACCTAGATCTGAATAACTTGCTGCAGCTTCAACATCAGCACAGCTTCTTCACCTTGCAATTTTATGTTATGGAGATAGCTTCTTTTTTAAACCTCATGAACCAACCTGTGCTAAAAACTTTCTAGACCACTAAAACTTTATCCATATCAGCAATAAGGTTCTTGTGTTTTCTTATAACCCATGTGCTTACTGGAGTAGCACTTTAATTTCTTTCAATAATTTTTCTTTTGCTTTTAAAACTTTGCTAATTTTTTGGCACAAGAGGTCTGGCTTCTGGCCTATCTAAACTTTTTACATGTCTTCCTCACTAAGCTTAGTCATTTCAAGCTTTTGATTTAAAGCTAGAAATATGCGCCTCTGTGTTTGACCTGAACACTTAGAGGCCGTTGCATGGTGCTTAATGGACCTAATTTCAAAAAAGTTTTGTAAGAGGAAAAGGGAGGCCTGAGAAGACAGAGAAAAAGAGACAAGGGAAGTACTCATTCTTAGAAGAGTCAAAAAACAAACAACGTAATTTGTCAATTGTGTTCATCATTTATATAAGTGTGGCTTGTGGTGCTCCAAAATAATTATAATAGTAATATCAAAGATCACTGATCACAGATCACTTAAAAATAGAATAGTAATTTAAAAGTTTGAAATATTGTGAGAATTACCAAATGCCATATAGGGACATGAAGTTAGCATGTGCTTTTGGGAAAGTGGCACTGATAGACCACCTTGACCCAAGTTTGCTATAAACCTTTAATTTGTAAAAACACAACTTTGCAAATGCAATAAAGTAAATGCCATCTAGTATGACTTTATTAGTTCCATTTTTTTTAAGGACATCTTTATCCATCATTAGCTGGTTACTAAGTTAGTTGATAGTCTTCAGTGCCCACAAAGGACAGAAACTACAAACATAAAAGAGAGTTCAGAAAAATTACCAGAAAATTGGCAAACAACAACAATAATCATCTTCATAAACAGATTCTGGGGATATAAAGAGAATCTTATTTCCTAAGATGCCACTCTATGTTAGTGATAATGTCAATTTTTAACAATGAAACAAAACATACAAAGAAACACATAAGTATGAATAAGACACAGTAACAAAAGCAATCAATGTTAATTGTTTCTGAGGAAGCCCCAGGATTGACCTGCTGGACAATTATTTTAATTAGACTATATTTTTCCTCACCCCCCAATAATTTTAATATTCTAAATATTTTCAAGGAAATAACAGGGATGGGAGTATCACAAACTGAGGTCTAATGGGGGAAATAGGGGAGGGACAGTGGGGTGGGGGGTGGGAGCGGGGGAGGGATGGCATGGGGAGAAATGCCAAATATGGGTAAAGGGGCAGAAGGCAGCAAAACACACTGCAACGTGTGTACCTATGCAACTATCTTGCATGTTCTGCACATGTAATCCAAAACCTAAAATGCAATAAAAATAAAAATTAAAAAAAAGAAAGCAGAATAAAACAATTAAGCTTAGTCTAATAAAGTAAGAGAAAATATGGAAGTATGTCTGACCAAATATAAAATATTGATAAAGAGATATAAATTATTAAAAATCTGAATGGAAGGTTTTTATTTGAAAAGTATAAAAAGAGAAAAAGAAAATGTTAGAGATTTTGACAGCAGATTTGAGCTGGTAAAAGAATTAGCAAACTTGAAGAGAGATTAATTAAAATAATCCAGTTTAAAAAGCAAACAAAAATTATAGAAAATGAAAAGATCTGAGAGAACTGTGGACACCTTCAAGTATACCAATAAACACATAACAAGAGTCCTAGAAAGAGAGGAGATTATGGGGAAGAAAAATCATTTGAAGAAATAATAGCTGAAAATTGTCAATTTTTAATTAAAAGCATTGAGCTACACATCTAAGAAGTTCAATGTACTGCAGGAAAAACAAAGTCAAAGGGATCCATAAGCAGACATATTAAAACTCTTGAAAGCCAGAAAAGCTAGAATCTTTAAGGCAGTAAGTGGTGAGTCAATACTCCATTTATAAAAAATCCTCAATAAATTTAATAATTTATGTTTCATTGGAAATTTTAATGTTCAGAAAGCAGAGGTTACTTATATTCAAAATGCTGAAAGCTGAGATTGTGAAACTGAAATTCTATCACAAGCAAAACTAACATTAAAAAATCAAGGAGAAATTTCCAGGAAAGCAAAAATCGATAGAATTTGTGGCAGAAGGACCAGGTCTACAACAAAGACAATAAAAATACTTAAGTGAGTCTTTTAGGATGAGAGTAAAGGTCAACAAATACTAACTCAACTTCACACAATAAATATTACAAGTAAGATCAGTAACATACGTAAACACACAAGATGTTTTAAATATTTTGTTTTATTTTTTCTCCTACCTGTTTTAAAAGACAACCACAAGTAGTAATTTTAAACCTGTATCAATAGGCATACAATACAATAATAATATAATTTGTATATCAAGAGTAGCACAAAGTTGGAATCAAGAGGATAGAGCATATATTTGCAAATTATAAAGGTTAAAAATCTGTGTTATAATAAATTAATATGCAGATTATCATCCCCAGAGCAACCAGTAAAAAACTAACTAAAATAATAAACAGTAAAATGAAAAAAAAAAGAAATTTTTAAAGATATATTTACAAAGCCTGGCAAGGTGGTTCACACCTGTAATCCAAGCACTTTGGGAGGCCAAGGCAGGCAGATCACCTGAAGTCAGGAGTTTAAGACTAGCCAGTACAACATAGTGAAATCCTGTCTCTAATAAAAATACAAAAATTAGCTGGATGTGGTGGTGGACGCCTATAGTCCCGGCTACTTGGGAGGCTGAGGCAGGAGAATCACTGGAACTTAGGAGTCAGAGGTTGCAGTAAGTCAACATAGTGCCACTGTACTCCATCCTGGGTGACACAGCAAGACTCTGTCTCAAAACATAGAAAAATAAATTATATATATACATATATATGAAAAATAGAAGATTATCATAAAAAAGTATAAAAAGGTGGGACAAATAGAAAAACATTTGCAAAATGACAGAAATAACTTCAAACTTTCTGTAATTATATTTAATATTAATTATTAGATATTTTTATTAACAAGGCAAAGATTAATGTAATGGATTTAAAAATTCTATTCAAATATATGCAGTCTTCAAAATAAACACATTACATTTAAAGACACAAGTTTGTAAAAAGTCAATGGAAAATAATGGAAAATGGATGAGTCCTATTGAAATAGAAATATATACCTACACACCGTAAACAAAACAAGCAAATACACCAGTGTCAGATAAAACAAACATTAGTAAAAAATTATAACTAGAAACAAAAGAATTATTTCATAATGCTAAAAGTGTTAATACATTAAAAACCATAAAAATTAGGCCAGGCACAGTGGTTCACACCTGTAATCATAGCACTTTGGGAAACCGAGGTAGGTGGATCAGGTGAAGTGAGGGGTTTGAGACCAGACAAACATAGTGAAACCCCGTTTCTATTAAAAATACAAAAATTAACTGGTCTTGGTGGTGGGCACCTGTAATCCCAGCTACTTGGGAGGCTGAGGCAGGAGAATCGTTTGTACCCAAGAGGTTGCAATGAGCCATTGCACTCCAGTCTGGGTGACAGAGTGAGACTCCATCTCAAAAAAAAAAAAGAAAAAAAGCCATAAAAATTATAAAAATATATACATGTAACAACAGAGCTTTATAATCCATGAAATCAAAGTGAACAGAGAGGAAAATAGGTAACACAAAAGTAATAGTTGAAAAATTCAATGTCCTACTTTCCACAATCATTACAAAAGCAAGTCCAAAGATCAATATTGAAATGGAGTACTTGAGCAACATTATAAACCAGTTGGACCTAACAGACAACTAGAGAACACTTCACCCATAATAGCAAAATATACGTTCTCAAGTACACCCAAAATATTCTCCAGAAAAACTATATTCTAGGCCATAACAAACCTCAATAAATTTAAAAGCATTGAAATTATGTAAAGTATGCTCTTCAACTATAGTAGAAATAAATCATTAAACAATAACAGAAACAAATTTAGAAAAATTAAAATACTAAAATTTTTTCAAAAATCACCCCTAAGAAACTACTTTAAAAATAAATCACAAGATAATTTAAGTAATATCTAAAGACAAAATGAAACATAACCCGTCAGAACTTATGTAAAGAAGCTTTAAACACTGTAATAGATGTAAAGATTATAATAGCAATGAAAAAATGTCATACCAGCTACGAACATTTTCACCTTAAGAAATTAAAAAGGCCCGGTGCAGTGGCTCACGTCTGTAATTCCGGCACTTTGGGAGGCTGAGGAAGGTGGATCACCTGAGGTAGGGAGTTCAATACCATCCCGGCCAACATGGTGAAACCCCATCTCTACTAAAAATATAAAATTAGTTTGTTGTGGTAGCGCATGTTTGTAATCCCAGCTACTCCAGAGGCTGAGGCAGGAGAATTGCTTGAACCGGGGAGGCAGAGGTTGCAGTGAGCCAAGATTGTGCCACTGCACTCCAGTCTGGCAAAAGAGCAAAACTCCGTCGAAAAAAGAAAGAAATAAAAAACTGAACAAACTAAATCTGAAGCAAACAGAATAAAGGGAATAATACAGATTGGAATAGAAATAAATAGAATAGAAAATAGAAAAGCATTAGACAAAACCAATGAACCCAAAAAACTTGGTTACTTAAAAAGATGAACAAAATTGACAACCTTTACTATATTAAGTGAGAGAAGAGTAGAGACGAATCAGATTACTAAAATGAAGGATGACAGACAGAACATTACTATAGATCTTATGGAAATAAAAAGAATATGTACTTTTTTGTAAAAATTAATCAAAATGATTAATTTTTATGTAAAAATTAATCAAAAATGAGCAAATGGTTATTAAGACACAACCTACCAAAACTGAATAAAAAAGACATAGAAAGTATGAATAATTCTATATTGAAGAAATATATTGTATTAAGAATGATAACTTAAAAAACTTTCCACAGAGTAGCCCAGGACTAAATGGCTTCACTTTGAATTTTACAAATATTCAAGGAAGTGTTAACACCAATACATCACAATCTCTTCCAAAAAGCAGAAGAGGAGGGAATATATCCAACTTATTCTATGAAGGCAGCATTACTCTGATACCAAAGTCAAGAGAAGACATTACAAGAAAAGACAATACAAAAAAAAAATCCATCAACAAAATAATGAATATGTCATAAACTTTTTTTTTTATTATTTGGAGACTTGCTTTGTTACCCAGGCTGGAGTGTAATGGCATGATCTTGGCTCACTGCAACCTCTGCCTCCCAGGTTCAAGCAATTCACCTGCCTCAGCCTCCCAAATAACTGGGTTTACAGTCACCAGCCACCATGCCTGGCTAATTTTTGTATTTTTAGTAGAGACATGTTTCACCATATTGGCCAGGCTGGTCCCAAACTCCTGACCTTTGTGATCTGCCCACCTCTGCCTCCCAAAGTGCTGTCATTACAGGCCTGAGCCTGGCAAACATTTTTGTTTATAACAATATTTTTGACCCCCACCTGTTAGCAATAATTTCACTTACCATACAGTGCTTTTACTACTGTAAATATTTATTCTTTCATACTATTTTATTTATATATGTACATATATATATAAGTTGGATTATAGAAAAAGGGTATAATTTAAAGCTGACTTTGAACCTATATAAATGTTGTTATCACTGTTTTAAGGATTTCTTCTATTATCAACACTTTTTTTCATACATCTATTTCTAAATATCTACACACAATGACAATGTTTAAATAATTTTAACCTACTAAATTTGGTTACCATAGTTTGTGTTTTTGATTGAGACACAAATAGTCAAACAAAATATTGTAGTATGTATATAAAAAATAAATATATCCACATTTTGAAGTCAGACAGACCTG
This sequence comes from Leontopithecus rosalia, assembly GCA_028533165.1. Classification (NCBI taxonomy): domain Eukaryota; kingdom Metazoa; phylum Chordata; class Mammalia; order Primates; family Cebidae; genus Leontopithecus; species Leontopithecus rosalia. The sequence continues at coordinate 104,138,779 of CM052650.1, forward strand.
AGTTGCTTCCTGGCTTTATTCTTTATTATTTGCTTGACTTTAGATGGGTATTTAATCGTTTTCTTACCCCTATAACATAGGAGAAAGAATATCTACAATATAATAATTTTAAGCAGTTAAATAAATGAAATTGAAAGGCACTTAAATGCAAGGACTGTCAAACAGTGGGGATTAATAATCAATGATAAGTACATCAACAAAATGATACTACCTTGAGAACCATTTATACAGTCAATTTCTGTGCTTGCTAAAAATCCAGATTTCTATGACACCTTCTGAAATTCTGATTCATGTGGAAAAGGAGGAAAAGAACAAAAAATTGTAGTTTGAACTTGTATCTTTGAACTCATTTTTATGTTTATTGTAGCCTAATTCCTATGATTCCTAAGAACTAAAAATGATTATGTTACCAAAATTATACATAAAGTATTTTAAAATGCTTCGTTTTGCTGTTATCTGTTATCTGAAAAGTACTACCCTTTTTTTTATTTTGTATAGTGTATAACATATTCACTTAGGTGATTTCATTTTCAATGTAGTCCTTAAAATGATGGTTCACAAATCCCAGAACACTTCTACTTAGCCATACTCTGCTACCAATATGATCTTTTGAGCATTGCATTTTTTAATAAACTTCTCATTAATTCCTTTTAATTTACCAGTATTCACAAAGCATTACTTAAGATATTTAGGCATGATGCCAACTTGAAAACGTTTATAAAATATGATCCCGTTTACTCCCAATTGTTGTATCTATAAAAGTCTCTAAGAAAATTTATTCTGCATAAAAAATAGAAGTAGCAAATGTTCAAACCATAAACAGTCAAATTAAAAATTATTTTATGGTAAGAAATTGGTTAACAAAGAACCTTGCTTTGTTGTGTTAAGGTTGTGAGACAAAAAGTTATATTATCTGTTTAAAAATTGCATAAGAACCTTAGTAATATACCATAGTTTTTTTATAAGCAATTTCAAAAAGTTTACTATAAAAATTCAATTTTAGAAAGATTCTGTTAACATATTAATGAAAGGATTTCAATTTATTTTATCTAAATGGGTCAAAACACCAGTAGATATTAGATTCAGGAGTTGTAGCAATACTTTATGGTAGTCTTCTTTTTCAAAACCCTGCGTGCCAAATTAAATCTTGGAAGAAAACTGATGTACCATTAGATTCTATAATTATTGACTTGGCCACGGGCAAGCTGCTTATGGTAGATAGTTACAACTGAAAGTTGATTGCCCAGCTGTTGCTGGCACAAAAAGGACTGTATCACTGAGCAATAGTTTCAAATATCTACCCCAGCTTTTCTGTTTTTGGCAGTTTGATGATATTTTTGATTTTTTAAAGACATCTTATGATAAAATTCTTAAATATATACACATTTAACTTTAGGCACAACTGATGAAAAATAGAATACACTTCTTCAAAATCAAAAGTATAGGTTATTCAATACTTGTTATGATAAGAATCTATTACAAATCTATGATATTTATGGGCAAATGATTCACTCATTGCCTGGGAGCTAATAGAATCATGATCTCATTAATAGAAATCAATGTTATTTGAATTTTTCATTAATCAATTATGAGGATGATATAAAATTTCCTATAATAATATTCTTGTCTTTGCAAGTGAAAAACTAAACTTTGGTGGAATAAATAAATTAAATGTGAAACATTACAGCATACAATGCATAAAGCAGTTTGAGGATTGCATGCGTTAATGAACTTAAAAATCAACTTTATGCCATTATGGCTTAATGATTACAAAATTATTCATTTAGTGTAAAATTATTCATTTTAGTGTACCTTTCATTCATTCATTCAAAATTATTCATTTAGTGTACTTAATTACCTTGGTTAATCTGCTGTGTAACAAACTACTCCCAAACCTAGTAGTTTTAAACAATTTATTTGACTTTAGATGTTTGTGGGTTGGCAATTTGGGGTTTGCTCAGGTGACCATTTCTCCTGTGTATCACAGCTGACTCACTCATGCATCTGCTACTTGATGCCAATCAGCTGAGGAGGGCACTGTTTTTGTTTTTTTGGTTTTTTTGTTTTGTTTTTTAGAGAAGCCTCAGCTGTTTAGTCTCATCTCTGCTCCATGATGTTTCTCATCTGCCAGAAGGTTAGCAGGTTCATTTGGTGCTGTGTTACCCAAGAGCAACAGCTAACCTGCCCTAAAGCACAAGCCTTTTTAAGCCTTTGTTTGTGTCACATTTGCTTATTGACTCATAGGCCAAGAAAATCACATCTATAATCTTAAAGTCACTAGGAGAAGTCATGACTGAAGGACATGAAACCAATAATAGAAAACTTCTGCTGCCACTTTTCTTATCTACTACAGTCCAACCTCTGGCCACAAATTACCCACAATTTTTCCACATAAAAATATTCTCAATGCCATCCTGGGACTTTCAAAAATCTCATGAAATCATGGTAACAACCTTGAAGTTCAGAATTGAATGAGCTTCAATGTATTCAAGAAGGTAACTCCTTGAATATACCTACTCTTCATCCTCAAATTTAGGAACTACGATATTTTTTGGCTGTGACTCACCCAATATAAATGTTGAGAGGATATTTCCTGTAAGAGTCACACTTATTCACATAAAAGTTGCTGCCCCTCAATGTTCTGAAATCCAACTGGGTATGTTGCAAAGTTTAACTATTCTGAGGAAAAATAACATGCCTTCATTAGGATTTTATTTTGCTCACTGGAAATGGCTTTTCTCGCCATTCATTGAGCCTCCTGGCTCTGCTTTCTTATTTAGTAACTCTTCTTCAAGACTTCCTCTATCTTTCCAAAGATTGGTTTTTATTGTAGCTAAATAGTTTTTTTCAGTGTGCTTTCTGCTTGTAAACATTTGGGGGCCCAGAGACTTCCTCAGTTTGAGTTAATTTGGACCCCTTTAGTCCAAGCTATTGGCCCTTTTGCTACTTCAACTTTTAAGTCAAAGCTACCTGTTTCAACTTTTTGTTTTTTATAGTAGTCCTTCAGTTTTAGATGTCAAAGTTTTTAAATACATGTTCTGAAACTGTGATAAACCATTATAAAACTAACTGGTTTAAACATTAATCCAATCAGAAACCCTGAATTAGCAGTTTGGGTTAGGTTCCGCTGTGTGGCTCTCCTGCTCACTTCAGCCAGACTCACTCACGTCTTTAATAAGTTATCCATCTGGCTTAGGTTTGGTTGGTCCAATGTAGCCACAATCGCTACAGCTTATCTAGTCTCTGCATATTATATTTTCCTCCAGCAGACTAACCCAGGATTTTTCATGTGGTGATGGATTTCCCTGTCTCAGTTTGGGTTTTTCAGAATTAAATTTACACATGGGTTGTAGGGTGCAAGTTATTTATTTGTTGCTAACACCTATAAAAAAGAGCACAAATAAGAAAAACATATTTGGGAAGAGGGAGAAGGCAAACTTTGAAACAATACCATAAAATCCTTGTGCAAGTCTATTAGAAGGTCTAAAGTAAGTAGACTATCCAAACGGCTTCACCTCCTGCCACGTGAATCTCTGCAGCTGGGGTAGACTCTGAAGGAGCTGCTTTAGATTGATTGCTAACTGCACTCCCTGAAGTTACATAGGAAGTCTTTCCTTGAAGACTGAGATGCTTCTCCAAGCCCACTGCATATCCTAAAGCTAGCAGCAAACAAGTCACAGGATCAAATTTGCTAATATTTCATTGCTCAAATGAAATGATGCAACAACAAAGGAGGTGGGCACAAAGAAAGGATAAATTTGGAGCAATTTTTGCAAATTACCATATTGTGATTCTACAACGTAATTTTTGTGACCATCTTACATAAGTAAACAAATGCATGTCACTATAATCTCATGTTGAAAATTAACTTTGATCTCTGTTAAATATTTAAAAAGTAAAAAGTTAGAAACCTAGGTGTTTAAAAACTCTGAGAGTAAAACATAACAAATCAAGGAAATTGGCTATGTGTAACACTATTTTGATGAAGCAGAATATTAACATATACTTTCTCACAAAATTTAGAGCAGTTAGAATAGTAAGTCCCAATAACATATATTTTAGGTGTCAAAATATTTTCAACTAGAGATTGCACTTTTTTATTATGATGTTAAAACACTTTAGAGTTTAGTGTCACCTAAATGCTTTCTTCCTGGTAAGGATAACCATTTTCTATTTGGCTTCTATTTAATTTTCTCTTCCCAAACAAGAGTGCTTCTAAATTCTTGACAGAAGGCTCAGGAAAACAGAAGCATCTTATACTCTGTTCTGTTTATGGCAACTTTTGAAAGACATATTCATAAGTTGGCAGAGTCAGAGCACAAGGCAGCCTGGCATAGCTGATGATCATATCTTAGCAGATGATGAGAGCACTAAGGCATTAAGAATTTTCAGGCGTTAATAGTGGTTTTCCCAAAAAGCAGTTATATAATCTGATATTTTGGCAAAGTTAGCAAATCTTGCTTATCCTTTCACAAATTGCTTCTACATTTCATTAAAAAGACAAAATATTTTCAGCTACTCACTTTCAGATATAAATATCAGGCTTCTATCTTATAAATAAAATGTATAGATTGGCTTGATAACATTTTTATTACAATGTAAATAATAAAATTGTATACTTTGAATTCTAGCTATTGTTAAATGGTTAAATTTGATACCTGAAATTATCAACTGTTTAGATAACTATAATTTTGCTGGAGAAAATGTCCTATAAATATTATAAAGGAAAATTTAGCATTCCTAAATTTTACAGGAAATTGATCTCAATTTTTGTACAACTTTATAGTACAATGACTACAGGCATTTCAGAGTGATTATGTGAGTTTCACAGAAAATGAACTTTTTGCATGAGAAGAATCATAATAAGTCTGATTTTAAAACTGCTATTTGAGCATCAGTCAGTGTAGGAAAACACTGTCAGGGAGTTTAAGTTACATATCTTATTTCAGTTATTTAACTCAAAAGCATTGTTAGACAGACCTAATATTCTTATGAATTATCCCAAACATATGAACCTATTGCAACACAGTTATCCATCATGTTTTTGTTAATTCGATCTGGTTTTTCTTTTGTGTTTTTTGTTTTTGTTTTTGTGTTTTTTCTATGACTCTGGTATACAAACCAAAGATACACTGATCGAGCCATCAGAGTTCATTACAGTAGGTTGGATGACAAAATCAAGTTTCAAATTAATTTTTGTTGGTTGGGATAAAGGCAGGTTCAAAACAAAGAAACTGCTATGTACAAGATGTGAGATGCATGGCTTATAGTTACAGGAATAAAATAGAACATTTGATATGTTAAACATACTCTATGAATGTTATTTTAAATATGGAAAAATTATAAAATAGAAACGGATAATTTTTTTCTTTGTCTCTGCTGCCCACTTAAATTGTTTCTGAATATCCTTTCATTTTTTAATGCTAGATGAAATTACAAGACATTTCTCTAGGATTTCATGTAGGTGCTATGGTGGCCCCATAAACAACCCTGACTCTCCCAATGAATATTACAGTAATATATGGGCAGATTGAATTGGGGAGGGTATTTGAGAACTTTGAAAAGTAAAGGAGCAGCTGGACCAGAGAAAACAACAAAACTCAAAAGGCCACTGAATCTGCTTGAGTTTATATTTTATTTTCCTTTCTAACCCTCTAGTCCCCCACCTGAACTTAGCTCAGTTGGAGATCTTAAATAGCAAAGTTTGGTACAGATAGAAAACTCCAGGAGATGCCTTCTACTTCTAGCTAAAGCAATAGGAAACTGAACTCCTAAAGCTCAGAGCAAATGGGAAAATTTTCCTGTAATCATTTTGTTTTTTTCTGTCTTTTTTTTTTTTTCTGTTCTCTAATGCCTGAGACATTCCACAGCATTGGCAGCGGGTGGGCAGAAAAGAGAAACAATATATTACTACAGCTAACAATAATTGAAATAACTAGAGATTTCTCATCAGAAACCATGTAGTATAAGAAGGAACCAGAAGGAAATATTTAAAATACTGAAAGCAAATAATTATCAGTGATAAATTCTATAGACAGGGTAAATATATTTCAGAAATAAAGGTGTACTAAAGGTATTTTCAGAGAACAAAAATTCATAAGACTAAGAGAATTCATAGCAGGGTCTATAAAATTATTGCTAGAGAATAAAGTACATTATTAAGATAGAAGAAAAATAATACCAGAAGGAAACCTAGTATACAAAAAATATAAGAAAGGATGAAAGAGCAACTGTAAAGGTAAATATTTAAGCAATATTTATTATGTGTGTATTTATGACAGGATTTTCATAGTACAGATGTAATATATAAAAAAATCATAGCATAAATTGGAAAGGGGAAGGGGAACTATATTGCAGTAAGGTTTCCACATTTAATATGTAGAACATTTGAAAAATATATATTCAAAATATTACATACATATATATGTATATATCACATATATGTACAATATGGCATTTTATAAGGTCCACCAGGTTCATTCATTCAGTAACAGCAATAATTACATGATGCAAAACAGTGAATTACACATGGGAGTAGCACTACATTTTATCAAAGAAGACAAAGTTGCCGAACTAAAATTCTAGGATTTGATATAGTCATTAAGTAATTGATTATATATTAATCATTTATTTATAGTTATATTTTTCCAACATGCCCCTATACAATTGTTTGATCTAGAAATCTTCATTCAAGAAACAGGACCGATGGATAGATGTGCAGGTGTATAATAGTATATGCAGGGCTAGCTTTTGCACCATCATTGACTGCATCATTGTTTCTGGTAGCAAAATAATGTTGAGGCAAGATGTTCATCTACAGAAGACAGAGTAAATTATTATTACATAACCATAAAACATGGATGTAGCTGAAATGATCAATATGGGATGTTTTTATATTGATATAAATTGATCACTAAGATATGCAGACATACAACAAATAATGTAAAGGGATATGTTAAAAATCAAAGTACCTAACATTATTAATAATATACCACCATTAGTGTTTAAGATGGAAAGGGGAGTATATGTGTTGACTTGAATGTGCATAAAATAGTCTCAAAACTTTCTTCAAATGCTATGTGGTATAATTTGCATTTACACACAATACTAATTACAAGGGGCACGATGATGGGAGATAGACTTCTGCAATATATTATTTTATAAATTTTAAGTTTGGAAACATGAAAGGTATTAATACAAAACAACCCACATAAATAAAAATTTTAAAGATACAATTTTGAAAAAGAGTTACAGAGTGCCTGGTGCTCATTTCCTTTTGTTTTTGTGTATTTTTCTTTTTTTATCAGTGGTGTGAAACTTTGGAGAGTATGCATGTCACTGCACCCTAATGACAGGGGAGAGAAGAACATTCAGGGATCCTTCTAACTACATCTTCCCTTACCTCATCCTGACAGATTATTTATAGTAAAAAGCTCATCACTGATATTGACAAAGTGTTTATACCCTTAAGTAAAGAAGAATTGTAATAGATAGGCTCAGAGAAATCTTGAGAGTAAAATATGAATCACTTCCTAAAGATAAGCAATATAAATAACTGCTTCATAAATTACATACCCTGGAGACCATTACATTCCTATTTATTGAACTCTATTCTTGAAATATGTAAGTACTACAAATTGTTTCTCCTGTGGATAATTTAATACCTAATATCACTAAATTCAAACGTATTTAGCATAGCAGCATAACTTAGCAGCCATATATATTTAGCAAATTTAAATGCCAATTCAGAAAGCTGTCTTATATTTAAAGCCCGTGATTTTCTAAATGAGTATCAGATTTTCTTTTTGAAATATTGTCAATCAATGGCTGATCAGCTTTATTTCCTGAGTTGTTGAGAAAAACATACGATTAAATATCTAGCTGTGAGTTGTTGAGGTGCTCAAACTGGGCAAGGAGCTGAATTGAAAATAATATTCCAGCATTTGTTCACTCACTGAAACAATGTAAATAAGAGGCTAAAACTGAATGGTATAAATGTTCAATTTTTGTCCATGGAGCTTTATTGAGGTACTGCGGTAGTCAGATGACAGATGGCACAGATCCAGGTCATACTCTCACTGCTTAGGAGCCTTGAACAAAAGGCTTCTGCCATTTTGTGAACCTGACGAGTCAGGACAAGTGAGAGAGAGGGAGATGAAATACGACTGAAAAAGTCCTGAATCAGAAAAAAAAAAAAAATTAAAAAAGAGTTTTACTCAAGCTTTTCCTTATCCACTCCCAAAAGTTCTAAACAGAGGCTTCTCTGAATGGAAGCTTCTGGACTAGGAGGAATACAGATAGGAATATGAATATGGTTGGTGAGGGAGGAAGGAATTTGGAAGCGTAGATTAGCTAAATTCTTTTTTTTTTTTTGAGACGGATTTTCGCTCTTGTTACCCAGGCTGGAGTGCAATGGCGCGATCTCGGCTCACCGCAACCTCCGCCTCCTGGGTTCAGGCAATTCTCCTGCCTCAGCCTCCTGAGTAGCTGGGATTACAGGCACGCGCCCAGCTGATTTTTTGTATTTTTAGTAGAGACGGGATTTCACCATGTTGACCAGGATGGTCTTGATCTCTTGACCTCGTGATCCACCCGCCTCGGCCTCCCAAAGTGCTGGGATTACAGGCTTGAGCCACCGCGCCCGGCCGCAAATACTTTTCTAATAGTGCCATAAAGTGTTATTTTTATTTAAGTTATTCAAAGTATTAATGCAATTAAAAGCATGTGTCTACAAGCAATATTTTCCTATAGAGCCAAAATAATGATTCTATGAACTATTTAAATCTAAGAAAATTATTGTGCTACATTACTCTTGCTTTAACTCTCTTGGACAGATAAAAAGTAGAAAATTTTTAATAATAAGTGGAAAAAAATGTTAATATGATAATATTATAAAATAGTTGCAGGAATCATAGTAATTATACTGTTTAAAATGCAGAGGAACATTTTTTTTTCATTAGGGACAGTGGGCATTGTTAGTTGAAAATATGATTTGACATCCAAATATCGTGGGAAACTTAAAGTAACTCCAACTACCGGTTGTACATAGTGATGTTGCAATGAATATTTTAATGTTTTAAATATTTCTAATAGAACTGTCTTATGATTGATTTAATATTTACTTCATTAGAGGTTTCTGAATCTAGTTCAAAATCATATTTGGCCTTCTTATATAGCAGCAGATGCACTATTTGCATAAATAGAATGTTATATGTGGGCTTGTGTTTTTGGATGCTGCTGGCTTTATGGCACTAAATAGTGTTTTAAGCAGATGGGAATAAAAGGTTGCTGCTGTAATAGACATCAATGTAAAAAGCATTAATTTCGTCCTATTTTAAAATAGTAAATGTTTTTACAGTTACTCTCTCTGTCTCTCTCTTTTTTAATCTCCCTCATTAAGAGACGGGGTCTTGTTTTCTTCCCTAAAATCTGGGCAGGCTTATGACTAGCTTGAAACCAACAAAAGGCAGTGGATGGGATATTTCATGACTTTCCAGGTTACGTCAGAAAATATGCTGCAATTTTGATTTTTTTTTTTTTTGGTTAAATACTCCTCCTAAAACTAAGAGTCTCAATATTGAAATCTGGCCATGGTAAGACTGCTGTACTGTGAGAAAACTCAAATCAGCCCACATGAATAGATTGCAGGGAGAAGCTCTGAGACTACATTAAGAAAGAAAGATGCTGGCCAGCACCTGCACACACTGGATATCTGCTCTTCAATCCTAGAAATCATATCACTGAAAATGCAGGAGAGATCCCAAGCCTTGTCCGGCCAAGTCTTTTTTGAATTTCTGACACACAGAAGCTTTAAGAAATAATAGAGTGCTATTGTTTTAAGCCATTGAGTTTGGGAGTATTCATTCTAATTTAATTAGTTTTCCAAACTGCTTGATCACCAAAACTTTTTTTGGTGGAGGGGAGTAATTTAACACCCTTAACATAACTTGAAAATTGCATGCCACCAAGAAAAAATTTTTGGAAAATATCACCCTATATTCATCAAGAAAATTTTGGTTATTAATTTAGTTCCCAAAGAGCAATGTCTACATGATAGAGGACTGTACCTCCAACTGTATATATATATACGTATATATACGTATATATATATATTACTCAGTACAAGTGGATAAATTAAGATTCTCACTTATCAATCATGCTTAAGTTTTATTAGCATGAATTAGTGCCCAGAGCCTCTTCATTTCAACAAAAATATCAAGTCCTTAACATACAAGTCTGGCCTCCGTGCCTTGCATGGATGGTGACCCTTCAATAGAATTAAGCAGAATTTCTACTGATCTACTTTAACTACAAGAGAGCACACCTAATTTATTTATGTGACTTATTTATATGACTTTTATGTTTCAGACAAGTCTTCTACTCTAGAAAAATAAAAGATCAGGATCTGTCATAAATTATTCAGAGATATTTTGCCATTTTGTACTTACCAAACTCTTAACTAGAAACTCCAACATTTCAAGAGGAATTTTCAAAAGTCTTCCTTAGACTCTGGGTACAAACAATACTGTTTGGAATCTAGGGAGCCAGAAGTTCAAAAGAGGGCATTCACCTTACTTCTGCATTAAGCTCTGAATGTCTTTTGCTACTTCAGTAATACCAGGTTTTGGAAATTTCTAAGAAGAGCCTCTTTGGCCCTCATAACGAGATTTCTCATAATAGACAACATCAAAGCAATAATGCAGGCTGAAGAGAAACCCAAGAGACAAGGCTGTAGTGAAATGCTTTCTATTCAAATAAAAGCCTACTTACAGAAACAGATATAGAGCAAGAAGTCTGTCTTTTCATTCCAGGGTCACTCATCCATACACATAGCTTTATTTAAGATGGATAAGCTAACTATTCCCATATTTCTATTTCTACGACAGACCACATTTGAACTACAAATGATATGTCTAGCTATCTACACAATGTCTTGGTTTGGATCTCTCACAAGTCCTTCAACATCAACATATTCAAAACTTAAAACTTATACAAATCCTTACATTTCACTCTCCTCCAATCTTCCATATATATATTTTTTTAAACTCGGGAGGCTGGCCATGTCTCCTGATGCAGGACATCTGGGCCATGCAGGCGAGTGTGACAAGCAGAGGCAGGGTGCCTGGGGAAGAAATACTTAATAATGGCCAACCAATATTTTATTTAAACCTGTGAGTAGGTGTGATGTGGTACTGATAAGAGTGTATATTTTGTGTATTTAAAAAATATATGGTGTGGGTAGACATACCTTTTTTTTTCTTTTTATAGTTAAATATTATTCTATCAAATGGGTATATCAAAAGTTTTTATCCATTCACCACTTGATACAAATTCGATTATGAGTAAATACATATGGCATACTTAAATGCTAGTCTCTCTGTGAATAGATATGCTTTCATTTCTCTTGGTTAAATGCCTAGGAGTAGAATTGCTGAGACTGGGAAACAGGCAATTATAAAAGTTCCTTAAGAACTGTGCTTTATAAAAACTGAAATGTAGGGGAAGGTGGAACAAGGTGGCCAAATGGAACTCTCCAGCAATTGCCTCCCCCTGCAAAAACACTGACTTAAACAACTACCCACTCAAGAAAGTACCTTCATAAGAACCGAAGATCAGGTGAGTGAATAGTATCTGGTTTTAACATCATATCAAAGAAAGAGACAGTGAAAAGGGTTGCAAAGACAGTATTGAATTGCCAGCACTACTGCTTCCACTTGAGGAGGCAAGAGTGTAAAGAGGTGCGAATACCTCCTCAACCAGAATAGAGCATCAGGTACAGTTCTGAGGCCAACCACCACTGCCATTTCAGGACCTAGTTCCTGGGCAATATTTCTTGACCCACCCTGGGCCAAAAGGGAACCCACTGCCTTGAAAAGAAGGATCCAGTCATGGCTGGGTTCATCACCTTCTGACTAAAGAGCTCTTGAGCCTTGAATCTTAGTTGGACAGTACTCCCTATGGGCTTTAATGAGACCCAGTGCTGTGCAGGATTTAGGTATGACCTGACCACATTCCCATCACTTATGGCTATGGAGAGAGACTCCTGATTGAGGAAAGGAGAGAGAATAGTATAGAAGCATGGGGAGAAATGCCACATGTGGGTGAAGGGGAGGAAGGCAGCAAAACACACTGTCATGTGTGTACCTATGCAACTATCTTGCATGTTCTGCACATGTACCCCAAAACATAAAATGCAATTAAAAAAAGAAAAATAAAATAAAATAAATTTAAAAAGAAGACATGGACACAGGGAAGGGAGTACCACACACTGAGGTCTATTGGGGGAAATAGGGGAGGGACAGAGGGGGGGGTAGTGGGGGAGGGATGGCATGGGGAGAAATGCCAAATATGGGTGAAGGGGCAGAAGGCAGCAAAACACACTGCCATGTGTGTACCTATGCAACTATCTTACATGTTCCGCACATGTACCCCAAAACCTAAAATTCAATAAAAATTTAAAAAAAAAAAAAGAAGACTTTTTCTTGCAGTCTTGGTCGCAGCTCAACCACAGTGAGGTAGACACCAAGTGTGTTTCTGGGGTCCCTGATTCCAGGCCTTTGCTCCTGGATAGCATTTCTGGACCTGTCCTAGGCCAGGCAGGAAGCCCCCTGCCCTGAAGTGAGAAACCCAGGCCTGGCAACATTCACCAGACACTGATGGAAGAGCTGTGGGGCCTTGAGTGAACATCAGGAATAGCCAGGCAGTACTTGCTGGAGGCCTGGGCAGGTGGTAACCCCCAAAGAGACTCCTTATGCTTGAGAAAAGGAGAAGAGTGGGAAGAACTTTGTATTGTAGCTTGATGCCAGATGAGCCATAGTAGAATAAAGCAACATGGAGATTACCAAGGTTTTTAACTCCAGACTCTGGCTCTCAGATAGCATCTCTGGACCTTCCCTGAGCCAAGGGAGAGCTAAACACATTGAAGGGAAAAACAAAAGCCTGACCAAATTCATCATATGTTGATTGTAGAGCCTTCAGGCCTTGAGTGAACATCAGCAGTAGCAAGGAAGTGGTCATCCAGGTCTTGGGCAAGACTGATTACGTGATGGCTTTGGGTCTAACCCAGCAACATTTTAGTCATGGTAGCCACCCGGTACTTAGGTGACTCCTCCCCCAGAACCAGTTAGCTCAGTACAAGGAAATTCCATTCATTAGGGGGAAAGTAAGAAAAGCAAAAAAGAGTCTCTGCTTGCTAATTCAAAGAATGCTCCTGGATCTTATTCAAGTCCACCAGGGTGGTACCTCCAAGAGTTTGCAAGTCACAACATTACTGGGCTTGGGGTGTACCCTAATGCAGACATGGCAGCAGGGACCAAAAACTCAGATTACAATACCAAAGTTCCTTCAAATACCTGGAGAGCTTTCCCAAGAAGAAAGGTTTTAACAAGCCCAGAATGCAAAGACTCTGATAGATGCTTATCCCTTCCCTGGTGAGACACCAAAAAATATCCACAACCATTGAGACTATCCAGAAAAACATAACTTAAATGAACTCAATAAGGCAACAGGGAACAATACTGGAGAGATGGAAATATGTGATTTTTCAGACAGAAAATTCAAAGTAGTTGTTTTCAGGAAGTTCAAAGAAATTAAAAATCACACAAATAATTTAGAATCTTTTTTATTGCATTTTAGGTTTGAGGGTACATGTGAAGAACATGCAAGATTGTTGCATAGGTACACTCGTGGCAGTGTGATTTGCTGCCTTCCTCCCCTTCACCTATATCTGGCATTTCTCCCCATGCTATCTCTCCCCATCTTCCCACACCTGCTGTCCCTCCCCTATTTCCCTGAAAACCATCATTTTCAGCAAACTGACACAAGAATTTAGAATCCTGTTAGGTAATTAAACAAAAAGATTGACATAATTACAGGTAATCGATCAGAAATTCTGGAGTATAAGAATGTAATTGACATACCGAGGAATGCATCAATTCTCTTAACAGCAGAATCAATAGTAAAGATGAAGACAGGCCCATTTAAAGAAGACATACAAGAGACCAACAAACATAGGAAAAAATGCTCATCATCACTGGTCATTAGAGAGATGCAAATCAAATCCACATGGAGATACCATCTCACGCCAGTTAGAATGGCGTTCATTAAAAAATCTGGAGACAACAGATGCTGGAGAGGATGTGGAGAAATAGGTACACTTTTACACTGCTGGTGGGAGTGTAAATTAGTTCAACCATTGTGGAAGACAGTGTGGCGAT
>CM052650.1:104153094-104168279 GCA_028533165.1 Leontopithecus rosalia
GGAGGGATGGCATGGGGAGAAATGCCAAATATGGGTGAAGGGGCAGAAGGCAGCAAAACACACTGCCACGTGTGTACCTATGCAACTATCTTGCATGTTCCACACATGTACCCCAAAACCTAAAATGCAATAAAAATAAAAATAAAAGAAAGATGAAGACAGGCTATCTAAAACTACATTCAGAAGAGACAAAAGATCAAATAACTTAAAAAGAAGGAGGCAGGCCTATGTAATCTAGAAAATAGTCTTGAAAGGGCAAATTTAAACTTTATGGGCCTTAAAGAGGAGATAGCTAGAGATTGAGACATAAAGCTTATTCAAAGGGATAATAACAGAGAACTTTCCAAATCTAGAGAAAGACAACAATATTCAAGCCAAGAAAGTAATAGGAAAACAAGTAGATTTAACCCAAATAAGACTATACCAGATATTTGATAATCGAACTCCTAGTGGTCAAGAATAAAAGAAGAATCCTAAAGGTAGCAAGCAAAAAGAATCAAATAACATATAAGAGAGCCCCAATACAGCTGGCAGCAGACTTCTTGGTAGAAACTTTATAAGCCATTGGAGAGTGAAATGACATATTTAAAGTCCTGAAGTCCTGAACAAAGGCTTTTATCCTAGAGTAGTAAGTCTGACGAAAATATGCTTCAAATGTGATGGAAAATTAAACACATTCCCAGACAAACAAAAGCTGAGTGCTTTCATCAACACCAGACATATCCTACAAGAAATGCTAAAGGGATTTCTTCATCTGAAAGAAAAATATATTAATGGGCAATACGAAATCATCTGAAGATACATAGGTAAGTACACAGAAAAACAGAATATTATAATACTGTAATTTTAGTGTGTAAACTACTCATGTCTTGAGTAGAAAGACTAAAAGACAATCTATCAAAATTATTAACCAAAACAACCTTTCAGAACATATGTAGTGTAATAAAATATAAATAGAAACAACAAAAAGTTAAAAAGAGGGAGCATGAAGTAGGTGTCAAGTTTGCATTAGCTTTCTCTTTGCTCATTTATTCACTTTTGCAATCAGAGTTAACTTGTCATCAGTTTAAATTAATGGGTTACAGGATGTTATTTGCAAGTTTTATGGTAAGTTCAAATTTTAAAAACCTACCACAGATAAACACAAAAATAAATGCAAGAAATAAAGACAGACCTCCAGAGAGTACCACCTTCCCAAAGGGCAAGGAAGGAAGGAAGGAAGGAAAGAAGGAAGGAAGGAAGGAAGGAAGGAAAGAAGGAAGGAAGGAAGGGAGGGAGGGAGGGAGGGAGAGAGGGAGAGAGTGCAGGAGGGAGGGGGGAGATGATCACAAAACAACTAGAAAACAAAACAACAAAATGGTATTTAATAAGTCCTTACTTATCAGTAGCAATAATGAATGTAAATGAATTAAATTCTTCAGCACAAGACATAGCATGGTTGAATAAATAAAAAAACAAGATCCGACAATCTCTTGTTTACAAGAAACACACTTAACATACAAGGACACACATAGATTGACAATAACACATCAGAAAATGATATTCTTGCAAACAGAAATCAGAAGAGCAGGAGTAGGAACACTTATATTAGACAAAATGTTTTTTTTTAAAAAAAACTATTCAAAGAGGTAAAGAAGGTCCTGATAGAATGACAAAGGGATAAAGTTAGCAAGACACTATAACAATTGTAAATATATAGGCACCCTACACTGGAGCACTTAGATACAGAAAGGAAAATATTATTAGAGCGAGTGAGAGAGAGAGAGAGAGATCCTAATACAAAAACAGCCATATCAAAATATCTCATGTACCAGATAAATAAATAAATAAATATATATATATATATATATATATATATATATATATATACCTATTATGTACACCTAAAATTTTATTAATATAAAAATGGAAATATTGTTAGTTAATGCCTCCTGGAGAAATATGACAGGCATGAAACCAAAAAAAGAAAAAGGAAAAAAAGGGAATGACAAGGTGTGAGCAGGGAGGGAGTAACTGTTTGTAATAGCAAAGACCTGGAACCAACCCAAATGCTACCATTGATGATAGACTGGACAAGGAAAATGTGGCCCATATACACAATGGAATATTATGCAGCCATAAAAAACAATGAGTACGTGTCCTTCGTAGGGACATGGATGAATCTGGAAACCATCATTCTCAGTAAACTGACACAAGAATAGAAAAATCAAACATGGCATGTTCTCACTCATAGGCCGGTATTGAACAATGAGAACACATGGACACAGGGAGGGGAGCATCACATACTGGGGTCTGTTGGGAGGAACTAGGGGAGCAATAGTGGGGGCTGGTAGGTTGGGATGGATAACTTGGGGAGAAATGCCAGATATAGGTGATGGAGGGCATGGAGGCAGCAAACCACATTGCCATGTATGTACCTATGCAGCAATCCTGCATGATCTGTACATGTACCCTCGAATCTAAAGTACAATTATATATATATATATATATATATATATATATATATAAAGATGTTTAAATAAAAAGAGTTGCTCTATGAGATAAATCACATGTAATAAAGAAGGTAAAACAGTTTTAAAAACTTAAAGTTAATTTGCCTTGGCTAAAGCCAAGAGAATACAAAGATGATACAACAGGGATGTATGAATGTAAAAGGAGTGGAGAGTAAAATAAATATTCATTAATTGAACTTGGTATTAACATTGTTTCCGGCGTACCTCCAACTACTCATAGTTTCCTTTCAAAATAATAGAGTACAAATGTCTTGAAATATCTATTTTGTTCTTATTAAATTTATCTAAAGTTGTTACTAATATTTATTTGTAAACAACATGACTCCTTTAATTTTAGAAATTTTCTATTATACTATTTGCGATCTTAGGAAAGATAGAATTATATCTAGAGGAAAACACAACTTTTGTACATTAAAATTTTTCATGTAGTTGTAATTATTCATGATGAAGTCACATAATACGTATTCGAAATTACAATCTGCATTATATTATAAAGCTTGGATTTGATATCAAAAGTATTTTGGTATTTTGGAAACATAGGCAACTCATTAAAAAACAAAGTTATCTTGGCTTGGCTATTGTGAACTGTGGTGCAATAGCAGGACTTTTTTTTTTTAAAGATTTGCAAATAATCTATACAGCAAACCCAAGGACATACTATTTACCTGTATCACAAACATATACATATATCTGTGAACCTAAAACGAAAGTAAAAATAAAAATTAAAAAAAAAATTCCATTGATGCAAAAAATAAAAAATAAAACCACTTGCAAATGGTGCATGCTTACAGTAATGGATACCATATTTACTCAGATATAATTATTGTATGCCAGTATCAAAATATCTCATGTACCCCATACTTACATACACCTACTGTGTGCCTATCTAAATTAAAAATGTACAAATTTAAAATTATCTTGATGTTAATTAAAAGATACTATTATTTTTAATTTACATAACACATTTAATAAATTAATTGCTTTATACTCCAGGTCTCTCTGAAAAATTATGTATTAAGTTTATGATTTTTTCAAGTAACAGTATAAGCAGATATAATAAAATAAGAGGCTTAGTTTTTAAAAAGTTATTTATTTAGGCTTATGGTTGCATTCTATTTGCTCACTATAATTTTCCTATCACAAGAAATATTTAAAAGTTTTAGAAATGATTTGGAATACAGAGAATATAGTATTAGTCTCAATTTCTATATAATAAAGGAAAAATAAAAATAGCCCCAATTCCTATGTAATAAATTTCTAAACAAATTTTGAAGTGTGAAATTGTACAGAAGATAATGGACATAGGCAGATGAAGTTTGATTACACATAATAATAAACTATATATTTATTTAAACAGTGGTAGCAACTCAGTCTTTGCAGAAATTGGCAGTTTAGTCATCTGTAAGTGAACCATTTTCCCACAACATGTAATGCCAAATAGGGGTTAATAGCTCTCTTAAAGTAGACAAAATTTAATGTTGAAAAAATTTCAGAAAAGAATGACATGCCAAAATAATTTTCGTAAATTCCTACATTTATCTTTCACATTTAGAAGTTGCTCTTTAAATTTATGATTTTTATATCTTAAAATTAGTTAAAATTACTTGTCATGCAAAATGTATGACATAAAATATTGTAATATGAATATTATTAAGTTCTATATATATCTTGTGCTAGAAGATTATGGATCAAGTGTCCCAATTTTATTACTAATGTTCTTCAATTGACCAATAACATGAATGAAATGCAGACAAAAATTTATCTATTTGTAGATTTGGTCAAAAAACAAAAATGTTTTTGGTTAAAAAAAAGTAGCATATATATATATGTGTGTGTGTATATATATATATATATATATATGCTTTATATATGTGTGTATATATATATATATATGCTTTATATATGTGTGTATATATATAATAAGCAAAATATGCACAGCAGACCTAATTGTAACCACCATACTTTGAAAAGATAAGCCCACCTAATTGTGCATCATTAGTATCATTAGTGGCATGGAATTTGCTATCAGGAAGGTTTGGGAAGAGAAGTGGAATGTGAATGGAGATTTGGGAAAGTGATACTGTTTGAACTGTTAGCATCTCTGGGAATTCAGTCAGCTTTGATTCCTTTTTTTTTTTTTTTTTTTTAAGGAATGGAAGGGCAACCTATCATCATAATACAGCTATTTATGGTCCTTTTTTCTCCCACAGGTACATATATGATAAAGTGGTTTTTTTCTTTATTTTCTAATAATCATAAAAGATAAACATCCCTAGCTTTAGGTAAAATAATTGTTTTTCCAATCCTTTACCCACTCATTTCAAGGAGTGCAGATATACGTAGGAGATGCAATATAGCAAATAC
Source organism: Leontopithecus rosalia (assembly GCA_028533165.1). NCBI lineage: Eukaryota > Metazoa > Chordata > Mammalia > Primates > Cebidae > Leontopithecus > Leontopithecus rosalia. Next base: position 104,157,972 of record CM052650.1, read on the forward strand.
TAGAGATAGGAGAACCCAAGTAAAGCAAAAATTACTTCCTGCTCTTGCCTTTTTCCTACTTTTTTCAGTAGTAACATATACTTGTTTACAAAATACTCAATTCGATTTCTATTTCTTTTTATTTTTTATTTTTTTCAGACAGAGATTTTTCACTCTTGTCACCCAGGATAGGGTGCAACAGCTCCACCTCGGCTCACTGCAACCTCTGCCTCTGGGGTTCAAGTGATTCTTCTGCCTCAGCCTCCAAAGTAGCTGGGACTACAGGTGCCTGCCACCAAGCCTGGCTAATTTTTTGGTATTTTTAGTAGAGATGGGCTTTCACCGTGTTGGCCAGGCTGGTCTCAAAATCCTGACCTCAGGTGATCCACCTGCCTTGGCCTCCCAAAGTGCTAGGATTACAGGCACGATCTACCTGACTTTGTCCCTATGTTTTCTTTTTAAAGAATTTCAACTTCAATTTTAGATTCAGTGAGTACATGTGCAGATCTGTTACCTGAGTATATTGTGTGATTCTGAGGTTTGGAGTGTGATTGATCCCATTACCCAAGTACTGAGTATAGTGCCCAATAGTTAATTTTTCAAACCTTGTCCCCCTCTTTCCCTCCTTGTTCTGCTAAAAGATATCGTGGATGGCACAAACAAATGGAAAAACATTCCACGCTCATGGATTGGAAGAATCAACACATAAAATGACTGTACTGCCCAAAGTAGGACACAGTACCTATCATTTCCATCTTTATGTCCTGACTAACCAATGTTTACCTCTCTTGTAAGTGAGAACAGGTGGGGTTTTTGGTGTTCTGTTTCTGTGTTAAGTCACTTAGGAAACTAACTTCACTTCTATCCAGGTTGCTGCAAAGGACATGATTTTGATCTTCTTATGACTGTGTAGTATTCCATGGTGTACATGCGCCACATTTCCTTTATCCCATCCCCTGTTGATGGGCACCTATGTATATTCTATGTTTCTGCTATTCTGAATAGTGCTGTGATGAACATGATAGTGCATGTGGCTTTCTGGTAGAATTACCTTTTTTTTCTTTAGGATATATGACCAGTATTGGCTGATTGACTTACAACAGTGATATAATCCTGGAATTCTCTTCTGTTTTGCAGTTTTGACTTGGAGTGCTGATATCCCACATGACACTATTTCAACTGGTCCTAAATAAAAGAAACTGAACATAATTAATAAAGCCATTCTCAAATATGAGCAATTATATATTATCCAACACCTAAGGATCTATATTCAACTTGACAATAGACAAATTTTCTTCCCCTTGCACATAGTTTATTTAGATTTTGATGGATCATTTTTAAAGAAGGTAATTAAACTCTGTTAATATATACTCTAAATGTCAATCTAAACATACTTTTTTCTCTATATGTAATACAGTATGTTGATTATGAAATCATACCTTCTTTCTGATTCTTTTGTCATCACTAAAATAAAATTATTTCAGTTGACAACAACTAAATGGGTAAACACAACATCATTTATTTTAAAGTTGCACAAAATTGAGACAAGTATTGTGAATATGAAATAGAAAATCCTGTTATGAACTTTATATGAGAAAGAGTATTTGAAGTTCAGTGCTTATAAACTGTTTAAAGAGGTACAATACATTTTTAATCTACCCCAAATTTGTATGTTGATTACAATTTACAGGAGGTAATTAAATTACCACTGAGTCGGATGATAAACTTAGCTGGAGCAAATTGATTTTAAAGCAAAAGTATATATATGAATTTATATATATATGAACTCATACTGTATTATATATATATATATATATATATATATATATATATATATATATATATAGCATATATACACACGCAAAAATGTAATTTTTTTTTTTGAGACGGAGTTTCAAAAAAAATTCCTTGTTACCCAGGCTGGAGTGCAATGGCGCCATCTCGGCTCACCGCAACCTCCGCCTCCTGGGTTCAGGCAATTCTCCTGCCTCAGCCTCCGGAGTAGCTGGGACTACAGGCACGTGCCACCACGCCCAGCTAATTTTTTTGTATTTTTAGTAGAGACGGGGTTTCACCATGCTGACCAGGATGGTCTCGATCTCTTGACCTCGTGATCCACCCGCCTCTGTCTCCCAAAGTGTTGGGATTACAGGCGTGAGCAACCGCACCCGGCAATATTAATTTATTTAATATATAATATTAAAGAAAATAGCTACCTAACCAAAATTCCAACAGACCTGAATTCAGAACACTGTTAATAGGTAACTAGTTTTCAAAATTATAGCTCTCCTCAATCTTTGTTTATAGTATTCTGTCATCATGTTCAAAAAAAGAGCTTTTATCTATTTTTTTCTAAAAATTGATATAAAAGCAAGAATTTAATCTAATCACTGAATCCTGTGACTGTTGCAATCAGAAAATAGCCAGCTAAAAATGTCTTCAAAATTTTAGCAAATCATTTACTCAAAGATGAAATAAAAACATTAAATACATATAAATTTCACAGATATTTAAGATTTTTATTTTATTGCATAGATAGTGTGGCTAATATTATGTCAGTTATAGATGTAATTCTCTAGTATTTCTGGAGAGATATGGTTTATAGCTTGCTTACACAGTGAGCCAACTCTACTCTGACATGTCTTATTGACTTAATTTCAGGACTTACATTTTTGTAGAGGGAAGATAACACAAGAACATTAAATGATTCCAGACTAGGATATCCCTCAGTTAATTCCTATATGTCTTCCTAAGGAATCGGTAGATAGTCCTATTGAGCAGAGAAGCAATCTCATATTATAATGGTGGCCACAACAGGAATAGAATCCTACACTCCGTTAGTGTAGATCTGTGCAATGAACTGTGCTTTATTGTCTGTATTTTATCTGCTGGTATTATTGGTTAAAAAGCACTAATTGTATACAACAAACCATAGCATATGTTAATGAAAAAAGTATGAGCTAATCATTTTGAATTAATGCACAAACCTGAAAAAATTTAAATTTTCTCAATAATTTTACTGCAGCTCTTAGTGTGTTCCTAAACGGTCATGCATTTGTGTTTGCATTTGCTTGTGGATTATCATACCCCCAAAGCTCTGATGTAATTTTAGGGCATCCTTGGTTTGTGAAAATAGTTGAAATGTGATAGAAGGAATTAACTATAATTTTATAGACCTACATTTACCCTTAGAAACTATGTTAAAAATATTAAATTCCAAAGAAAGATAAAAGACATTTATTTTAGCCTTTGATAAATGTAATGAATATTTTAAGTATAGAGTATTTAGAATATTTAAAGATACAGAATATTTTAATTGTAATTTGAGCTTAGTAAATAAATCTAATATTAACAACTTATATTTTTCATAATAGTTTCAAATAATTTTACTTAAAATTTTCAGATAGATAAATTTAGAGACAGAAAGGTTGATTAATGATAACTCATGACTAAGTGAGAAAAGTGTGTGGATTGAAGAGGATACGAATATTCTAAAATTAAATTGTAAATACACTAAATAATGAAATTGTATGTTTTTAAATGGTTATATGTTACAGTATATAAATTCTAAGTCAAGAAAGATTTGCATGTGTATATAATTTTATGATGAATTTCAAGATACAAGTAGTGTAATCTTGGGTTATTACTCCAATGAATAGGTTGCTTCTCTTTTTTTCTTATAAGACTTTGTGTGTAGTTCTTAAGATGTCTCTTACAGATACACATCAGTTTCCTCTTATTATACCTCAACTTTCCCTTCTGCTGGCATTCCTTTTTGTCTTTTATTCCATTTTCTTTATTAATTAATTATAAATGTTTCTTTTTTATATTGATACATAAAATGCTTTAAACATATCCTTATAAACTGAAAATATTATTTTATTTTATAAATATTTCTGTATAGATTAGTTTACTTGCTGATTTTCATTTGTTATTTCTCCAAAATTATATTTTGATTCTAATAGTGCCTAAACCCACAAATTGAAACATGTTTTTGTGAAAAAAAGTAGATATTACTGCTATCACTTTATGTTATCTTGAAAACTTTAGCTTAACTGAGTAACATAAAGTATACTGTTTTATAACTTTACAGTTAACATTTGAAAATTAAAGCTTATAATTTTTCATATTTGTTTTTTCATTAGGTTGTCCAAATTTATATAAACTAAGTTTTCTCAACAGCAGCATGTGCACTAGACAATTCTTTTGGTGGGGCTATACAGCACAGCCCAAGATGTTAGCTGCTTGGTCTCTACTCACTGATGCCAATAGCACTCCATATTTGGGGCAACCAAATGTTTCCTGACATTGCCAAATGACCCCTGGGCAGGTGACAGAAAAAAGTGACCAAGAGTTGAAAATTGCTGAATAAATCAACATAGATTCCAGAAGCCTCTTTTTCCACTTCTGATTGCTGCCTCCAAGAATTCTTCCAAGATGCTGTTTCTCCTACTTATCAATTACATATTTATATTTTGTCTCTCATATTTTCTATTTAATGCCTATGTTGGGTAGTCCATAAACATGGTTTCAACAATATTGGTAATATTTTAATTAAAATAAATAGTCTAAAATCAATAAGTTGATATATCTATAATGTTTCCAATGTAAATAAATTTTTATTTTTTAATTCAGTAGACAATTGGATTGAAATTGTAAGCCAATATTGTGCCTCCACGCTGTGTCTTCTCCACTAAGCCCTCTTTAGCTAGTAATAGCCTTATTTTGCCAGTTATTCAAGGTCAGTAATTAATTGTATACATTTCATGTTGTGGACATAATAATCATTCAGGACTTATATAACCTGATTAACTGAAAAATTACCCACTATAGCTGTGGAGCTAGCTAAAATACAATAATAAAATTCACCTATTTATAAAAATTAAAACATTGAAAATTGCTGCAGGATTAAATCAACAAAATGTTCAATGCAAAATAATTTAATTCATGTCTATGTACATCAAGTGTGATACTTTCACTAATCCTGCTTTAAAAAAAATCAGTATGCCTGTGAGATCAATGCCAGTGACATATTTTGTTTGCTAGTTAACATTCGTTTTTCCTACAATGTTGAAGTTTATTACCTATAATATTATCTCAATCTCTGTCCATCTACTGGTAAATAAAATGGTCATAAAATAAATTTAATGATGTTATCAAATATTCTCAGCAGGAAGCTGTTTCCTTAAGGTATGGTTTCCTGCAATCAAACAAAATGTAAGTAATTTAATTTCTTTTGTGAAACTAAAATAAAAAAATAAATATTATGAAATATTTGATGCACTCACATATGTACTATGGCCAAAATTAGAAGAGAGTTTTATGATTTACTGTATGGCTTCCAAACATAGGATACAAGAGGCCAATTGTCACAGTAGGTCATTTACTCGAACAATCTGAAATTATTAAACTAAAACTCCTGAAAAGACAAGGAAGTGTATTCTAAATATAACCTGCACCCTCCCCTCTACACAAAAATAAGAAACCATAGTTTGTGTTTAACCTTTGACATGACTGGATAAGAAATTTGTCTCAGTCATTTAAATAGTCAAGTTTAATGCTTAGTGTAGGACAGGATTTTATTATCCTCATCCTCCTCTGTCAGATCCTATGACTCTATCACCCTCATCCCTAAGGGTGAGGGTTACATCATCTCTTTCCTTTGGAAAACCCAAGCAAATATGTGTTATGATTTGCAATTTATGCACAAGGTATCTCAGAGAGATTATTCTATTACATTTTCCTCAAATGGAACCAAAACAGAATTCACATAAGTTTTGCAAGAAAAGCAAGTTTTGACCAAGCAAGGTTTCCTTGCAGCAGCAGAAGGGAGAGAGAACAACACTTTTTTATGGCCACAACTGTTTAATAAAAAGGAGAAAAGAAAATAAGCCAAGCAAATAGCTCATACGACAGTAAGAAGCATGGTTATTGAGCTCTGGGTAGCTTTAAATAGTCTCATTAGAAATGGATATACAGGAGGGAGAGAAAGTATTCCAAATGTTTTTGCAGAATTGCCCAGTAAAGTGGAGTCCAGAGGAAGCATATCAGATCTTCAGAAGAGGTAAGACTGGGTACTCAAGTCCACTACCTTGAGAATGTCCCAGACTATGAGTTAATTTGATTATTTCCTCAGGACATTTTTAACACAAGAGCAGCCACTTGCCACAGAGATGAATTACCAGAAATTACATCTGCTCTTATCTCAGACCTAGACTTCTCAGAGAATATGTCATCAAGACCTTTTCAAAAGGTTCCAAGGACATTAGATAGTAGAGGTAAAAAGATAAATATTATTATCTAAGATACAAATAATGTGATTGGGTCTGAATAAAATATCCACACAGAAGCTAACATTTATCTAAAAATATGAGGCTCACTCTTTTAAAACTATTTTAAAAATGTTGTAATCTATATCCAATTCTGGCTTGGTTGAATTGGATTTTATAACAGTGACCCACATGTTGGCCTATGGTATAATCAGCATTGCCATGGTCCTCAGTATCTTGGAGAGACGTGTTGCACAGCATACATGGGGTAACCAGAATAGAGGTGTAAAAGCATTTGTTTCATGAGACACAATCTCTCTGCCATAAATAGACTTAGCTAACTGACAGCATCTGACTCCAGAGAAGTAGCCTATAATTATCTCCTCTTTCCTTCCCGTCCCACAGAGGAAATGAGCTTTTTATTTGTTATACCCAAGTTTAGAATAAATCCAATAAGTGCATTGTATAAGAACAATGACACGAAGGCCAGTGGCTGGAGTGTAGCAAAGAACCACAAGGCAGGACAAACCTGATTAGGATACATTGACCCTGGTAAGGAGCTGGAATATTTTCCTACTTCCAACAAGCATTCTTAGTTAAGATATGATACTTTTACTGGGCTTTTGAATATTAACACTTAATGACTTTCTGCAGAAAAGGGCAAACTAGAGGAATATCACAAGAATTGTTTTTATAGCTTCTTACAATAAAGGACTATTTTTAAATAAAATATACCTTTATTATAGTCATCAACTTTGTACTGAAAGTAAAACGTAGTATTGGGAGAGAAAGGTTTTTTCTTGGCAATGCCAAATCAAAATAACGACTCTTGTTATAAAAAGGAGGTGGTTGTAAAACTTCAGAGAGAAAATTGTAATTTTATATGATTTGTATAACATTCTGAAAGTTGAAACATCTTAAAAACATCATGTAATGTATCATAAATCCACCAGCAAGTTGTAAAATTAGTCATAATGAACTCACAATAAGGGAATTTGTTCCCTCCTTAACATCCAAACTGGTAAACCTTGCGTGCTTGGCTTAGGACACAAATTTTGTGCCAACAATGATTTTCTGTTACCTGTGAATAAGAATGAATCTCCTCTATAATTCAAAGAAAGAAAGCATGCCATATTAAAATCCAGCAGAAAATACTGAATATGTCAAGTTTTATCTACATCTATTACTATGTAAATTTATAGATTCTCTATGATTTTAGAAAAAATCTATTGTGTATAATGCAGTGTATAAAATCACTAAAACAGGTAGACATAATATAGATTTAGGATAAAATCATCTATATATTTAGCTAACTAGTTATCTAAACTGACCTGTGACTTTCCAAGACTAAAAAAAAGGCTTCACTAACAAGGTATCGAGTTAATCCATAATTTATTACTAGGACCTGTGATTGATACTCATCTTAAAAAATGTATTCTTTCCACAGACGCATGATTCATAAGGCATCTTAAATATAAACCAGTCATATGGTTGAAATTTTGTTTACATTAGTAAATTAAAAAGTGGTACATATTGTACTTTCCTTATGCTATATATCAGTGTCGGAATAACAGAATATGTGTCAATTAGCTGAGTTAATTAAATTCTGGTTTTAGTCCAGTTGAGGATTAGATAAAAAATGTCCATAAACCTTTGAATACATAAGCATGTAATAGCAACGTCACTCACAATACTTTTAAGGCTTATAAAAAGAAAAACTAAAAAATAAACACTGACTATGTTGTATCAGGAGAAAGGAGGCAATATAGTTATATATTTGTGTATATATAAGCAACTCTTAGCTCTTCATTTTCTTAAGGATGAATCTGTAGCACACATGTACATTTTCTATCTATCTACTGAAACACAAAATCAATATATATTTCTGAAAATATATTTGTGTATATATCTCTACTACAAGTTTGCAAGCCTTAAGTGTCATAATCTATGAACATTATCAAGCTACCACCACTCCTCATGCCAAAAACTAAGAGCATAATTAATAGAGGAAATGAAAGAAAAATCTCCTATATACATATAACCATTTTCACATGTTTCATATCTTCCCAAATTCTGGGAAACTAATTTATACTGAGAAATTAGAAACTGAGCCTCTATTTGCAATGGTGGAAAAAAACTAATTAAGATTAAATATGTGGTTTATAGCTGTATCAAGAATCTCCTGGTATAAAACAAATATATGGTATGCATTCAGCCACTATGTTTATTTACAATAGACTAGACACTGCAGGCATAGAGAAAATTAAGATACGGGCTTTGCCCTCAAGACATTTATCATCAATAAAGAAGTTTTAAAATAGTGCAATTTGCTAGAGTAGTTGTGTACCTTTCTACTTTCTTCTGAAAATAAAACCTGTTGGTGAGGGTACAAATTAGTGCAACCATTGTGGAAGACAGTGTGGCGATTCCTCAAGGACCTAGAAATAGAAATGCCATTTGACCTAGCCATCTAGTCATCCCATTACTGGGTATATACACAAAGAATTATAAATTGTTCTATTATAAAGACACATGCAAATGTATGTTCATTGTGGCGCTGTTTACAATAGCAAAGACCTGGAACCCAACGAAATGTCCATCAACGACAGACTGGATAAAGAAAATGTGGCACATATACACCATGGAATACTATGCAGCCATAAAAAATGATGACTTTGCGTCCTTCATAGGGACATGGATGAATCTGGAAACCATCATTCTCAGCAAACTGACAGAAGAACAGAAAACCAAACACAGCATGTTCTCACTCATAGGCAGGTGTTGAACAACTACAAGAGGTGGACACAGGGAGGGGAGCATCACACATTGCAGTCAGTTAGGGGACACTAGTGGAGGGACAGCAGGGAGTGGGGAGGGTGGGGAGGGATAAAGTGGGGAGATATAACAGTATAGGTGGTGGGGGATGAAGGCAGTAAACCACCTTACCATGTATGTACCTATGCAACAATCCTGCATGTTCTGCACATGTACCCTAGAGCCTAAAGTAAAAAAAAAAAAAAAAAAAAAAAAAAAAAAAAAAAAAAATGCAAGGCAGAAAAAAAATATTCTGGCAGTTTTCAAGGGAAAACATTCCTTTCACTATTTTCACATATTTCATTTGAGTAGGATGGACATGGTCTTTCACATTTCTAGACACAATTTTTCATTTCTTGATGCAATAAAATGCATTGAATACACTTAACCATGGAAAGTGACTGAAAGGTAAATGTGTGTGAACTAAGTTAATCTAATTTGAGTGAAGCTAAAAATATTTGATTGTAATTGAAGGTACAGATTCTATCTCCCCTTTCAGGCATGGTAGTATAGGCTGGGAAATTTAAGCTGCCATGGCTATGACAATAGGATTGTATCTGTTGAGACATCAGAGATGCCAGCTCTAAGGATGCAAATGATGACTTTGGTGTTATAAAGCTAGTTCTACTTTTGTGTTCCTCATAATGACATTGAACTTCCTCAACAGTATTTATTTCTTGAACAAATGAATTTATTTTATAAATGAACAGATTGGTTTCTATCATGCAAGTTCAAAAATTACTGAATGATAAAATAATAAATAAAATGTTATCAGCTGGTAGACACCTGAGTTTTGATATGCATAAAACAGGTATTTGAGTGGCCACAAAAATAGTAAAGAGAGTGGGGACTAGGATCAGTGAGCAAATAGACAAATACATGCTAGTGTATAATAATATGAAAATTTAATTCGGGGAAAGCTCCATTTAAAAGGCAATGTAAAGCCAGGCACGGTGACTCACTCCTGTAATCCCAGTACTTTGGAAAACTGATGCAGGCAGATCACAAGGTCAAGAGTTCCAGACCAGCCTGACCAACATGGTGAAATTCTGTCTCTACTAAAAATACAAAAATAAGCCGGGCATGGTGGCTGGTGCCTGTAGTTCCAGCTACTCTGGAGGCTGAGGCAGGACAGCCGAGATAGTGCCACTGCATTCCAACCTGAGCAACAGAGCAAGACATTGTCTCAAAGAAAAAAAAAACGCAATACAGGCTAATAATTTTTAGATTAAAAAAATATTATAAC
>CM052650.1:104176190-104187629 GCA_028533165.1 Leontopithecus rosalia
GTTCATCACCCGCCTATGAGTGAGTATATACGGTGTTTCCTTTTCTGTTCTTGTGTCAATTTGCTGAGAATGATGTTCTCCAGATTCATCCATGTCCCTACAAAGGACACGAACTCATCATTTTTGATTGCTGCATAATATTCCATGGTGTATATGTGCCACATTTTCCCAGTCCAGTCTATCATCGATGGGCATTTGGTCTTTGCTATTGTAAACAGTGCTGCAATGAACATTCGTGTGCATGTGTCCTTATAGTAGAACGATCTACAGTCCTTTGGATATATACCCAGTAATGTGATTGCTGGGTCAAATGGAATTTCTATTTCTAGGTCCTTGAGGAATCGCCACACTGCGTGTAACTCAAAAAGTAAAATTCTTGATACTGAATTACTAACAAAGTTCTAGATGTCTGAATCTTTATTTAATGCATTTTCATAATAGCATTTGGATGCTAATATGCATCCTAAATAATGGTTCCTTGCAATTAAAAATATGCACTTTGGGTAAGGTTCAAATGTGCTAATGACCCAGAATCTTCTCTTCCCTTTGAGACATGTTGCATCATTCATTTATGCAGATTCTTCCCTATCACATTCTAAGTTTTTGAACCAATCACTTCTTGTGTCTTCAGAATTTTATTTCTCACTCTTCGGTTCTCTTTTTAAGGTCCTTTGCCAGCTGCTCATCATCTTCTCGTTTCATAAATGTTTGTGGTCTGCTATGCTTAATTATGTCTTCTTTTCTTGAAATTATTGATGGACTTCTTCTAACATATGATTCTTTTTACTGGATTAATCATTTTCTATATGCTGATTATTCCCTAACTTACATCTCCAGTGCTCTCTGCTTTCCAGAACCCCAGACCATAGAGCTTAAGCATATCTACCCAGATTTGCTTCCAATAAGCAAATCTCTAAACTGTGTTAACTTAATTTTTTGTGTTTTCTCAACCCTGGCCCCTTCTGTCCTTAGTAATGTGAATTGATTCACATGCAGGCAAAGCTACCAATATTGGCTATGCATTTGATCCCACTCTTTTCCTCAGGCCCAATATCTAAACAATATAGTTACCAAGTACTGTAAGTTATGTATCTGTGGAGTTATTTTGATAAATACAACCACTGATAGTCTGTATTCTATGTCTGTACCCTTTAATTAATAGCAGAAAGCAGTAGGAATAAACCATGAAGCCACTCTAAAGAATTCTGTCTTAAACCCCTGCCTACAAACATTAAATGGACCCCTTAAACTGTGCAGCATACATACAGGAACGTGGCAGTCCGCAAACCATACCACTCTCTTAGTGGTTATTTTATACCTTCTTCTCTCTTCTCAAACCACATCAACTGCTCTGGCACTGCCACTACCCTCTTCACTTCCCACTTCACTAAGAATGTTGAATCCATAACATCTTGCAGAATCTCATAATCACAACTATCATATTACCAAAATAGGCAAATGCTACCTCTGTGTTTGACCTTAGATGAAATTTTTATGCTCTGGCTATAAAATATCTCTTCTTGTGAAGGAGAGCCAATCCTTTCTTGTCTACCTAAACACATTACTTTGAAAATTCTCTACTCTCTTGTCTATAATATCAAATTTTCTGTCTCTTCTTCATCACCCCAGCATTTTCATGCAAACATGTAAGTTTCTCCTGATAATCTTTTCTTAATTACTGTCCAGTTTTTGGCTACACTGGACAGCAAAACTTTGTGAGTGAGTCGTTTATACACTCTGCCTCACATTCCAGTCTTCCTGTGCCCCAACAAACCATTTACTTCATCATTTTATAAAAACTTTTTTTCAAGGGCAATGATAACTTCTACTTTGGAAAATCCAATAGGCAATTTTCAGTTCACAAATTGTTTGAGCCAAATTCAGCACTCCCACCTTTTTGATCCATTTCTTCATGCGGTTTCACTTTGTCTAACTGTTCCCTCTATCTCAGTCTCATTTATGGCTTCTCTTCTTCTCCCAGCTTTTTAGTGCTCTTGTGCATATTTTTTTGAAAATATAAGTATGCTTTTTTCTAACCTTCAAATATGATAAAGCATTTCTATAAAGTATGTTGTGATGATTTATCTGTATAATTATCATTTCCAAAGAGATATAGCCATTTATTAGATGAAAACCCACCTAAGTTAAGGGATAATTTAAAAATTAAATGTTGTATTAGAAAAGGAATTTATGTGACTTTCTGTCATTGCCCTAAATAAGAAGCTGAACACATAACATTGTAATAATGAAATCTTTGGAACACCTTTCCTTTACACATAAAAGTATTTCAATAAAATAGATAGCATGGTGTAAATTAAAATAAGTAGTTTCAATATAGACTGGAATTAATTAATAAATTAGTTTGAATACATTGTTTTTTCTCACCCAGTTTTTCAAAGCATCTTCAACAATAAAATAATATTCTCAGAATGTTTCTATTGTACCCACTCCTAGCATGCTATCTCTGTATGCCACTGAACATCATTTAATGGATATTCATGTATTTTCAATTAAAAAATGTATTTCTTCTCGACATTTATATTTAAAGATAAAATATAAAATGTACTCAAATCGCTAGTCTTCATAAAATTCTTCAGAGATAGGTTCTACCCATAAAGACTACAGGTCAATATTTCTAAATATTTCAACAAGTCGCCGCTAAAATATGGAGACATTTTGTTTGCTATGCAATTCCTGATGCTTTCCATGCTTAATAAATCCCCATTAGTTAAGAATAGGCTGGGCATGGTGGCTTACGCCTGTAATCCCAGCACTTTGGGAGGCCGAAGCGGGTGGATCAAGAGGTCAAGAGATTGAGACCATCCTGGTCAACATTGTGAAACCCCATCTCTACTAAAAATACAAAAAATTAGCTGGACATGGTGGCACGTGCCTGTAATCCCAGCTACTCAGGAGGCTGAGGCAGAAGAATTGCCTGAACTCAGGAGGTGGAGATTGCGGAGAGCCGAGATCATGCCATTGCACTCCAGACTGGGTAACAAAAGCAAAACTCCGTCTCAAAAAAAAAAAAAAAAAAGAATACAGTACATGATGAAATTGTCTCCATTTATATCAGGAAATGTAAAATATTTCAGTCATTTTGGCATATTTTCAGTTCCTTCACCTAACATTCTCTGAGAAAAGGATTCCACTGAGACATTTGGCTGGGCCCTCTCTCACCATTCCAATTAAACATAGTACTGATGTTCTAGCCAGAGGAATCGGGCAAGAAAAAGAAATAAGTGTATTCAAATAGGAAAAAAGGAAGTCAAATTGTCTCTATTTTCAGAAAACATGACTGTATATTTAGAAGACCCCCTCATCTCAGCCCAAAATCTCCTTAAGATAATAAACTACTTCAGCAAAGTCTCAGGATACAAAATCAATGTGCAAATATTAAAAGTATTCTTATACACCAATAACAGACAGATATCCACATCATGAGCAAACTTCCATTCACAATTACTACAGAGAGACTAAAATGCCTAGGAATACAACTAACAAAGGACTTGAAGGAGTTCTTCAAGGAGAACTACAAACCACTGCTCAAGGAAATAAGAGAGAACACAAATAGATGGAAAAGCATTCCATGCTCCTGATTAGGAAGAATAAATATCATGAAAATAGCCATTCTGCCCAAAGTAATTTATAGATTCAGTGCTATCCCCATCAAATTATGATTGACCTTCTCTACAGAACTGGAAAAATCCATCTTAAACTTCATATGGAACCAAAAAAGAGCCCACATAGCCAAGACAATCCTAAGCAAAGAAAAGAAGCTGGAGGCATCACACTACCTGACTTAAAACTATACTACAGGGCTACAGTAATCAAAACAGCATAGTACTGGTACCAAAACAGAGATGTAGTCCATTGGAACAGAACAGAGGCCTCAAAACTAATGCCACACATCTACAACCAACAGATTTTTGACAAACCTGACAAAAACAAGCAATAGGGAAAGGGCTCCCTATTTAACAAATGTTATTGGGAAAACTGGCTAGCCATGTGGAGAAAGCTGAAACTGGACCCCTTCCTTACACCATATATAAAAATTAACTAAATATGGTTAAAGATTTAAACATAAGACCTAACACTACAAAAATTCTAGAGGAAACCTAGACAATACCACTCAGGACATAGGTATAGGCAAAGACTTCATGACTAAAACACCAAAAGCAATTGTAGCAAAAGCCAAAATGGACAAATGGGATCTAATTAAACTTAAGAACTTCTGCACAGCAAAAGAAATGCTCATTAGAGTGAACCAGCAACCAACAGAGTGGGAAAAAACTTTTGCAAGTTACCCATCTGACAAAGAGCTAATTTCCAGAATCTACAAAGAATTTAAACAAATTTACAAGAAAAAAATACCAATCCCATCAAGAGTGGGCAAAAGATATGAACAGACACTTTTCAAAAGAAGATATTTATGCAGCCAACAAACATATGAAAAAATGCTCATCAGCACTGGTCATTAGATAAATGCAAATCAAAGCCACATTGAGATTTCATCTCACACCAGTTAGAATGGAATGGCGATCATTAAAAATCTGGAGACAACAGATACTGGAGAGGATGTGGAGAAATAGGAATGCTTTAACATTGTTGATGGAAGCGTAAATTAATTCAACTATTGTAGAAGACAGTGTGGCAATTCCTCAAGGATCTAGAAATAGAAATACAATTTGACCCAGCAATCCCATTGCTGGGTATATACCCAAATGATTATAAATCATTCTATTATAAAGACACATGCACGCATATGTTCATTGCAGCACTGTTTACAATAGAAAAGACTTGGAAACAAGCCAAAGGCCCATCAAAGATAGACTGGAAAAAGAAAATGTGGCACATATACACCATGGAAGACTATGCAGCCATAAAAATGATGAGTTCATGTCCTTAGCAGGGACATAGATGAACCTGGAAACCATCATTCTCAGCAAACTGACACAAAAACAGAAAACCAAACACCCCATGTTCTCACTCATAAGTGGGTGTTGAACAATGAGAACACATGAACATTAGAAGGGGAACATCACACGCTGGGGTCTGTTGGGGGGTGGGGGGCTAGGGGAGGCATAGCAGGGGGTGGGGAGATTGGGAAGGGATAAGATTAGGAGAAATACCTAATGTAGGTGATGGAGGGATGGCTGAAGCAAAACATCATAGCATATGTATACCTATGTGACAATCCTGCACAATCTGCACATGTACCCCAGAACCTAAAGTAAAATTAACAAAAAAAGACATTTGACTGGATATTCATATTCTTTATTTGCAAGATCTAACCTATAAATCTTATACCATCAGTCTCCAGGTACTTTTCATGTAATGTAGAAACCTGGTACTTCCCAAGATTTTGCATTTCATCCACAGGGCACTTTTACAGAAACCCTCCAATGAAGAGCTTCCTGGTGGTGAGTTGCTGGTGATGCAACAGACTACACTTCACACACAGCAGAGGGCCATGCCCAGCAGGCAAAGCCTCTAGACAAAGCCTGCCCTTCCATTTTCTCCTTGCCTTTTAAAGATAACTACTGACAGGGAAACCCCAGATATCTCTGATCTTTTAATGCTGAGGTGTCTTTTGTCTTAGTCTTTTTATTCCCTTCATTTCCTTAGTTGATTTCTCATTCAGTCCCATGGCTTCAAAACATGTGCTGACAAAACTCCCAAATATATATCTCTGAGAAGATGCCTCACTAGAACTACACACTCATATCAAACTGGCTATTTGACATCTCCTGTACAATGTGAAATGACATCCAAATTTATCGTATACAAAAGAAACCCGTGTTTTTTCCCAAAAACTTATTCCATGTCCCACCTTACTGACTGGGGATTAAAATTTATTTGGGATCTGCAATTTTTCAACTGCCCAGGCAACAAGGGCCATCCTTGACTTATCTGTCCTACCACTTGTCCAATAAGTCAGGTAGTCCTGATGCCTCTAACTTGAAAATATATGCTTTATCTAATCACTGTTGATTACCTCTGTTGTCATCACTCTGCTTCTAATCTGATGGGGGTCAATATAATAGCTTCTTAGCAAGGCTTTCTGCTGCTACACCTGCCTTCTTACAGTTATTCTTACTTAGTGATTCTTTTAAAGTACATGTTTAAGAGAGTATGGAGTATGCTACTCCTGTGCTTAAGACTCTGCAAGGAGTTTTTTTGTACTGAGTGTAAAAGGTGAAGTCTTTGCAAGGGGCCACAAGTTCCTGCTCTTGTCTTTCTCCTCCACTCACTCACTCAGCACCAGGCTCCATCTTGTTATTCCTTGAACAAACTAGGCAAGCTCACTCCCTGTGACCTTGTTATGCATGCTATGCATGCTTGTTGGTTTTTTCAACAGTGCTTGTGGCTTTCCAACAGAATCATATTATTTTATTATATTTACTTTCATGTCACTGGAATGTAAGCTCTATGAAAGCAAAGATTTTTATCGGTTTTTCTCACATATATGCCTGAATACCTAGAACTTCATAATAAGTGTGGTGTGATTAAATAGACTATATTATATGGTATCTGCCTATGTCTAATAATCTTTCACATGAAAAACAATAGAATTTGCAATTACAGTGATATTTATAAAATACAAATCTGAAGATACTATACCCTTCCTAAAAACAGATTAATTATTTCTTTAACCTGCCTGTAGAGTAGAAACCGAATATGAATTTGGCTTAAAAGTTCCTCAAGTTCTGCTCTCGCCTTACTTCCCCAGTTTTATCTTTTATTATTCTCCATCACAAACTAAATAAATATACAGAATATTATTCTCTTTCTTCCAGGCCACTAAGATTTCTGCTAATTCTAGGCCTTTGTACTATCTGTTCACCTTTTCTACTCCCTCTTCTGCTTTCCTTAGCTAGATTTTCCTCATTCCTTAAGTCACTATGTGGAAGTTACCTCCTGGAAGTCCTTTATACTCCTACAAACGCAGTGTCTTTCCTAAGTGCCCCGAGAGAGTCCTCTCTGTTGATGCAATGAATAATTACATGTGGCATTGTGTTGATATCATTTACTTCCCTCTCACCTCTCCTAGAGCCAATCTCTGTTAGAGCAGAGACTCTAGATACTGTTAATTATGCTGTATCCCCACTGTTTAGCATAGTTACCTTAAAGTGAAGGCTCTAACTAACATTCCGTGAAAAAAATTAAATAATTGAATCAATAAATAAACAATGAATAAGCACACAAGTCTACTACCATGAGTTTCTGCATTTTAATTGTGCTCATGTAGCATACAATCAGGTAGTTTACAGGAAAATACCAAGGTGATAGGATTCTTACCAAGTAGACTGTGAACACACTGTGACCCAGTGGCTTGCTATACTTACATAAGCAGAATGTTTTGTATAATTTTTGTTACTCTAAATAGAATCTTGATTGTGACTTTGCAACAGAATACGTAATGTATCATTACATGTTTTAATTATATTGTTGTATAAAAGGCATGCTTTTAATTAGAGGTATGCAACTCATTTGACAGAAAATAAAAAGTTATTTCAATTGCTTTTGTGAAATGTTATATTGTGTGTAGACATTAACTGAAATTTAATTACAAATTCTATTTTAACTTTAATTTAATTTTTTAATAAAAATTTTATGTATTCTTTGCAAATGTTCAGTTTTTTTTTCAAATATGACTCATTTATTATATGGCCTTTGTGTTGTGTTGCTTCAGCCCATACTGGGTGGTGAGTGCAAACACGGAGGCTGTAGTCACACTCCTGGATTTGAAATTGCTTCTTAACAGTCCCATGGCCTTGAACAATATGCATACAATCCCTGTGTGTTCTTCTTCCTCCAGGAAATGCAGGTGATGACAGTACCTAGTTCATGAAGTTGACATTAATATTGAATATATTCATATAATGTATACATAGCAAGCACAGCATGAGTATTGACTATTATTAATGTTATCTGTATTTCAATTCAATTAATAACACATATTGGCTTTTGGTATGGACAGTGAAAGAGTAATGCATTATTAATGTGCATGTCTCAGGTTGTCTTCCAGGATCAATGGTTTTAACAATGCCTGGTGAATACTTATTCTTTTAAGTATTCTTAAAAATATTTTAATAAAACAAGGAAATGATGTTAGAGAAAGGAAAGTTAGTCATTTCCAACTGGAAATTCATGATTGAGGTCTTTTCTGTACTAACTTTGAAGAAGAAATTAACCCAATTGTGATTCTCCCTACATTCTGAAAGTGAGAAGCCCCTGAGTGATAAAGCACAAATTCCTGAACTGAGAGACCAGATACTATGTCTTCCTGCCTCGTCTGGGTGAAGACCAAGGACTGTGTCCTCTCCAGGTGACTAAGATTTCTTACAGAAGAGTTCATGGCACCATGACCACTCTCTCAGTCTCCAGAAGCCAAGTATGGCTTCTAAGACTTTTCCTAACAGTGATTAAAAAAATAATCATAATTCACACCTACACCCCCATCGTGCATCCATGCACACACATAGGGCTTGCTGGGTTCATCATTTTGACAGATTTACTGTTTAGTGTTTAAGGTGAATGGTCTCATAAAGATCAGGAAAAAAGTTAAAAATCTTAGAGACTATTGAAAGGAATTAATTTTTATTAATTGTTTAATAAAAACTAATTTGACCAGTGACTGAAAGCTATCTTTTGTATATTCATTACGTGTATCTTCCTAATTTTAAAAGAGCATGAATTTCTTGATGTAGTAAGAAGCTAATTTTGGCTGCTCACAGTCGTTCATGCTTGTATTCCCAACACTTGGGGAGGCACAGGAGGGTGGATCTCTTGAACTCAGGAGTTGGAAAGCAACCTGGGCAACACAGAGAAACAGCATCTCTACCAAAAAATCAAAAATGTTATTAGATCCCATTTGTCTATCTTGTGGGGAGCTAGGGGAGGGACAGCGTGGGTTGGGGAGGGTGGGGAGAGATAACGTGGGGAGAAAGGCCGCATATACATGAAGAGGGAATGGAGGCAGCAAACCACCTTGTTAGGTATGTATCTATGCAACAACCCTGCATGATCTGCACATGTACCCCAGAACCTAAAGCACACACACACACACACACACACACACACACACAGCCAGACACAATGGTGCGTGCCTGTAGTCTCAAGCTATTTGGGAGGCTGTGGGAGGATCGGCTCTCCTGAGTCTGGCTGTTTGAGCCTGCAGTGAGCTGAGATTACACCACTACTATACTCTAGCCTGTGCAGCTAGACCGTGTCTCAAAACAACAAAAACAAACAAACAAAACATTATTTTTACACTGATTACCACTAAAACAAGTATATCAAGACTTATTTTGGATGCTATTCAGTTTAATTTCAGCTATTTGACATATGTAAAACAGTTTTAAAATATTTCAACATTGATGAGACTGAAATTGTCTTAGATGTAGGATAGAATAAACCCCTCATCACTATGAATATTCACAGCAATCTTAATTAATTCTCTCTTGTTTGCACCCACTTTTCTCTGCAGGTCCACCTGTCCTGTCGCCCTGACACACCTCTCTGCCTGAGGACCATTTTCCAGATCTTCCAAAGAATATACTCTATGTTAGATAAGAGTTTGAAGTATTATAACATTGCTTTAATAAGGTAAAAGACAAAGGAAATAAAGAGATTGAATTTCAGTGTTGAAAGAAAAGGGGATGAGGCTCTCCCACTGCAAAAGGAAGTATGTACTATCACATCAATAGAAAGACAAAGGAGAAATACAGTACTAACGTTAGAAAATTGAAAGAAAATATTTCTACATTTTGTTGTTTCAGACAGGCATGCAAATAAAGACAAAAGCACAAGCACAATTATCAAGTTTGTTGAAAATGGATGAAAGGAAAGATTAGATTTTTTTTTTTTTTTTGAGAGGGAGTTTCGCTCTTGTTAAGCATGCTGGAGTGCAATGGCGTGATCTCGGCTCACCACAACCTCCGTCTCCTGGGTTCAAGCAATTCTCCTTCCTCAGCCTCCCGAGTAGCTGGGACTTCAGGCATGCGCCACCATGCCCAGCTAATTTTTGTATTTTTAGTAGACTCGGGGTTTTCACCATGTTGACCAGGATGGTCTCGATCTCTTTACCTTGTGATCCACCCATCTCGGCCTCCCACGATTAGATTTTTTTAAATGCTGCTGCTGATAAAGGGTTTTGATCATTTTCCAGGTGTTCTCCAAATACAAGTAAAGGCTTATAGAATATTTTTGGTTGTTACAGTTGGTATATTTTATTTTATTTTTTTATTTTTGAGATGGAGTTTCACTCTTGTTTCCCAGGCTGGAGTGTAACGGTGCCATCTCGGCTCACTGCAACCTCCGCCTCCTGGGTTCAGGCAATTCTCCTGCCTCAAGCTCCTGAGTAGCTAGGATTACAGGCACGTGCCACCATGTCCAGCTAATTTTTTGTATTTTTAGTAGAGACGGGGTTTCACCATGTTGACCAGGATGATCTCGATCTCTTGACCTCGTGATCCATCCGCCTCGGCATCCCAAAGTGCTGGGCTTAATAGCTTAAGCCACCGCGCCCGGCCTATTTTATTTTTTATATTGTACATATTTTATTTTCTTGATATCTTGAATGCAGAGGAATAGCTTACCTCATTATTCAGCTAATGAAACTTTATCATTATCAGTTAGTTTGGATCCCATTCATGGATGTATTTATGTGTTTATTTTAAGCTCAAAATAAAATGTGTATATTTATATATTTATTTTAGTTTATTTTATTATTATTTTTTTAATTTTTTATTTTGTATTGCCTTTTAGGTTTTGGGGTACATGTGCAGAATATGCAAGATAGTTGCATAGGTACACACGTGGCAGTGTGTTTTGCTGCTTTCCGCCCCTTCACCCACATTTGGCATTTCTCCCCATTTTATCCCTCCCCAGCTCCCCACCTCTGCTGTCCCTCCCCATTCCCCTCAATAAACCCCAGTGTGTAGTACTCTCTTCCCTGTGTCCATGTGTTCTCATTGTTCATCACCCGCCTATGAGTAAGAATACATGGTGTTTGATTTTCTGTTCTTGTGTCAGTTTGCTGAGAATGATGTTCTCCAGATTCATCCATGTCCCTACAAAGGACACGAACTCATCATTTTTGATTGCTGCATAATATTCCATGGTGTATATGTGCCAATTTTCCCAGTCCAGTCTATCATCAATGGGCATTTGGGTTGGTTCCAGGTCTTTGCTTTCGTAAACAGTGCTGCAATGAACATTCCTGTGCATGTGTCCTTATAGTAGAACGATTTATAGTCCTTTGGATATATACCCAGTAATGTGATTGCTGGGTCAAATGGAATTTCTATTTCTAGGTCCTTGAGGAATCGCCACACTGTCTTCCACAATGGTTGAACTAATTCACACTCCCACCAGCAGTGTAAAAGTGTACCTATTTTTCCACATCCTCTCCAGCATCTGTTGTCTCCAGAT
>CM052650.1:104188129-104207390 GCA_028533165.1 Leontopithecus rosalia
ATTGGGGGAAATAGGGGAGGGACAGTGGTGGGGGGAGCGGAGGAGGGATGGCATGGGGAAAAATGCCAAATATGGGTGAGGGGGCAGAAGGCAGCAAAACACACTGCCACGTGTGTACCTATGCAACTATCTTGCATGTTCTGCACATGTACCTCAAAACCTAAAACGCAATAAAAATTTTAAAAAAATACATACAAAGTATTTTGAAAATTCTTACATAAGTCATTGGTGTAGTTGGGAATTTCAATAAACCCAGTGTCAATAACTGAGAGAAATCCTCGGCAGAAAATCAATAAGAATGTTGACATGGATAATTCAAGATATGAGTAAGACAAGATCTGAACCAGACAATCAACTGAGAAAATAATATTCCACAGAACTACCAGAAAATTTTTTAACATTATTTTTTGTTTAATTAACAAGAACATATAGACCATTCACCAAGAAAAACCGTATCTTAGATAATAAAACATACTTCAACAAATAACAAATAAATTCAATGCTACAGTGTAGTCTCATTGTGACAATAGACAACAAAATCAAACTGAAAATTAATGACAGAAGACAACACAAAAGTCATCTAAACATAAACTTACAGAATAAACATAAGTAGCCTATGTGTCAAAGAAACCTTAAAATGATTAAAAAGTTAGGAGTGAATGAAAAAACACAACATATGAAATACAGGTGATTTGGCTGAAGAAGTTCTTTGACGGAAACTTCTGCTATATTATGATTGCATTAGACTTAAAGGAAGGGTCTCAAATAGAAGTGTTTGATTAAGAATTCATAAACAGTAGATGCAAAATTATATAAAAGAATGCAGAAGGATAAGAGTAATAAGCAAGTGTAGAATTCAATGAAATAATAAACAGAAAATCAATAGAGAATAGTCAATTAAACACAAAGCTATTAAAAAAAGTCAAAATCTATAAGCCACCAGTAAAACTAGCAAAAAGAAAAAAGATATGACATCTGTATTACTAGCATTTAAAATGTGGACATGGCTACAGATCCTGCAGCCACTAAAATATACGTAAGGAAATACTATGAAGAACTTCATACTCAGAATTAGATAGTTTAAAAGAAATGAACCTCTTTCGTAAAACAACACGAAGTACCCAACTCAACCAAAGTGAAATAGATGTATTGAATAGTCCTATAACCATCAAATAATTGAATTGATAATTTATTAAATTATCAAGGCTGATTAACTTTTTGTTTTGTTGAATAGCATTATGGTTCATTTATTGTGCTTTTTTTTACTTCATTTTGCATCTGTGTTTCTGGATTCTTGGTCAGAAGTTTAAATTTTTCTGTAAAAAATATCTTATTTTTTTACCAAATATTTAAAAAATAATAATAGCAATTTTACACAATCTCTTCCAAAATATAGGTAAAGATATAATAATATATAAATTCATTTTATAAGCACAATGTTACCCTTATATGAAAACCACACAAAGATAATGCTAAAAAAGAAAATTACATAATAATATCTCACATAAACATAGACACAAATATATTAACAAAATATTGTCAAATACAGTTCAGCATTGTATAAAATAAATTGTACACCATGAGCAATTGTATACAGGACTGTTTGAATATTTAAAAATCAAATAAACTACCATATCGACAAGCTACAGAAGAAAATGCTTATGACTATATGATGTGATGAATAAACATCTTTTGATATAATCAAACTTTGTTCATGATTGTTAAAAATGTAAAAAATAAAACTTTATCCCCTTGTTACAAAATGTTTATACAAAATCTACAGTCACCATTATAGTGATTGGTACTAGAATGTATGCCTTTGCCCCTAAATCAGGAAAATATCAAGCACATGTGATCTCATTGCTCTTACTCAACATACTGCTGAAAGATCAACCACAAAAAACAATCACATTTCTTTGTACTAACAGGGAATATACAGAAATCAAAATTAAAGACAAAATCTCATTTCCAGTCACTCCAATAAAAAGGAAATACTTATAATACCAGTCCATTTTCACACTGCTATAAAGACATATGTAAGACTTGGTAATTTAAAAAGAAAAGAAGTTTAATTTCCCTTTTGCACTGCCATAGCAGGGATTCTCAATGAGGACTTCCCTCCTACAGCAGACTTCTGCCTAGACATCCAGGTATTTCCATATATCCTCTAAAATCTAGGCAGAGGTTCCCAAACCTCAATTTTTTTATTTCTGTGCACCTAATGATCCAACAGAATGTGGAAACCATCAAGGTTTGGGGCCTGCACCCTCTGAAGAAATGGCCCAAACTGTCCTTTGTCACCTTTTAGCCATGACTGTAGATGAAGTGGCTGAGACACAGGGCACCAAGTCCTAATGTTGCATAGAACATCGGGGGCCCTGGGCCAAGCCCAAAAAACCATTTTTCCTCCTATGTCTTCTGACCTGTATTGGGAAAGGCTGTCACCAGGGTCTCTGCCATGGCCTGGAGACCTTTTCTCCATTGACATGACAATTCACATTCAGTTACTCATCACTTATACAAATTTCTGTAGCAGACTTAAATTTCTCACCAAAAATTGATTTTTGTTTTCAATCCCATTGTGATGCTGCAAATTTTCTAAACACTTATGCTCTGTTTTCCTCTTAAATATAAATTTCATTTTCATCCCATCTCTCTGTGAATGCGTAAAACTAAATGCTTTCAGAATAATGCAGGACATGTTTCAAATGCTTTGCTGCTTAGAAATTTTTTCTTCCAGATATCATAAATCATCTCTCTAAAGCTCACTGTTCCACGATCTCTAGGACAGGAGCAAAATGCTGCTAGTCTCTGTGCTAAAGCACAGCATGACTGACCTTTACTCCAGACCCCAGTTAATTTCTCATCACCATCTAAGTCTATCTCAGCCTGGACTTTATAGTTCAAATCACTATCAGCATTTTGGTCAAAACCATTCAACATGTCTCTAGGAATTCCAAACATTCCCAAATCATCCTGTCTTATTATGAGCCCTTCAAACTGTTCCAGCCTCTGCCCATTACCCAGTTCCAAACTCACTTCCACATTTTCTAGTATCTTTAAAACAGTGAGACACTCTGTATGGTACCAGTTTACTGTATCTGTCCATTCTCTCACTGCTATAGAGGTACTACCAAAGACTAGGTAATTTATAAAGGAAAGAGGTTTAATTGATGAATAGTTCCACATGACTGGGGGGGCCTCATGAAACCCACAACTATAGTGGAAGGGGAAGCAAGCACATTTTACATGGTAGCAAGCAAGAGAGAGCATGCGAGGGGAGAAGAGTCACTTATAAAACTATCAAATCTTGTGAGATTCACTCACTATCACAAGAAGGGCATGGGGGAAACTGCCTCTATAATCCAATTATTCCTCACTAGGTCCTTCCCCTGACACATGGAGATTACAAAATGAGATGAGATTTGGTTAGTGACACAGAACAAAACCGTATAAATTATATACTTAACAAAACATACACAGGCCTAGTATGCTAATAACAAATGACAAAAGGAATCAAATAAAATATGAACAAATATCCACAACATACATGAATAGGAAAGCTCAGCATAGAAAATGTATCGATTTTCCTAAGTTGATCTGCACATTTAATAAAATTTCTTCAAAATATTATCAAGAATTTGTGTAGACTTAAATCTACTTTAAATTTATATAGAAAGGTATAGGGCTTAGAAAGCTAAACCAGTCATTATAATTTAAAAAAAACAGAGTGGAAAAAAATCAATCTAGCAAAAAGTAAGGCTTACTATATAGTTTCAATAATCACAATTATGTGGTACTGGAAAAGAAATAGACAAATAGAACAATAAAACAAAATTTAAAAGGCCAGAAATTGAGCCATCCAACTATATTTCACTTTTTTTGAAAAATGTTAGTAAGAAATTTAATAGAAGAAGTGTAGTCTTTTCAACTATAAAAATTAGACCTTCGTATGCAAAAAAAGTTTACCTAAATGTTATAACTTATCATAAAACATTAGCTCAGAGTGAATAATAGAATTGTATAAAAATATAAAAATGTAACATATATGAAAACAGAAAATCTTTGGAATTCAGTGTAATGAAAAATGTTCTTAGACTTGCCATCAAAAGGACAATAAAATAATAAATTTTACTTTGTTAAATAAAAATACTCTGATATGTGAAAGTTTATGTTAAAGACTAAAAGTCAAACTTTACACTGGAAATATTTCCAACACATTTTTCAGACAAAAGACAAGTATTGAAAATATATGAAAAACTCTCAAAACTGAATTTGAGAGACAACAAACAAACATTCCAATAATAAAATAGATGAAAAGCATGAACAAGCTTTTCAGAGAAGATATACAGATGGTGAATTTTTCATGGAAAAATGTTCTCTGTCAGTAGTCATTAGGAAATGCCAGTGACAGACCACAGTGAGAAACCATGTGTATAACTATGTATTATTGCATTTATTTTTCTGCTTATGTATGCTTATACATAAAGAAAATCAATTACAACAATGATAAAAGAGATTGATAAGAAAAATTAGGATTATTTTGTTACTAAAAGGAGCTAGAAGAACTAGCACTACCAAGGAAGTGTTACAGTGTTGCTTGAAAATAAATGGATTTGTCATAAATGTATATTAAAAACTATACCAATCACTAAAAATCTTTAAGTAATAAAATGCTGATAAAGGAGAAAATATAGATTCATAATAATCCTCAATTAAAGCTACAAAGGGAAGAAGAGTTTTATACATATAGAATATGTATAAAAGAAAACTCCACTGAGCTAAAGGAGACACCTCAAAAAGAAAAAATAAGAGCAGCAATTAGAAAACGGTACCTAGTTTTACATTTCTCCCCAGGCTATCCCTCACCAGCTGCCAAATGTGGGTGAAGGGAAAGAAGGCAGCAAAACACACTGCCACGTGTGTACCTATGCAACTATCTTGCAAGTTCTGCCTATGTACTCCAAAACCTAAAATGCAATTAAAAAAAAGAAAATGGTACCTAGTACTGATACATATTAACCACAATATATAATTTGTTTGAACATCAATGGTATGGATGCACCAATTAAAAGACAGAGATTGTCAAAGTGGATCAAGAATAAAGACCCAATCATATGCTCTCTGCAAGAAACTTACAGATTAAAAGTATCTATTTTAATGGCATACCTATTAAAGTAATACATAGAAAATAACCAGGAGGCAAAGGGATCCCACAGCCCTTTGGGATTACAGCTGCTCTATCAAAAGGTTGCCAGACTCCTTCTGTAAATGGGTCCCTGATTGGTCACTCTTCACTGGGTGGAACCTCCCAACCAGGGCATCCTCATCCCTGCCAGTATTTTCTGGTTGATATATATTTGAAAACTTCCTGGGAAAGAACACCTAGAGGGAGGGATGAGGTTTTATCTTTGTTGCTTGGGTGACTTAGCCCTTCCAGCCCCCATGCATTGGAGTGCCCAAGCAAACTGAAGGCAGAAGCAGTACTCCAGCACAGCACAGCTGCTCTATGTGAGTGTGGTCAGAATGCTTCTTTAAGTGGGTCCCCAATCCTGTTCCTTCTGAATGGGTGAGACCTACCAACTGGAGTCTACAGCCACCTCCTACACATGTTCAGGTCGACAACATGTCAGTAACTGCCTGGAACAAACCTTTCAGAGGAAGGAAGCAGGATGCCATCTTTGCTGTTTTGTTGCCTTTACTGTTGATACTTCCAGTTACTGGAAAATCCAAGGTGACTAGGAACTGAAGCTAACCCCAAGAAAATCACAGCAACTCTACAGAATGGTAGCCTGTTAAAGAAAAAAAAATGATCTGCAACCTCAAGATTTAAGGTAGATAAGCCACAAAAATTAGAAAGGATAAGTGCAAAAATGCTGAAAACCCAAAAAGCCGGAGTGCCTTTTTTCCTCCAAATGACTGAATCATCTCTCCAGCAAGAATTCAGAACTGAGCTGAAGCTGAGATGGCTGAGAAGATAAAAGTAGAAATCAGGACAGATAAAAAAGAAAATTTCACTGAGGTAAAGGAGCATGTTGTAACCCAATGCAAGGAAGCTAAAAACCATGATAAAACATTGCAGAAACTGACAAACAAAATAGCCAATGTAGAGAAGAATCTAAGCAACCTGACAGAGCTGAAAAACACACTGAAAGTGTGATTAATAATGCAATCACACGTATTAATAGCAGAACAGACCAAATGGAGAAAACAATCTCAGAGCCTGAAGAATGTCTTTATGAAATAAGACAGGCAGACAAGAAGAGAGAAGAAAAAGGAATAAACTTGAATGAGCAAAACAGGAGAAATATGGGATTATGTAAAAAGACTGAACCTATGACTTACTGGAGTAACTGAAATAGATGGGAGACTGGAACTAATTTGGAAAACATATTTCACAATATCATCCATTATAACTTCCCCAACCTAGCTAGACAGGCCAACATTCAAATTCCAGAAATGCAGAGAACCCTGGTAAGATACTCCACAAGAATATCATCACCAAGACACATAATCATCAGATTCTACAATTTAGAAATTAAAGAAAAAAATGTTAAGAGCAGCTAGAGAGAAAGGCCAGGTCGTCTACAAAGGGAAGCCCATCAAACTAACAGCAGACTTCTCAGTGAATATCCTACAATCCAGAAGAGATAGAAACTAAATATTCAACATTGTTTTTTTTTTTTTTTTTTTTTTTGAGACAGAGTTTTGCTCTGTCACCAGGCACCAGGCTGGAGAGCAGTGGCACGATCTTGGCTCACTGACACCTCCGCCTCCCAGGTTCAAGCAATTCTCTTGCCTCAGCCTCCTGAGAAGCTGGGACTAAAGGCCTGCACCACCATGCCCAGCTAAGTTTTGTATTTTTTTAGTAGAGACAAGGTTTCACCATGTTGGCCAGGATAGTCTCGATCTCTTGACCATGTGATCCACCCACCTTGGCCTCCCAAAGTGCCAGGATTATAGGCGTGAGCCACCGCGACTGGTCTCAACATACTTAAAGAAAATAAATTTCAACCCTGAATTTCATATCTGGTCAAATTAAGCTTCACATGCAAAGGAAAAATAAGATTATTTTCAGATAAGCAAATGTTGAGGGCATTCATTACCACTGTAGACCAACCTTAGTAGAGCTCTGGAAGGAAGACCAAAATATGAAAAGAAAAGATTGTTATCAGCTACTACAAAAACACGCTGAAGTACACAGACCAACGACACTCTAAAGCAACCACATAAACAAGTCTGCAAGTAAACAGCTAACACAATGATGACAGGATCAAATTCACACATGTCAACTCTAACATTAAATGTAAATGGGCTACATGTCCCAATTAAAAGTCACAGAGTGGCAAACTGGATAAACAACTGGGATCCATCAGTATGAGGTCCTCAAGAGCCCCATCTCACATCCAATGGCACACAAAAGGCTCAAGATAATAAGATGAAGAAAACTCTATCAAGCAAATTTAAACCAGAAAAAAGCAGGAGTTGCAGTCCTAGTTTCTGACAACACAGACATTAACCCAACAAAGATTTTTTAAAATGAAGGAAATTAAATAATGATAAAACATTCAATTCAACAAGAAGTGTTAACTATCCTAAGTAGATATTCATGCAGTAAAGGATCAACCAGATTCATGAAGCCAGTTCTTACAGACCTTTAACAATAATAGTGGAGATTTTAACATCCTACTGACACTATTAAACAAACCATGGAGACAGAAAATTAACACAGATATTCAGGACATAAACTCAATACTAGATCAAATGGACCTGATAGATGTCTGCAGAACTCTCCACCTCAAAACAACAGAAAATGCATTCTTTTTATTGCCATATGACACTTACTCTAAACTCAATAACATTATTGAAAATAAAATACTACTAACAAATGCAAAAGAACTGAAATCATAACAGTTTCTTGAACCACAGCAAAATCAAATTAGAACTAAAGACTAAGAAATACACTTAAAACCATTCAGTTACATGGAAATTGAATACTATGCTCCTGAATGATTTTTGGGAAAATAATGGAATTAAGGCAGAAATCAAGTTCCTTGAAACTAATGAGAACACAAATACATTCGTTCCAGAATCTCTAGGACAAAGTTAAGTCAGTGTTAACAGGGAAATTTATAGCATTAATTGCCTGCATCAAAAAGTTAGAAAGATTTCAAGTCTACAATCTAAGATTACAACTAAAATAACTGAAGAACCAAGAGCAACCAAATCCCAGCACTAGCAGAGAACAAGAAATAACCAAAATTAGAGCTGAACTGCAGGTGACAGAGACACAAAAAAATTATTTGCAAGATTGATGGATCCAGGAGCTGTTTTTTGGGGCGGAAATAAAGGAGAGACTGCTAGCTAGACTAACAAACAAGAAAAAAAGAGATTTTAATAAACACAATCAGAAATATTAAGGAGCATATTACCACTGACCCCACAGAAATACAACCATCAGAGAATATTATAAACACTTCTATGCATATAAACTAGAAACTCTAGAATGAATGAATAAATAGATATCTGAACACATACACCCTCTCGGGGTTGACTGAATACAGGAAGAAACTGAATCCTTGAACAAATTGATAATGAATTCTAAAATTGAGGCAGTAATAAATAGCCTACCAACCAAAATAAGTTCAGGACCAGATGAATTCTATTAGATGTAAAATTCAGGATTCACAGCTGAATTCTATTAGATGTAAAAAATGAGTTTGTACTATTTCTACTGGAACTATTCCAAAAAATTAAAAAAGAGGGACTCCTCCCTAACTCATTTTATGAGGCCAGCATCATCCTGATACCAAAACCTGGCAGAGATACAACAGGTAAAAATGAAACAAACAAACAAACAAACAAAAATTTCAGACCAATATCTTTGATGAACATCAATGTAAAAATCCTCAAAGAAATACTAGCAAACCATATCCAGCAGCACATCAAACACCTAATTCACCATTATCAAGTAGGATTCATCCCTAGGATGCAAGGTTGGTTCAACATACAGAAATCAGTAAATGTGATTCATCATATAAACATAACTAAAAGAAAAACCACGTCTTTATCTCAAGAGATGCAGAAAAGGCTGTCAATAAAATTCAAATCCTTCATGTTAGAAACACTCAATAAACTAGGTATTGATGGAACATACATACCTCAAAATATTAAGAGCCATATATGAAAAGTCTGCATCCAACATCATATCAAATGAGCAAAAGCTGGAAGCATTCCCCTTAAAACAAGCACAAGACAAGGATGCCTTCTCTCATCACACCTACTCAAAATAGTATTGGAAGTACTGACCAGAGAGAAGAAACAAGAGACAGGAACAAAGGGCATTCAAATAGGAAGAGACAAAGTCAAACATTCCTGTTAGCAGATAATATGGTCCTATACCAAGAAAACTCCATTGTCTCTGCCCAAAAGTTTCTTAAGCTTATAAGCAACCAAACAGTCTCAGAATGCAAAATCAATGTGAAAAAAAATATGCTAGCATTCTTATAAAGCAACAATAGTCAAGCTGGCAGCCAAATCACAAATGAACTCCCATTCACAACTGCAACAAAAATAAAATAAAATACCTAGAAATACCGCTAACCAGGGAGGTAAATGATCTCTGCAAGAACTACAAACTATTGCTCAAAGAAATCAGAGATGACACAAACAAATGGAAGAACATTCCATGTACCAACTTAGGAATAATCCATATTGTGAAAATGAGTATACTTCCCAAAGGACTGTATAGATTCAATGCTATTGACATTCTTCATAGAACTAGAAAATACTATTTTAAAATTCCTATGGAACAACAAGAAAAAGTCCAAATAGCCAAAGCAATCGTAAGCAACAAGAACAAAGCTGGAGGTTTCATGCTACCTGACTTCAAACTATACTACCAAAAGAGCATGGTACTGGTACAAGAACAGACATATAGACCACTGCGACAGAACAGAGAACACAGAAATAATGCTAGATGCCTATAACTATCTGATCTTCAATTAAAATGGCAAAAGCAAGTGAAGGGAAAGGATTCACTATTCAATAAACGGTGATGGGATAACTGGCCAGCCATATGCACAAAACCAAAACTGAAAATGCAGAAGGTCAGAACTGGACTCCTTTCTTACACAATATACAAAAGTTAACTCAAGATAGATTAAAGACTTAAATGTAAAACCCAAAAGTCTAAAACTCTGGAAGGCAACCTAGGTAAATCCATTTAGTACACAGGCATAGGCAAAGATTTCATGACAAGATGCCAAAAGCAATTGCAATAAAAACAAAAACCGAAAAATGTAATCTAATTGAACCGAAGAGTTTCTATACAGGAAAAGAAAATATCAACAGAATAAACAGACACCCTACAGAATGGGAGAGCATTTTACAAACTATGTATTCGACAAAGGTCTAATATCTGGCATTGATAAGGATCTTGAGCAAATTTAAAAGAAAAAGAAACCAACAAGCTCGCTAAAATGTGTCCGACAATATAAATAGATACTTCAAAAGGAAAGACATACATGCAGCCAATAGTCATATGAAAAAAATGCTCAATGTTACTGATCATTAGAGAAATGCAAATTAAAACTTCATGAAATGTCATCTAACAGCAGTCAGAATGGCTACTATTAAAAACTAAAAAAATAATGGATGCTGGCAAGGTTGTGTAGAAAAAGGAACGTTTATAAACTGTGGTTGGATTGTAAATTAGTTCGGCATTGTGGAAAACAGTCTTGCAACTCCTCAAAGACCTAAAGACCGAAATTCCTTTTGACCCAGCAATTCCATTAATGGGTATATACCCAAAGGAATATAAATAATTCTATTATAAAGACACATGTACATGTATGTTCACTGTAGAACTGTTCACAGTAGCAATGAAATGAAATAAACCTAAATGTCAATCAATCATACACTGGATAAAGAAAATATGTTACGTATACACCATGGAATACTATGCAGCCATATAAAGAACAAGATCCTGTCCTTTGCAGGGACTTGGATGGAGCTAATGGCCAGTATCTTTAGCAAACTAACACAGAAACCGAAAACAAATTACCACATGTTCTCACTTACAAGTAGGAGCTGAATGGTGAGAACACATGCACATATAGAGGCAACAACACACACTGGGACATTTCAGCGGGTGGAGGTTTGAAGCAACTGAAATGTCCATCAACAGATGAATGAGTAAAGAAATGTGATGCATATACACAATGGAATACTATTAAGCCATCAAAAGAGATCCTGTCATTTGCAACAACATGGATGGAACTGGTGATAATTATGTTAATTGAAATAAACCAGATACAGAAAGATAAACATCATATATTCTCACTTATCTGTGGAGCTAAAAATTAAAAAAATAATAATCTTCTGAAACAGAGTATAAGGATGCTTTTCAGCAGCTGTGAAAGGTAGGTGGGGGACAGGGGGAAGCAGAGATGATTAATGGGTCCAAAAAGTAATTGTAAATAATCGATAAGACCTATTATTTGCTAGCACACCACGATAACTATAGTAAAAACCAGTTTAACTTATACAAAAATAACCAAAAGAGTATAATTGGATTGCTTGAAACATAAAAGATAAATGCTTGAAATAACACATTCCCTTAACCTGATGTAATGATATCACATTGCATGCCTGTATCAAAATATCTCATGTAACCCATAAATATATATATACTTACTTTGTACCCACATAAGTTAAAATAAAAAGTTAAAAAATATTATATAGAGAAGCAAAAGACCCTGAATATCCAACACAATATTTAAGGGAATGTACAAAGTTGGTGAATTAACACTACCCGTCTTCAAGACACTAGAAAGTTACAATGATCAAGAGAGTGTGGGATTGACAAAAGAATAAACAAATTGATTAGTACCATAAAATAGAGAGCCCAGAAAAAATTCACACAAATAAGTTGATTCTTGACAAAGGAGCAAAAGCAATATAATTGCAATAGGATAGAATTTTTTAAAACTTGTGCTGGAACAACTAGATGTCCACATATTAAAAACATGAATCCACATACAGAACTTACACCATTTACAAAATTAACTCAAAATGGAGCACAGACTTAATGTATACACGACATATTAAAACTTCTTGAATATAATATAGGGAAAAATCTCCATGACTTTGGGCTTTGTGATTTTTTTTAGATGTAACACCAAAGGCGCAATCCATGAACACTTATCTGATAAGCTTAATTTTGTTAAAATTGAAAAGTTTTCCTCCCTGAAAGGCAATGTCAAAAGAATGAAAAGATAAGCCACTGACTGGAGGAAAATATTTTTAGAAGACTTATTCACTAAATAGCCACTGTTTTCAGAATACATTTATCTCCCCAAAATTCATATGTTAAAATCTTAAATCTCAAGGTGATGGTAGTAGGAATTGGGACCTTTTAGGAGGTGATTAGCTCATGAAGATGAAGCTCTCCTAAATCAGGGTAATTCCCTTATAAAAGAGACTCCAGAGAGCTCATTCATTCTTTCCACCACATGAGAACACACACTTCCATGGTTAAAATAAGGATGAGGGACAACATTGACTGCTGGCAAGAAGGTAGAGAAACTGGACCAATTATATAAGGCAGTTAGGACTATAAAATGTTTTAGGAAAATAGCCTCATGGGTGTAAATCCTTTATGACTTAGGAAAAATTATTTTGAGTTTTAAATGTTATCTCAGTATTAATGGCTACTAGATAATTATTATGATTATGCCTCCACGGGCCTTCAAGTTCAAAAACTTTTATCATTATTATTACTATTATCGTTATTTTCAAATGGAGTTTTGCTCTTGTTGCCCAGCTAATTTTGTATTTTCAGTAGAGATGGGGTTTCTCCATGTTGGTCAGGCTGGTCTTGAACTCCTTATTTCAGATGATCTTCCCGACTCTACCTCCCAAAGTGCTGGGATTACAGGCATGAACCACCATGCTTAGCCAAACTTTCTTTTACTTTTTTTCTGAATTAGTTTCATAAAATACAAATGCAATTAACAAATACCCTGGTTTGACTACCTGGTTATTTTGATAATGCTCTTCTAAAGCTTTTTAAGCTTTTAGTTTATTTCCTTGACAACGTGGCATCATAACACATTTTCACCTCTTCTGCCTTCCCTTTGGAAGGACATGTTGATCTGAATATTCGTCTACTTCCTTTCTTCAAATCCTAATAGTCCTTAGTTTCACGTTTCACTGCATGACAAAGGAACCTGTGATATTTATTAAGTGTATACATTCTATGAATATATGTGACATGTTAACTCTCCTTAAATAAATAAGTTATATCTAAATTAATATAAACAGCTATTCAGAATTCAGT
This sequence comes from Leontopithecus rosalia, assembly GCA_028533165.1. Lineage (NCBI taxonomy): Eukaryota > Metazoa > Chordata > Mammalia > Primates > Cebidae > Leontopithecus > Leontopithecus rosalia. The sequence continues at coordinate 104,201,472 of CM052650.1, forward strand.
GACTCTCCTTCACTGAATTCTGAATAGAAGTTTTCAAGCAATGTACCATTCAATACAGGTGAGTTACATTAGCTCACTCCCAAATTACGTCATATACAAACATACATTTATATGTGACACATACTCAACAGACCTTTTAGAAATAAGTAAAACAGAATATTAGAAATGATGGGAATAATTATCATTTATTCAGAACAGAAAATATATTGTTATTATTCATATTTTCACAGACTGGTTTGCAAATTCTTTATGATGTAGCCATAAGGATAAATATTGTGGCAGAAGGCCAAGTTTATTGAACTTCATCTGTTATTTACCCATGTATCAGCTATCTATCCATAATTGTATCCCATAGCAAACATTTCTTTATTGTTTGTTAATTTTACTTACTTTTATTTTCAGATTAGAACTCTATTTGTTGGCTGAAGAAGATTACTTCAAAGACAATGTTGTTTATAAACTTTTAGTCCTATATATAAGTAATTATACAAAAAAAATCATTCCAATAATGTTATAACTATGTTCTATTTATTCAGACTCTTTAAAGCATAATTGTTTTTATTATAATTAGCCTTAAAAATTGAAGTATTACTTTATTGCAAAAAGAATCATACTGAACTGTGTAAAATACTACTTAAGAATTGTTATCTTAGTCAAAATAACATATATAATTATTAAATTATGTGTTTATGTAATTATAATTCATTTTGTGGTAACCCCTGTAATCTCTGTCTTCCTAAGAATACAGACAGTCAAGAATTTTTGGCCTTTGTTTCTCTAAGAGTAATAAAATTTTATTATAAGCCATCTTGAAACATATTCCTTGTCTAACTTAAAAACCTTAGTTTAGGTAATAAAAAATATTATCATTAGCCATCAGGATAAATTATGTAAATAATTTATCAATAAACAGGATAACAGCACTGAGTCAGTGTTATATTAATAACGTAATACAGTGTAAAAGTAATGTAAATTATGTAGTATGTAATAATTTCATACATTGCAAAATGGTGTTAAGCAGAGTGTACTAACATTTCATACCAAGGATTAATTTGAGGAGCTTGTCAAAATTGCCCTGTCATCTGCTCACCCACTGTTCCTGACAGGTCTCTGACACCAACTCATAATTGCTTAGGAAAAATTAGCATTTGGCCTTTCTCAGCCAAACTCACCTAGACTTACAAATGAAAGTTACTGCTCCAGAGTCAATGTTTTTTTCAAGATTAGATAAGCAAGATCTGATGAAACTAAATTATAAGTAGAATGCATAAGTGCATACCTGCATTAAAACCAAAACTCATAAAGCAGCTATATGTCAAGCATGCCTCCAGAGTTATAAAAACTATGCAGTTTGTTGGTTTATTTATAACATATCCACTATTGAAATAATTGCTTATTGTTATCTGTTTAATTTTTCATTTACAAATTACAAATCCAATTACCACTTTAAAACTTCACTTCCTGTAATCCCAGTACTTTAGGAGGCCGAGGCGGGAGGATAACGAGATCAAGAGATCGAGATCATCCTGGTCAACATGGTGAAACCCCGTCTCTACTAAAAATACAAAAAATTAGCTGGGCATGGTGGCGCGTGCCTATAATCCCAGCTACTCAGGAGGCTGAGGCAGGATAATTGCCTGAACCCAGGAGCCGAGGTTGCAGTGAGCTGAGATCGCACCATTGCACTCCAACCTGGGTAACAAGAGCGAAACTCCATCTCAAAAAAAGAAAAAAAAAAACAACTTTACTTCCCATTGGAAACATTTTATTCTTTTCTTTAATGATAGAGTCCTATAGCGCAAATTTTCACTTGAAATCTAAGTTGTGATTTTTATTTATTTTATAAAAATGGACTTGTACTTACTTTGGTAGCACATATACTAAAATTAAAATGATACGGAGATTAGCATGGCCTCTGTGCAAGGCTGACTCACAAATTCATGAAGTGCTCAATATTTTCATGAAAATGGCCATACTGCCCAAATAAATTTATAGGTTCAATGCTATTCATCTTCATTATTATCATCTTTCTTATTTTTATCCAACTTTCTGTGAACTTAACTTTTTTAAATTTGATGCTTTATGATCTATTGGTCATTCTTCAACTACATGTAAATTATCCTCTAGTTTCCACTTCAGCTACAACTTATAATTTTTATATAAATATTCTTATTAATAATTGCAAGGTTCTAAATATTTTCAAATTTTATCATGCTTTTATCTTTTTTAATTATATAATTTTCATTCTGCAGTTTTACATAATAGATATTTTATATGTTTTTTTCATATCATTTTTGCTCAGAGAAGTTTTGAAGTACACTTTTTATTTCACTTTGGAGCTTGCTGCTTGGCCTGACACATGGGTAAATTTTATAAATGTCACATCTGACTTGGAAAAAACTGTTTTCCATTTTTGAGTAGGATATTCTACACAGAATAAGCTGCAACATAAATGAAAAGTTTGGTGGCTATGAACCTCATCTTTCTAACTCTGACAGTGGGGAGGGCAGTTGATTGATGGCCTCTGCCGCTGTCCTTCACCCACCACTGCATTTGTGCCAAAGCTGAAATTCCCCTATAAGGCTTCTAGGCAATGCCTGACCTATTTTTTTTTATTATGTTGACTTCCTCTGCAGGACAACTTTGGCTCAACAACTGCATCGGTTTCCTAGAGCTGCTGTAACAATTATCAAAGCATCAGTGACTTAAAGCAATTAAAATTCTTTCTAATTGATGCTAGAAGCAGAAGTCTGAAATAAGTAACACTGGACTGATATTCAAAAATGGGAAAAGGATATGAACAGACACTTTAGAAAAGAAGACACACATGAGGCCAACAAACATATGAAAAAGTACTCATCATCACTGGTCATTAGAGAGATGCAAATCAAAACCACATTGAGATACCATCTCACGCCAGTTAGAATGACGATCGTTAAAGAATCTGGAGACAACAGATGCTGGAGAGGATGTGGAGAAATAGGAACACTTTTACACTGTTGTTGGGAGTGTGAATTAGTTCAACCATTGTGGAAGACAGAGTGGTGATCCCTCAAGGCCTTAGAAATAGAAATTCCATTTGACCCAACAATCCCATTACTGGGTATATATCCAAAGGACTATAAATCGTTCTACTATAAGGACACATGCACACGAATGTTCATTGAAGCACTGTTTACAATAGCAAAGACCTGGAACCAACCAAATGCCCATCCATGACAGATTGGACTGGGAAAATGTGGCACATATACACCATGGAATATTATGCAGCAATCAAAAATGATGTGTTCGTGTTCTTTGTAGGGACATGGATGAATCTGGAGAACATCATTCTCAGCAAACTGACACAAGAACAGAAAATGAAATACCGCATATTCTCGCTCATAGGCGGGTGATGAAAAATGAGAACACATGGACACAGGGAAGGGAGTACTACACACTGGGGTCTATTGGGGGGAATAGGGGAGGGACAGCGGGGGTTGGGGATCTGGGGAGAGATAGCCTGGGGAGAAATGCCAAATGTGGGTGAAGGGGAGGAAGGCAGCAAAACACACTGCCAAGTGTGTACCTATGTAACTATCTTGCATGTTCTGCACATGTACCCCAAAACCTAAAATGCAATTTAAAAAAAAAAAGAAGTCATCAGAGCCATTCTTCCTCCAGAGGCTCTAGTGAAGAATGCATCCCTTGCTTAGTCTAGCTTCTCGTGACTGCAGCATTTCCTGACACCTGTGGCTGCATGATGCCCATCTCAGCTTCATTGGTCATTTTCTTTCTTTTCTTGTATGTGTCTTCCCCTTTTTGAAATCTCCCTCTTCCTCTCTCTCAGGAGGACACTTCTAATTTCATTATCCAAGATAATACCTGTATCTTAAAATCCCTAGTTTAACCCTATATTTTACCAAACAAAATTATATTCTTAGGTTCTGGTAACAAGGGCCTGATATCCTTGGGGGACTTTTTCAGCTAATCACAAGGACTCCCTTTTAGCCTAGACACAATCTTCTAAAAGCTCTACTTCAGTATAAGACACTGACTGTCACAACTCCTTTCTTTCTTCACTCTTTTTACAGTTGGCCAATACAAACTGCCATCCGAAGACTCCTCCTGCTTACTTCCTTCACCCTTGCTAGTCATTTTCCTCTATTAATATTCTGCTGGTAGAGTTTGGATTTTCTTAACCCTTACCATTGGCCAACCCAAGAACTAGCACAATTGGCACATTAGTGGTGTGGCCACAGTAGCAGAGATGGAGATTAGCTATAGGCTTGGAGAATGGACTCCCACTTGCGAAGTTTAGTATAGCTACTGATGCTTCTCAATACGTAACCACTTTGCAATAAAGACAAATGCTGAGTAACTACTATGGCATTATTGATTGAATAGACAAAAAAAAGCTTTGTAATAAGTTGAATTCATTGGGTAAATAAAATACTCATCTAAGAGGTCTAGCATTTTCTTTTCATGAGGATAGATATCTATTCTGGCTCAGGGTCTGCAATTGCAGCTCACAAAGGTTCCTTCAACAATACTTTCCATCAGATTACCAAATTTCTAATTCACAAACATGGAATCTCATACAACACAGCATCTAACTGGGGACCCAGCTGACTATCAATAAAGTACAGGATGGTAATTATTTTCATAGTATCTGGAATAATAGACATTCAATAATTCTTTGCTAAATTTATTATGTATTTTTTATCCATGTAATATGATGTTATTTAGAATGTTTATTCATATAGAAAGATAAATACAGCTCATTTTTGTTGACTGCAGGATTTATGTCATTTAATTGCCTATCTAAAAAATGACTTTTTATTTTACAACTGAGAAAATATGGGAACAAGGAACTTCTATTAATTCCCTTATTCAAATAGTTATTAGATGTAAGATGAGGTTTATAATGCAACTTGTTTGACTGTAAGACCTCTCCTTTTACCTAAAACTTCTTAGAGAAAACACCATGAGCATTTATCAGGTAGAAATTGAGATCAAAGTGTAACATATACAATTCGTAGTGAATGATTTCATGTACAGATATTCTTTGAAAAGTATGGCTTCTTCACTATGTAAGGAAAATTTTAAAATAATGGAACTAACAGTAGTGATGGTCCTAATGTAACACACAGAATCTTCAAGTGGAAATGAAAAAAATAGCATAAATAATTACAAAAGACTTGTGGTTATAAAGCTTTATAACTCTGGCCCAGGTAATTGGTCTGAGCACAATATTCTCTAAAAATAGACTTACATTGAAGAAATCATAATATAGTATAATTTCCAAACAACTAAAATTATTTCATGCAGCCTAGAACATGTTTTCATGTAAAATTTCTAATTTAACAATGCATTTTTTGAAAAGGCTAAGGAAGGCTAAGTTGTCAAGGAACCACATTGTTTTACCTAGTATTCTGTCAAGTAGCATGTACTTATTACACATTTAGATATTGTCTAAACATACCACAGTAGAGATAATGTTTTATAAATAAGTTAAACTGCAACTTGTGGCATTATTCCCTTCCTAACAATGTTTCCCCAACTAGGTTTCTAATTATTTATTTGGTTGGTGCAAAAGTAATTGCAGTTTTTGCCATTAAAAATAATGTAATATAGATAATATAAGTAATATAAAATACAAAAATAAAATATAAATTAAATATAAACAAGTAAAGAAATATATACATAAAATATTAAAAATACTAGTAATGTAATAAAGTAATAAAAGGTTAATAAGTTTAAACATTGTCTTTAGCACAGAACATTCAAAACCTATAAGATAAAAACCCTAGAAGAAAATCTAGGCAAAACCATTCAGGACATAGGAGTAGGCAAGGACTTCATGACCAAAACACCAAAAGCATTGGCAACAAAAGCCAAAATAGACAAATGGGACCTAATCAAACTCCACAGCTTCTG